>JAJJWW010017497.1:0-365587 GCA_023531295.1 Papaver armeniacum
GCGTTCATCATTTGAAGACGAAGAACTACTAAGCGGAGATTGTGAAAATTCATCGACAAAAGGTATGTGGAGACTTGAACTCATCTATCACTTGGAAAGTTTATCTCCTATATTGAGACATACATCGTATTACGATATAGTTTTCTATATACACATTTGAGATTTCGAGAACAGTTTATCTCGCTTACATATTTCTCGAAATATGTGTTGGAAAGCTTTTCGCTTCGACCAAGTTCATCTTATATCATGAGAAAATTGCTTGGAGTAATATCTTACATGGTTTGTGTGATACAATCATTTGGCGTAGACTTGGAATGTTTCGATAATGATTATTTCAATATCTTGAAAATTGCTTTGATGCTAATAGTGTGTAAAAACGGCTATTGTCATCCTCTAAGAATGTTTCAATGATTGAATCATGTAACCATCCTTGTATATAAGCATATAGTGTGTTCGCACATTTGTGTATAAGTCCAAAACCGGAACCAAATGTATACATAATTGTGTATGTACTAAATGGTTGATGGAGACGGGAAAAGATATGCGTACACGTACGCATACTAGCGAAGTTCATGTCAGTGAATTTCTGTGAGTTTGGAAATCAAAAAAAACCAACTCAACCAGATTACTAAAGTATGCGTTCATGTACGCATACTGGAGGAAAGTTCACGTCCGTGAATTTCTGATGAGTTTGAAAACCAAAACAAACTCAAATCTGGTTACTTAAGTACGCATACCTGTACACATACTTAAGTGGTTACTTTCTAAAATCGGTCATGTACATGAACCTAAACATTTATAAAATAAGGAATGCAATCTTTCCAAACCGTGGCTATAATGTTCATGTATTGATTCGAGTGAATCAAACTGATTTTGTTTCAATTATGTTCTTGTATACTTCTATGAGAATATAGCAATTGAACGGTTCTACAACTAGTTTTATTTGAGTCATTTGAACTAGTTATGGTTAAGATGAATAAGGTTGATATGAGAGTCATCATATGGCTAACCTGGTTAACTATTTGTGAACCAACATGGTGTACACGTTTAAATACGGTTATATAAACCTAAATAAGGCTACATTTCATTTGTGTGTAACAAGCCAAGTTCGATCTAACGGTTGAAAGATATTAGCTTGAGTGAATCGAGTTTTTTCATCTAACGGTGAATATTTAATGCTTTGTTTCCAAGGTAACTTAGATTGCAAACCCCGATTTGAAAACTATATAAAGGAGAACTCTAGCAATGGGAAACCTAATCCCCACACCTCATGTGTGCTACTAGTTGCATAATTAGAGTCGATTCTCCTTTAACCTTAGGTTTTTAATCGAGACCATGTCGTAGATTAACGACTTCAAAGACTTCATTGGGATTGTGAAGCCAAACCCAACTATTTTCTTTGTAGTTGTGTGTTCTGATCTTGCATGATTCTATCGTATTGAGTACAATTGAAATAATTGACTCGAGATTAATTTATCCGATGGGCAAGATAAAAGAAATCACAAACATCTTCGTCTCATCGTTTGTGATTCCACAATATCTACTTTCGCCATCATACTATTTAGATTATTGTGAGGTGATTGATAATACTAGGTTGTTCTTCGGGAATATAAGACTTAGGTTTATCAATTGGTTCATGTTCACCTTGATTTATCAAAAGACGGAACAAAAAGTATTGGATATTTCTCAAGGGAGATAGATTTATTCAATCCTATAGACTTTTACGTGGTGAGACAGATTTGTTTATCAAGTCTTCGACTTTGGGTCGTAGCAACTCTTAGTTGTGGGTGAGATCAGCTAGGGGAATCAAGTGCGTAGTATCCCGCTGGGATCAGAGATGTAAGGAACGCAACTATACCTTAAATCAGTGTGAGATTGCTTAGGGTTCAACTACAATCCATTTCGAAGTTAATTGGTAGTAGGCTAAAGTCTGTAGCGTCTTAATACAGTGTGGTGTTCAACGGACTAAGTCCGGGGTTTTTCTACATTTGTGGTTTCCTCGTTAACAAAGTTTCGTGTGTCGTGTTATTTATTTTCCGCATTATATTTTGTTATATAATTGAAATATCACAGGTTGTGCGTTAAGATCAATTAATTAGAATATCCGACATTGGGTTGTTGATTTACATTGATTGACACTTGAACATTGGTCTTTGGTACCGTTCAAGTTATTCCTCTTATATTGAATCAGGCTCGCAAATTTCTATTTGCTGATTTTGGATTGAATTAAGAGTTAGAGATATTAAACTCTTTGATATACTTTACTCTAGATTGAGTCTGACTGTCTAGTTGATTCTCTAGAAATTTTATTGGAGTAAATTCTCTCAGATTTCCAAACGAATTGTTGGGTGTGGTTGTTAGACCCCCGCATTTTTACCTCTGGTTTCGTTCAGTTAGAAAATTAGGTTTCCCCTCAGGTTCTTTTTCTGGTGTCTTTCTATGGAGAATCTTACCATATGGTCCCAACTTTGTCGATGATAATCCTTGAATAGTTTTTCCGATTGGTATATTTTCCTCCTTTTATTCCCCAACAACTACTCATTTTAGACAGCTCCAAATGATAACTCGTCTTTCCTCATGTCAAATGATTTAATGGTTTGTTTTTGGTTGTCGGTAAGCTCTGTATTTTTGATATTTGTTCTATTTTATAACAGGATACAATATTTTAATCTTTCCTCTTTTTGTTGTGAAATCTTAAGTCATTGGTAACATTGCCTTTCTTGTTCATGCTTTTCCCACACATCAATTTTTTTTTATATACCCCCCTTCGTTATCATTTCCATCTCTGTCCTGTTAAAGATTTGTATCAGCCACTCTAATTTCTTTAAATCCGCCAATTTTGAATTTTTAATCCTTTTAATATCGGTAGTATCTGTTTTTTACTCTGTTATGAAAATCCTTTCTTGGAACGTTTAAGGCATATGAACTCCATTAACTAGGGATCATCTCCACTATCTATGTCAGTTTTACAAACCCGACATAATTTTCTTAGCCGAGACAAAAGCTCCATTGTCTCGTATGGAAATGTTTTTAAAATAGTCTCATTTTCATGATTGGTTTATTGCTCCTTCTGTGGGGATAGTAAAAGGGTTAGCCATCGCTTGGTACAACAATGTAGAAATGAAATTAATTGAGTCAAAATTTAATGTGTGCCATTTCGAATCGACTTTAGGGTATAAGAAGACATTGATTACTTGTGTTTACGGAGCAATATATGTTGATGATAGGATAAAACAATAGACATATATTACAGAATTTGCTCTACAGGTAAATAACCCATGGATATTAATTGGGGATTTAAACGTTATTTGTTATCCGGAAGAAAAACAAGGTGGAAATAAAGCGCCATCGAGTTAAAGAAATCGTTTATAATCCAAACAATTGATTCCATGGGTTTGCAAGATGCGGGATATGAAGGTGCTCCATTCACTTGGTCAAACAAAGATATGGAGAATCAAACATCTGCGAAAAAAGTGTTAGAGCTTTAACCTCGTACCAAAGGTATTCAGAACTTCCCATACATTAAGGTATCTCACTTACCTAGAGTGGGTTCGGATCACACCCCTATCTTTTTAGACTCTAACCCGGAAAAAATGTAACAACTAAAGCCTTTCAGGTGTATTAGATCTTGGTTATCTCACCCAACATTATCTTCAGTAGTTTCGGCGTCTTGGAGACTCCACTCGGTTAGACAACCCAATTCTGATCTACATTCAAACCTAAAACTCCTTTCCTCAGATTTAGCTCATTGGAACTCTGAGGTCTTTGGAAATATTCACAAGAATATAAAAAATCTAAACAATAAAATAGAGAGTATTCATAGAGCTGGTAATTTCTCTTCAAACATAGAAAAATTAAAGAAGCTTCAAGCTGAACTAGGAAAATGATACGAAATAAAAAATGATTACTATCACCAGATTTCGAGGGATAAATTTTTCAGTGAATATGATCGTAACAATGAATATGTCCATGCGACGACTTCAAATAGGAAAAGAATCAACTCAATCAATTCTCTTAGAGAGTCATCGGGCCTATGGTAATCTGATAGATACCAAATCTACTCCATTCTTGTGAATCATTTATCTCAGATCAGTACTTCTCGAATGACCAATTCTGATATTGATCTCTCAAATATAATTGATCCTTGCATCTCTGAAGAAGAAAATTCATCTCTCTGTGAAATTCCTTAAAAGGAAGAAATCTGGGCTACAATTTCCAACATGAATCAATGGGGAGCTCCGGGCCCGGACGGTTTCCAACCTGCCGGCTTTCTTAAAGCGAACTGGGACATTTTGGGCAATGACATTACTTTCGCAATTCAACATTTCTTTCAAACTGGGATATTAAATCCGTAATTCAATCACTCTTTTATCACTTTAATCCCAAAAATTTCCAATCCTTAGACCCCAGCTGATTTTAGACATATTAGTTTAAGGAATACTACCTTTAAGATAATCTCTAAGATTCTAGTTAATAGGATAAAACCTATCCTTAACAAAATTATTTCACCCAACCAATCGGCCTTTCTTCCGGGTAGACAAATTACGGATAACATTATCATAGCGCACGAACTCCTTCACTCAATGAGAATTTCAAAAGCCAAAAAGGGTTACCTTGCTCTTAAACTGGATCTTTCTAAAGCTTTCGATAGAGTGGAGTGGAGTTTCATTAATAAAGCTCTTTTATATTTTGGCTTTACCTCCTCTTGGGTAAATCTAATCATGCAGTGCATTTCAACCATGTCCTTTTCTATTCTCCTTAATGGTTCTCCAGGTCCGACTTTCAAAAATTCTAGAGGATTAAGACAAGGAGATCCTATCTCCCCTTACCTTTTTTTATTCTGCATGGAAATTCTATCCAGACTATTGGAGAAAGTTGTTGCGGAAAAAAGGTTATTAGGGATGAAAATTAATAAAGACGCAAATATCTCGCACATGTTCTTTGCAGATGACTGTTTTCTTTTCACAAGATCATATTTAGGAGAAGCAAAAAATTTACTAGACATTTTATCCTCATTTGGAGAAATAACGGGGCAAATGGTTAATCTTCAAAAATCGGGAATATATTTTAGCCGCCGCATTCACCCGAGACATGGAAAAATAATTGCGAAAATCTTAAAAGTTCAGCAGATGACCAAAAATGAAAGGTATTTGGGGATGCCTCTATTCTTTGATAAGAATAGGAAAGAGAACTTTGAACCTCTTCTTCAAAGGTACTATTCTACTCTTCAAGGCTGGAAGTCGAAACTACTCTCACAGGCAGGGCGGACGGTGCTAATAAAATCTGTTCTTCAAGCTTACCCTACCTACCAAATGCAAGTTTTAGCCTTACCAAAAGAGACTCTAGATCAGTTAGACATAATACAAAGAAATTTTTGGTGGAACAAAGATGGGGCGAAAAGACAAGGCGGCTTTATAAAAGCTTGGACCGGTATCTGCAAACCCATATCGCAAGGGGGGCTAGGCATTAAAAACCCTCACCAGTTCAATTTATCCCTTCTAACCAAACTGTCCAGTAGACTAATCTCTGAACCAGTTCAATTATGGGTTAAACTTATAAAAGCAAAATACTTTCCAAACCCAAATCCACTAGAAGCTTCTAGATCTTCTAATACTTCCTGGATTTGGACTAGTATCCAAAAAGGTCTTAATCTTATAAAGGGAAACTTCGTGTGGAAAGTTAAAAATGGGGAGTCGGTTAAAATTTGGAAAGATAGATGGATCCCCAATGAAAATATAATTTAACAACCGGCGGATAGAGGAGACCAAGTTCCAAAAATGGTAAAAGAGCTAATCACACCTGAAAACAGTTGGGATATAGAAAAATTAGATGAATATTCAGTCCTGCGATCAAAGAAAAAATCAATCTCAACTCAAAGCGAAGAGAAATATAAAATGAAGTGGAGGCACCACTCTTCAGGAGCTTTTTCAGTGAAAAATATCTATAATTTTCTTAACAACCAGGATCAAGAAATTGACACTATGGTTGATTTCCCATGGAAGAAATTATGGAAAATTAAAACAATTCCAAGAATTAAATTATTTGTTTGGAAATTAGTGCAGAAGGCTCTACCAACATCAAGTAGACTTGCAGCTCACATGAACAATATTTCTGCCGACTGCCAGATGTGTAACACTCAAGTTCAAGAAAACGAACAACATTTATTCAGATTTTGCCCTTTTGCAAGAGCCATTTGGTTTTGGGTTTCTTTGAGCTTTATTAACAACCCACCTTTCTTTGATTCAATAGGAAATTGGGCACTCTTCCTCAAGCAAAGGTTAGATATATTAACAGAAAATACAACACCGCGGCGGATACTTTAGGTAAGGAAGCAAGAATCAAGAGCCTCCAACATTTATCTTTACACATTAGAGAAAAAAATTGTAAGTCAAGTATTTTATCTAATGCTTTTGAGAAAAATGATGTTGTAAACCTGTTGTACTATATTACTTGATTTATAAAATTTTATATGTTCATAAAAAAAAAAAAAAGAATTTTGAAAAGTTGGTGGTTTTGTTTGATTGTGTGTGGCGGAGAGAAAGGTTAAAAAAAAAAAAAAAAAATTCTATTTTGTTTTTTTTTTTTTGTTGTTGGATACAACATTTTACGGGTAGGTCATAGGTTCGAATCATGTCACCTTGACTGTGGATCCTCTTTCAGGCCTTTCGTGTAATTAGCAAGTACGATCCAACATAGAGTAAGTCACTAAACTCTCATGTAATTAGGCAAAAGGACTAGGGGTGAGATCCAACATAGAGTAAGGGTGTGCACTTGTAATTTTGAAATCCCGGATAACGGATCATTGGGCTTCCAAGCCTAAATTTTCAAACAATGGCATTTTTATATTTGTATACTGGACTTCCAAACTATAAATTTTAACTTTCGGCACTATCCTCCCTCTAGCAAAACTTTGCTTCCCCTAGTCCAATTTTTGGCTCCGTCCCTGGTTCAGTGGGGCGTTTTTTTTTTTTTGGGATGTTGAGTGAGAATGAGATTGGGTAATAACTAATAAGGAGACAAAACTAAATGTAGAGAAGAAATTGTTATCTTTCCTGAAATTGTGTTTGAGTGGTATTTATGTTTCCTTTCTGGTTTGGCAATGTTCCGTGAGGGACTGAGTAGGACAGTTTTTCATTGTTGGGATGCCGGTGGTGAGTGATATAGAGCGGGGTGTATATCGAGGGGATAGACAGAGTTCCTCATTTTTTATCTTTCCTCGGTCTTGCAGACAGTAGGGAGAAGGTGGGGAAATGGGGTGCCAACACCAACGTTTTTTTTTTTTTTTTTTTTTTTTCCAATCAACACCAATGTCGCACTTGCATAGCACGTAAAAAGAAATTTTGAAATTTTAAAGTGAATTTGAGAAATAAATTTCAGTCTAGAAACAAGCTACAAATTTCTTCAAGTACTAAAAAGTTTTTTTTTTTTTGAACTTCAGTATGCAGTTAAGGTGAATCGGACAAACGTCACAATCCACTCAGTAATTAAAGTATCATTATCATCATCAGTTGTACAACTTTGACACTACAAGTAACCAGTAAGATTGAGTTGACATTCTTAGGATCTTCAGTAAAAACTCACCCAGAAAACACAAAATCTCGATGGAAAAGACACCAAAGAATTTAGATAGAGCTTCAAACCACCATGGATAACTCCAAATACACCTACTTCTCTGTAATTTCAGCAACTCTAGTAATAATTTTTTCCCTGTACATCATCAATATTTTGTTTCGCTCGAAAAACAATGATAAGATGCCGAAGAAGAAGAGATATCATCCGATTGCAGGCACTACAATTAATCAGATTCTCAACTTCAATACAATATATCACTATATGACAGATCTTGCTACCAAATATAAAACATTTAGATTCGTCAATCCTTTTCAGAGCCAGATTTATACTTCTGATCCTGCAAATGTTGAATACATCCTCAAAACAAACTTTCAAAACTACGGCAAGGTGACAATAATCTCTACCCATAAATCAGATTCTCTCGTTTTTCATTCTAACTGACATGAGGAACCTAGTTCATGACCTTGATTGATACTTGTTTAGTTCAAAACCCTGGTTTGACATAATAGATCTTAACAGAGATTTCAAATTCACTATTTTAGTTTATAAAATACTCATTGCAGGGATCGTACAACTACAACAATTTGAAAGATCTTCTTGGGGACGGAATCTTCGCAGTAGATGGTGATAAGTGGCGGCATCAGAGGAAGATATCTAGCTATGAGTTCTCTACTAGAGTATTGAGAGACTTCAGCAGTGTCGTCTTCCAAAAGAATGCAGCAAAAACCGCTCGAGTAATTTCTGACAATGCCAGTTCTAACCTGTCAATGGATATCCAAGTAAGTGAGAGCATATTAAAATTTAAGTATTTTCATGGAATTAAGAATTCTTCTAAGGTTTGTACCTGTCAGGATTTGTTTATGAAATCGACATTGGATTCGATATTTCAAGTCGCTTTCGGGATTGAGCTAGATAGCATGTGTGGCTCAAGTGAAGAAGGAGCATTGTTTGCTAATGCGTTCGACGATTCAAGCGCAGCGACTTCGTGGCGTTATATTGATATCTCATGGCCGATAAAGAGATTTCTAAATATCGGATCTGAATCAACATTAAAGAAAAACATTAAAGTGATTGATGGGTTTGTATATAAACTAATTCATACCAAGATTGAGCTGAATTCAAATTCACCGAATGATTCTTCTGTGAGTTACTAACTTTTAACTGACTCAAGCTATTCTACTTTTTAGCTTAAGAGCCAACTTATTAATATGTTTCACTTTGGGATGGCAGATGAAGAAGCATGATATACTATCGAGGTTTCTAGAATCAAATGTAACAGACCCAAAGTATTTAAGAGACATAATTCTCAATTTTGTAATTGCTGGCAAAGATACAACAGCTGCCACTCTTTCTTGGTTCCTATACATGCTCTGCCAGCACCCAGACATTCAAGAAAAGGTTGCACAAGAGGTGAGGGAAGCAACTAAAGTGAAAAGTAGCATCTCCTTTGAAGAGTTTGCAACCATGGTGACTGAAGAAGCCTTAGAAAAGATGCAGTACCTCCATGCAGCTCTAACTGAAACTCTAAGGCTCTACCCTGCAGTTCCTGTGGTAATTTTTACTATCTTTTTATCTCTGCACTGCCACAGTACATGGACAACCTGTGCATTTCCTATTTTGAAATTATTGGCCATCTCAAACATGAACAAAGATAACTGTTCCATGTGAATAGTGGGAACTTACATGCCAAAACAAATGTTATCCCCACCACTCACCCGACGGGAGTTCTGTTCACCTATATTTGATATGAAACAACAAAACCAAATACTTCGTGTAACTCCTAGGAATTGTTCTAATTGGCGATGCAGGATCCAAAAATTTGTTTTTCAGATGATACATTGCCTGATGGATTTGATGTCAAGAAAGGAGATATGGTAGCCTATATGCCATACGCAATGGGACGAATGAAATTTATATGGGGAGATGATGCAGAAGTCTTCCGTCCAGAAAGATGGCTCAACGAAGAAGGGGTTTTCCAAAATGAGAGCCCTTTTAAGTTCACAGCCTTTCAGGTGAAAGCCTGACCCTAAGTAACCATATTTGAGATTTCTACCCTTAGTAAAGAGGCCATTAAGGCCATCTGAAAACCTCGATCAGCTTACAGTCCCTTTTTCTCCATATTATAGTATGACCTCTTTGTGTAGATTGAATACACTTCATACTATTTGCAACATCAATTGCATATGACTAATAGGAAAAGGTCTCAGAGGTTGACCTACAAGCCTAAAATCCCCCGGAACCAAAACAAGAATGAAAAGCTTAATTTTAACAATCCATACTTTACTGGTTTTACAGGCAGGGCCTCGAATTTGTTTGGGGAAAGAGTTTGCCTATAGGCAGATGAAGATCTTTTCTGCTGTTTTGCTAAGATACTTCACATTCAAGCTGACTGATCAAACAAAAGGGGTCAACTACAGAACCATGATAAATCTACACATCGATGGCGGCCTCCATCTTCAAGCTTTTCACAGAATTGGATAAAAAAGTGATCTAGATAGAGATGCTTAAATCTGCCCTAAAAGTGTATTCATTGTCAAAAGTAAGTTGATCTAAAGCCACTGGCTAGCCTTATGTATATAACACTAGTTATAAAAACAAATGTTATGCTTTGATGTCCAAATGCTACTTCTAGTTGTGCTTGTGCTGTTATATAGTCAAGTGTGTAAATTGTAAATAATGGTAGAGTATTTCATTACTCTTCCGTATTAGATTAACGAGCTGATACAAGCAAGTGCTTAGATGGTTCATACTGTAATGCAGCTGGTTAACAGACCATGCTACTATGTGTTATCAACTGATCATCTAACCTACAAGGTGGTGATAGGAAAAAGAAATGTAACGCCCTAAATCCCAGGCCAGCACCTACAATATAAGTCGTTCAGCATCCCTTTTGTTCATCTCCATTCAAACATTCAGAACGCCTAGGTTGAGAACTAGCCATGTCAAATAGAGTTCAGTACACCTAAATGTTTTCAAATTCACTAAGCACTTCATCCACTAAAACAAAGTCGAATTACTGTAGCTAACAATTGATAGTCAGGAAAGAAGTAAAGCTAGAGGTAAAAGATTCATACCCATTTCTAGGGTAAACACCTTTAGCTGATTTCCCCATAAGTTATACATGCACATCCTTGGAAACTTGGAAGATAATCTGGTTAGCAACTGATACTGTGATCTGTCTCAATGTCAAACTAACCTACCAACATCAACCAAACATTCAGAAAATCAAACAAAATTATAAATCGATGGAGACAAAGATTCAAACTAATCAAAAGAAAAAAAATCAGAAAGCTTAGAATCTGTCGTAGGATTGATTACTGAGTGAGAGATCTTTACCTGTTAATATGAAGGTGGAAATTTTTTTAGGGGTTGTCATTCGAATTTATCAATGTGGGAGTGATATTCCTTCCAATGCTGAAGAGAAAACTTTGTACCTATTGGAACCATGAAATTAATGATGATGCTATCAAGTGCCCTCTCAGCATTGAAATCTCACACCTGCAATTCTCGAATTCAATTTGTGCCCGGCTGTGGGCCTGTGGATTCAATTCTCGAATCTATACAGCTGTGTAGATAAGTGTTTATAGCATTTATAGTTTCAATAACTTCCATTTTTATTCCCGAAAAACCTACTCAACTACCCTTAAGATCTAGACCATACGAGAATAACTGACATGTCGAATCCGGTAACTGTATCTATTAATCCCCTAACTGCATGTCAAATCTAATTAATGCTGTATATCTCTACATTATCCATACTATACCAGCTGCTTACCCACCAGAAGAAACCAAAAACATGGAGAGATACTGATAATTAATAGAGATTCAAGATACAGTTGTATTGGAAATACTCATGGATTACTTCAAATACACCTTCTATTTTGCATCCTCGGCGATACTAGTATTAGTTCTCAGAGTATTATTCCGTCGCCGCCGTCGAGAGCCAAATGATGTTAAGGTGAAGAGGAAGAAAAGATATCATCCGGTTGCTGGTACTATGTTTAGTCAACTACTCAACTTCAATAGAGTTTGGGACTATATGACTGATCAGTGTTGCAGGTATAAAACATATCGGTTACTCAGTCCTTTCCGTAGCGAGGTTTATACATCTGATCCTGCAAATGTTGAATACATACTCAAAACCAACTTTCAAAACTACGGCAAGGTAAAAATGAAAGAATCAAATTTTTTCAATTCTCAGTCTGTCATTAAAAACTTATTTATAGTTAAAACATAGATCTAAGAAAGATTGAAGATCGATTGTTTTTCGTTTATAATTACTCATTGTAGGGATTGTACAACTACAACAATTTGAAAGATCTTTTGGGCGACGGAATTTTCACAGTAGATGGCGATAAATGGCGTCATCAGAGAAAGACATCTAGCTATGAGTTCTCTTCTGGAGTGTTGAGAAACTTCAGCAGCGTCGTCTTCCAAAAGAACGCAGCAAAAGTTGCTCGAGTAATATCCGAGGATGCAAACTCCAAAATGACAATAGATGTTCATGTGAGTGAGAGCAATTCAAAATTTTGAAGTCTTTCAATGAAAATTGGACCTTCTCTAATTTCATCCCTTGGCAGGATTTGTTTCTGAAAGCAACTTTAGATTCCACGTTCCAAGTCGCGTTCGGTATTCAGCTAGATAGCATGTGCGGATCAAGTGATGAAGGAACATTGTTTGCCAGAGCATTTGATAATTCAAGTGAAATGACTGCGTGGCGTTATGTTGATGCCTCATGGACGATCAAGAGGTTTCTAAATATCGGATCCGAAGCAAAACTAAAGAAAAATGTGAAAGTGATTGACGAGTTTGTCTATAAACTGATTCATACCAAGATTGATCAAATGTCCTCTTCACCAAATGATGCTTCTGTGAGTTTCTAAGTTCTAACTCAGTCAACTTTTACTTTTCTACCTTTATTCACTACCAAATTGACATGTTTGGGGTGACAGATGAAGAAAGATGATATACTGTCAAGGTTTCTAGCATCGAACGTAACAGATCCGAAATATTTAAGGGACATAATTCTCAATTTCATAATTGCTGGCAGAGATACAACAGCTGTCACTCTTTCTTGGTTCCTTTACATGCTCTGCAAGCACCCACACATCCAAGAAACCGTTGCACAACAAGTAAGGGAAGCAACTGGAGTAAAAGATAACCTGTCTTTTGAAGAGTTTGCACCATTAGTGACAGAAGAAGCCTTAGAAAAGATGCAGTACCTTCATGCAGCTATAACTGAGACTCTAAGGCTCCACCCTGCAGTTCCCATGGTAATCTTTATTGCAATCTATCCTCAATAGTTTAGTTATATCACTCGTTGAAAACCTGCTTTTGTAGTTACAAGTTCGATTCCAGCAGTCAACTTTCGGAATTTCATTGGCCTATGTTTGATGTGAATCAACAGTATAGAACTGTACAGTTATCTAGACCAAGAAGCTCCTCTTTTTTTTTTTTTTTTTGATGGAATTTGTTAAGACCCTAGGAATTGTCTTCCTGGCTCTGCAGGATCCAAAGATTTGTTTTTCTGAAGACACATTGCCTGATGGATTCGATGTCAAGAAAGGAGACATGGTAGCTTATGTACCATATGCAATGGGAAGGATGAAATTTATATGGGGAGATGATGCAGAAGTATACCGCCCAGAAAGATGGCTCAATAAGGATGGGGTTTTCCAAAATGAGAGTCCTTTTAAGTTCACAGCATTTCAGGTGAAACCCTTACCCTAACTAACCACATTACCCTGAAATGTAGATCAAAATGAGTCCTTTTGAAAGTGGTCAAAACATAGTTCGGACAACAAACACCCCCAAACCAAAACAACAATGAACGCTTCTAACCTCGATGCTTTTGTTTGTGTTGCAGGCAGGGCCTCGTATTTGCTTGGGGAAAGAATTTGCTTATAGGCAGATGAAGATCTTTTCTGCCGTTTTGCTGCAATTCTTCACATTCAAGTTGGCTGATCAAACAAAAGTTGTAAACTACAGAACCATGATCAATCTTCATATCAAGGGTGGACTACATCTTCATGCTTTTCCCAGAACTGGATAAAATGTCATCTAGTCATCTAGAGTCCTAGACATAGATAACTTGAGATATCATTACTATCAATCCGGGGATTGTTTGAATTTTTCGGTTTAAAGTGCATTTGTAAAGTGAACCCCACTTCGATTTTATCAAGAAAATAATCATCTGTTGAATAACTTATTCTCAAACAATGAAAAAAATAAAAATAAAAACTCAAATCTGTGTTTTCATTTCTTCTGAAATAGTGTTTTTGTTGAAAAAAAAACAAAACAAAACAAAACAAAAGTCTCTTTACTCTTCCGTCATGGAAGAGTAATCTCTTAGTTATCCTTTGGGTGATAAAATGGATCCCGAGCTATGATGAGCGGATTGGAGTGTTTTGTGATTGACAGAGATGTGATGAAACTTTTAGGTTTTTACTTGTTTTCACCCTATTATTGCTTTAATTTTGTTTTCTTTCTTCAATCCAGGAAAGAATGCAAGATGTGGTTCTCATTAACACATGTATTTCTGGGATTGTTGATCATGTTTATGGTTTTGAATCAATCTCCTTTCCCCTTCTCTAGGTTGTTGTGGGTATTGTTGTATTAGATACAAAAGCAACAGGGGATTGGGGATTTTTTTTTCTTTCCTGTCATAGGTTTTAAGCTTCTCCTCCCCTTTTTAGGTTGTCATTGGTATTGTTGTAATTGATACAAGAACAACAGGGGTTTTGAAGCATGAACCTGCTTTTGCCTATTTGCCTTAAATCTTTTTCTTTCTGCTATAATTGTGTGGAGCTTGATCCATCCTAATTTTTGTTTGTTAAACCCCAATGAAGATTGGGTGTGTGGATTTAAATTTGGTAATCGTTTAAATCCCAATGATGATTGGGTTTAGTTTAGCCTTTGGGTATGTTGCCTTTCATCTGTTTGATTATTATTTTTTTTTTTAAAGTAAATAGATTGATAGAGCAGAGAAAAACTATTCTTATAATTCAGTCTCATCTGTAACAATTCAGTGTGAATTGTTCTTCTGATGACTGAATCTCTTACATTAGTTTCCTCTGAAAAGTTTACAACAGAGTTACTAAGATTACATAATTCATAAGCTTTTTCAGTATCAAAAGCAATTTAAGGAATTAAAAACAGGGGAGATTGTTCTAGCCAAGAATGTTGTCTATTGTTCTTCCTCCCTTTCTTTGCTAAGAGATCAGCTAATATGTTAGCTTTTCTGTCTACGAAATTGAATCCCAAAAAGTGTGTTAAGTTGGCTGCTTGTTTCCTGACTTCCTCCAATATTGCCAGAATTTGCCATTGGATTGTTGAATCTTTTCCTTGTAAGTACTTAATGATTGCTTGATTGTCTCCCTCAATGACCAAATGTTGTAAATTATTTGTGATGGCCCATTTTGTAGCTTGCAGCAGAGTTAGAGCTTCTGCTTCTTCAGCAGTGGAAGTTCTGAAGATGCATGATTCAGCTCCTTTGAATGTTCTTGTCCAGTTACGAATAACAAAGCCAAATCCTGCATTAGCATTTTCAGATATCCAAGAGGCATCACAGTTTATCTTAACAATGTTCACTTCTGGGAATTGCCAGTAGGGTGTAGGTTTGATGTGTCTAAATTGTGATTTAGCCAAAGTGTGCAAATGTGTTGGATGCCAATAATCATAGTGACGTGTTATGTCTAAGGAAAGTTTTTCAGTGGTTCTAGACTTATCCTCAAAGATCCTAAGGCACCTCTCTTTCCATATAAACCAACATTTGGTTGCAGCAAGTGCCATTGAGATTGAATTCATATCCCCTACTATCCATTCATTATATTTATGCAAGAAAGTATTATTAAGAGAGTTTAGAGATTGAGTTACTCCCTGTGAGGCCATTGGATGAAGATTCCAAACCGTCTTTGCATAATCACAATCGAAAAAGAGATGATCAGTAGATTCAACAGCACTATTACAGAAGATACACTTGTTTTCAATTGACCTGATCTTTTGTCTAGTTGGTAATGCATCTTGTAAGCATTTCCATATAAATAATTTTATCCTCAGAGAAGTATCCATGGCCCATAATCCTTTCCAAAACTTTTAGTTTTGTCAGAGATTGTGTTGGAAGGATTAGAAAGTTTTGCATAAAGGGTTTTAACTGAGAATTCTCCATTCTTAGTTAATGTCCACCTGAGTTTGTCCTTTTTCAGGCTTCCCTCATTGGTAGTGTAAAGTCTAATGTTTGTAATCTCCTGCACAGTTGAATTGTCAAATAAAGAACGTAACAGATCAATGTTCCACTTTTTTGTGCTTGAGTCAATGAGCTCAGACACAAGTGTTATAGTTGTGTTTCTGGAAGGAAAGGACTATGCCAAAGTCTCTCCTCTAGATGGAAGCCATTTATCTTCCCAAATGTTTATTAGCATACCATTACCCACTTCCCAAATGATATACTTTTTAATGTGTGCTATCCCTTGTAAGATGCACTTCCAAATCCAAGAAGCTTGAGATTTCTTCTTAGAGTGTAAGGCTCCTGATTTTTTAAAGTATTTACCTTTGAGGATTTGAGCCCACGGGTCATCAGGGTTACTAACTAGTCTCCAAGCTATTATACTGATCATAACTTGGTTGGCTTTGTTGGCTTCGTTAAAACCTAGACCCCCTTGGTCTATTGGGTTACATAAAAAATCAAAAGACTTTGTATATATATACCCTTAGAATTATAGTGTTTCCCCTTTAAGTCCCTTTGGATGTTGTTTATTCTTTTAGTTATCTTTTTTGGAAGGACAAAACAACCCATGTTAAAAATTTGCATGATGGAAAGAATAGCTTTGTTCAAGACAATTTTACTTGGTTGAGACAATATCTTTCCAAGCCAGTTTTTTTTTTTTGTTCCATTTTTTCAATAATGTTATCAAAGGCTTTCAGTTTTGATCTATCTATGAACAATGGTACCCCTAAAAGTGTATCTTTTATGTTGATCTTCTTTATCTTCATTAATCTGCAGATTATGCCTATGTGTTTATTATGCACTTTTTTGCTAAAAAAAAGGCCTGACTTTTCGAAATTTATACCTTGACCTGATGCTACACTAAAAGTATGTATGGCTTCTAGCAAGTTCTTGCAACTTCCTAAGTCTGCCTTAGTGAACAGAAGAAGATCATCTGCAAAGAAAAGGTGAGAGATTGGAGGTGATTTAGGCGTAAGTTTTATCCCCTGCACTTGTTTTGTAGTTTGTAAGTGGTTTAGCAAGCGAGAAAAAACTTCCATGCACAGTATGAAGAGGTAGGGAGATAATGGATCTCCCTGCCTAATGCCCCTAGATGGTTTGAAGTCCTTACAAGGATGTCCATTGAGTAAAACAACAATGGAAGATGTTGAGAGACATTGGTAAATTAGCTGACACCAATGTTCAGAAAAACCAAATGTTGTTAAGGTTTTTTTCAAGAATTTCCAATTGACCCTGTCGAAGGCTTTCGACATGTCAATTTTTAGCCCAATGTTGCATGTTTTCTTTTTACTTTTTTCATTGAGTGAACTACCTTATGAGCTACGATGATGTTATCCGAAATTTTCCTAGAAGAAAGAAAAGCAGATTGTAGGGGAGAGATTATTTTTTCTAGAGATTTCTTAAATCTATTAGCCATAAGCTTTGCTATGATTTTGTAAGGAGTATTACATAGGCCAATTGGCCTAAAATCAACAGGAGATTTTGGATGCTTTTTCTTCGGAATTAAAAACAAGAAAGTTTTGTTTAGTTCTGAGTGGAGATGTTTATGTTTAAAGAAATCCTGAATTACGGAGATTAAATGAGGGCCAACTATCCCCCAGTTATGTTTGAAGAAACTCACCGGGAACCCATCAGGTCCCGGTGCTTTATTTGGTTTAAGATTTTTGACTACTTCCCATATTTCCTCTGGGGTTGGTATATTAGTTAGTTCTAATTTTTCCTCATTGGAAATGCAAGGATTAATATGTGAGAAAATTAGTTCATCTGTGTTAGAAGAACTATCAGTGAACAGATCAGAGAAATAGGAAGTTAAAACTTCTTCGATTTCTGGTCTAGCAGAGACAACTTTATCATCCTTGTCTTGTATGCAATCTATGTTATTTCTTTTTCTTCTTTTCAGGGCAGTTACATGAAAGAAAGTAGCTAGTATTTCTTTCACCCAAAGTGATTGTGTTGTTTCTAGACTGTTGATTGGCAATTTCTTCCTATGTGTTATACAATGCCTCTAGCTCTAGTAGTTTCTTGTTTATGAGCGAAGTTGTGCAGGTGTTGGTGTTGGAAGGTTTTGCATTTAAATTATCTATTACTTTTAGAAGTAATTTAATTTTTTTTTTGGTTGGTTTTCCATAAACATCTTTTTTCCAGGTAAGGTTATTGGTTAGAGTGGAAATATTAGCTATCAAGTCTAAGGTTGTGTTTCCAGTGTTGAGAGTCCAAGAACTCTTGATAACCTCGATACAGGATGGTTCTTTCAACCAAGTATCGTAAAACTTGAAAGAAATAAAGAGAGAGAGAGAGGAAAAAGGTTTTAAAGAGAGACAAATTGGTCCATGATCTGAGCCAACAACTACCAAGTTTTCAAGAGATGCTTCTTGGAATTCTAAATTCCACTGAGCATTGGCTATGGCCCTGTCAAGCCTTTGCTTGATGTTTGCCAGACCTTCTCTTTTGTTACTCCAAGTGAAGGTGTTTCCTTTGAAACCCAGGTCTTCCAAACCTGTTCTTTGGATTAAATTTAAAATAGGTTCCAGTTTAGTTCTGTTAAAAGGAAGACATCCTTCTTTTTCCTCACTATTAAAGATAATGTTTAGGTCACCTATGACCATCCAGGCATTGAGTTTAAGTTTATTCTTTGTGCTATGTTTTCTAGATTTCCCATGACCTCAAGTTTCATGTCATGCTTTGGAGAACCATAAAAACAAGTGAGCAACCATTCCTTTGAATGGAAGTTGTTTTTAACAATAACATTTATCATATTGAGATTCCATTGAACTATTTAAAAGTGGAATCCGTCAACCCAAGCAAGGAATAAGCCCCCAGTTGTACCTTCTGGGTCTACAATATGAAAGTTGGGAAAGAAATTGAGAGTTTTCCTTACTAAACTCCTTTGAGATTTAATCTCAGATAAAAACAAAATGTCTGGTTTTTCTACATTGAGTAAGGTGTTTAAATGTTGTTGGGTTTTTTTTCTGACCACACCCTTGTGTGTTCCAAGCCAAAATTTTCATTGTCAGTAAGATAAGCAAAAATTATTGTATTGCCTAGGTCTGCAAATACGTTGTCTGTGTCACTTAGGTTGCTGGGTCTACAAACACACTAAAGTTCAGGGTATAACAAAGTGTGATTAACAAAATATGGTTTCAGATGACTTAGGCAAGGAACTAGGCAGGGCACCAAAATTGAAACAGATAAGTACAGTAATTTGGATCAAACTTATATGCAGGAGTATGCTGGGAAATGTAAGATATAGCACGAAGAAAAAAGTAACTAAATAAAATAAGGATGTTTGAAGTCAAAATATTGAGGTGATTTTAGCCAATCCTGCAAGAAGAGGTTAGTGGTTATACCCAGCAAGGAACCCTCAAGCTTTTGTTACCTCTATTTCAGCAGCAATCCCGCTTGTCGATCTTGTTTGTTGATAAACACACTTTAGTAAAAAAGAGGTCAGAGTATTCTCTAAGTTATTGCTTCAAAACTCAGCCCAAGAACAAAACATACGCCTGAAAATTTAGGAAGAAGGATTAAAGACTTAAATGGCTGACAAGGAAAGAACGTAATTTTAAGAATATAATCAAAAGGTTAGAGTGGCTTACCTTTGGGGTTTATCGGGTCAGAGGAGCGGAGGTTTAGATGTGAGGTTTATGACTGGCATATGTATGATGGTTTTATACTAATTAATTGTAGATACTTAACAATAAATAGTGGGAAGAACTTTACTATTAACTCCTAACGTAAGATCAATCGAGCTAAAACAAAACATGCAGCTGATAAACACACAGGAAATAATAAAGGTTTTATTAAAACACCGAAAAAAGAGCATGTCAGGATACCTTTATATTAGACCCAGAACAGAGATGGGAATACACATTAAAAAAACTTAAATTAGCCCGGAAGAGAGAAGAAGTTTGAAAACCAATAACCCAAAAATTAAAATAACAAAAATACTTACGAAGATATCACTACTTTGAGTGTACATAAGATTAACCCCTAGTAAGATCTCCTAAGAAGTTTGGACAAACGAAGATGCTAATGGTAATTAGATAAACCACCCATGTCAACAACCCAATTCTTAAGACTTTCAAAACGAACGCAACAGATCCTTTAACTTCATAAAAACACCCAACTCTAGATTAAGGTAATCACACACTATTTCATATCATTCCAAAGCAATTGAAATGACCAGAGAAACCACAGTAACACCAATTTTCATACCATAAAAGTAAGAAGATTCATTCTTTAAATCAACTCTACATCCTCCCTAACAGAAGACCCATTTATTCTATGAACGATACTACACAAATTAAGAGATTTTTCTTATTTTCATTTTTTTAAGAATTCGAAAGGTTTTTTCTTTATAACAGAGTGCACCTACACTTGTTTCATAAAATGAACCAAATGGAGAAATAGTTGATATAATTTATTTTATTTTTTAAATAAACCCAACAAGTGCACATACACTTGAATAGCGATCGACATCGCTAAAATACTTAAGATCATAACCCACTCCTAGATCCCAATTAAAAATTTTAGAAAGAGAAACAAGTGTTCAACAACACAAACTGAAATCTAAATATAAAGATAGATTTATATTTTTCAAAACAATGGATTAACTTCATAAATGCTTTTTTAAAACGAAAGGGAGCTGACACCACAGATTTATAAGAGAAAGACAGAAAAGGATGCAAGAGAACCCAATCAAACATTAGGGACGGGACTAAGCACAAAAAAAGAAAGATTATGACTTTTATCAAACAGATGGAAGGCAATAGATACAAAGGATAAACAAAACCCAATCAACATTGGGATTTAAATGAAACAAACTTAAATCCACATACCCAATCTTCAGTGGGGTTCAACAATCAAATTATTAGGAATAATTAAGATGGATCAAAATCCACACAATAGAGCAGAAAGAGAATGATTACGGCAGTCAGGCAAAAGATGGTTCAAAACTTCAAACCCCATGTTGTTGTTGTATCAATTACAACAATACCAACAAACAACCTAAAAAGGGAAAAATAAGCTTAAAACCTCTAAGATTGGCATAAAAACCTGATCCCCTGTTGTTGTTGTATCTAATACAACAATACCCACAGTAACCTAGATAAGGGGAAAAGAGATTGAGTCAAGACCATAAACAAGAGCAACAATTCGAGAAATACCTGTGTTAATGAGAACCACAACTTGCATTCTTACCCGGACTAAAGAGAGAAATCAAAATTAAAGCATCAATTGGATGAGAAATAAGTAAAAATCTAAAGATTCATCACATTTTTTGTCAATCACAAGACACTCCAATCCGCTCCTCATAGCTCATGACCCTTTTAATCACCCAAAGGTTAGCAAAGAGATTACTCTTCCATGGTGGAAGAGTAAAGAAACTTTTGGGGTTTTTTTTTTCTGTCTTTCAGAAAACACTATTTCAGAGAGGAGAGAGAAGAACTTTGTGGTGTGTTGTTTTTGTTTGGAACGTGGTTGTTTGTTTTGTTCCTATCTACAATGTTTGATTGGGTTCTCATACATTTTCTTTTGTCTTTCGCTTATTAATCACTTTGTTGATTATATTCTGCAACTCACTTTCTTTCTAAAAACATTTTTGAAATTAATCAGTCATTTAAAAAAAAAAATCTATCTATCTTTTTATTTGGATCTTCCGTTAGTATTATTAAATGCTTGTTTCTCTTTTAAAATCTTTAATTGGGATCTAGGAATGGTTAGTAATCTTAAATATTTCAGCGATGTTGATCGTTGTTCAAGTGTATGTGCACTTGTTGGTTATATTTTAAAAAAATATGAATCAATATCAACTCTTTCTCCGTTTGGTTTGCTTTATGAAACAAGTGTATGTGCACTCTGTTTTGAAGAAAAGAAGGAATATTTTTTTTTTTTTTTTTATAAAAAGAAGAAAAAAGATCTCTTAATTTGAGTATTATTATTCAGAAAATAGATAGGTCTTCCGCTGGGAAGGATGCAAAGTTAATTTAAAGAATTTTATGGTGTGAAAATTGGTGTTATTGTGGTTTCTCTAGTCATTTCAATTGCTTTGAACTGGTAAGAAATAGTGTGTGATTACCTCCATCTAGAGTTGTATTTTTATGAAGTTAAAGGATATGTTGTGTTCCTTTTAGCGTCTTTGTTTGTTCTAAAATTCTTTAGGTGATCTTACTAGGAGTTAATCTTTTGTCATATCTTTGTAAGTACTTTTATCAACTTACTTTTTCTGTTATTGGCTTGCAAATTCCCTCTCGCCTTCGGGCTAAATAAATTTTTTCATGTGTATGCCCATCTTTGTTAAGGGTCTAATAGAGAGGTATGTACCCTGACTCGCTCTTATTTTTCGAAGCCTAGTATTGGGGCGTCACATTCCAATAGAGGGGCTTCACTTGGATTCCTAATGACTAAAAAGTTAGCTATGGGATATTTTGATTGCAATAGTAAATTTCTAAGTTACCCTCCATCTAAAATCAAAACCTAAAAACTAAAATCAAAACCAAATTCTAATTCAGAAAATCTAATTCTCTTCTTCTTCTAAACTTTCTCTATTTTTACCTTCCCTATTTTTTCTTTCTCTCTTTCATCAATTCGAAAAACTAACAATCGTTGATTGAAATCTGCATTAAACATGCGAAAAAAACAAATTTTCTGAAGCTATTACGGTTAGGAAACTAAGAATCCTAACCGTAAATAAATAAATAAATAATTGTATGTGTTATTACGGTTAGGTTTCTAACCATAAACCTATTTACGGTTGGGTTCGACTCTCACAAAACCTACCGTAAAATATCCTGAATTATAATTCTTTCAGAAAATTTTGATTTACGGTTGGTTTTTTTTTAACTAACCGTAAAGAAATTACGGTTGAATTATTTCTTTATTTTTGATTTACGGTTGGATTTTTTGTGCATTAACATGTGTATAAATCTTTATTCACGGGAGTTTAGGTAACAGAAAATACTATATGGTAACAAAATCTAGAAATAGGGAAAGGAATTAGTCTTGTGGAGATTTTTTAGTCTTGTGGAGATAAGTAAGGAAAGGGATTAGTCTCACTGAATATTCACGAACAAAATGATTAGTCTAACAAAGGGAGATAAGTAAGGAAAGGGATTAGTCTCATCGACTTACTCATTGACACGGACCAAATAAATCTGATTTTCCCTAAAAAAAACTAAATATGCATATATCCTTGAATTCACGGATTTTAGTTACTATTACCAAACTAACTTAAAATCAGTAGTTTAATTTACGGTTGGTAACCAACAACCAAATCCCACAGTAAGCAAATCTACGGTTGGGTTGTTTTTCCACCCAACCGTAACTGGTTTTTTAGTTTGGTTTTTTTAGTTTACGGTTAGGAGATTATTGTTATATAACCGTAAGTTTATCTTTACGGCTAGCAAAAAGAATAACTCAATCGTAAAACAGTCTAAAAAGCTAAAAAAAAAAAATCAATCTGGAGTTTTTTTTTCTTCTCTTTTTTCCTCCCATACAAAAACTGATAACACTAATTGTATTTTTTAATCTCTAAATATAAATCGTGATCTAATCTAATTATTAATATTAAATTAGTTAACTTAATTAAATAATCAATACTAATTAAATAAGGGCTATTTAGCCATTATGAAAATATTTTAGATAAGGGGTTTTTGAAATTACTAACGGGTGATCCGTTTTTGTTCTATTAGTGAAGCCCCTCAATTGGAATGTGACGCCCCAATAATAGGCTTCTATTTTTCAGCGTTTTAATGGAACCTTTATTATTTTTCGTGTAGTTATCAACTGCATGTTTTCTCTTTTGGTTGATTGATTTTACGTTAGGATCTAATAGTGATTAGTTTCTTCCCACTATTCAGTGTTAAGTATTTACAACTAATTAAAATAAAATCATCACACATCCAAATCATAAACCTCAAATCTAAACCTCCGCTCCTCCGACCCGACAAAACCCAAAGGTAAGCTGACTTCTTCTTTGATTTCTTCTTGCAATTATCTCACATCTTACTCTTAATTCTCTTTTGTCATAATTTCTTCTATTCAAGATTTTCGTGTATGTTTGTGGCGTTTCAATCAAGTGATTTCTAAGGTTTCAACAAACAATACTTTACAAACAGAGCATACAAGTAACAAAAGCTTGAGGGTTGTATTCCGCTCAAGCTTTTGACTTCTAAACCTTTAATCAAATAGTATGCATCAGCCTAATTCTGTTTTCATAATATCTACAATTTCAGTTAACAACTCTAGAATTATACTTGCTATTTTCCCTGCTTTACTCATTATAAACCCTTAGCAACTACAGTTTACTGCTCCCTGCTTTATATTACATTCCTATTCACTTTATATATCATGCACATTTCTGTGGACTGAGATTGTATCTAGACTCAGATTATTATGTGATTATATTTTGTGCTTTGTTCCTGTGGAATATTTCTACTTTTCTTTTGTTCCTTTTGGCCATGAAAATTCTAGCATGGAACACACAAGGGTGTGGTCGGAAAAAAAAACTCAACAACATTTACATTCTTTGCTTGATTTTGAAAAACCTGACATTCTTTTTTTATCTGAAACCAAGTCTCAGAGGAGCTTGATGAAAAATATTCTTAATCATTTCCCAAACACTCACATTGTAGACCCAGATGGAATAACTGGTGGTCTGGCAATTGCTTGGGTGGATGGTTTTCATTTTGAAGTGGTTTAATGGAAACTTAAAATGATTAATATCATTGTTAAAAATAATTTCAATGCTAAAGAATGGCTCTTAACATGCTTTTATGGTGCACCCAAACATGATAATAAGTTAGAAATTATGGGTTATCTAGAGGACATAGCACAGAGAGTAAACTTAAATGCAATGCCTTGGCTTGTAATAGGTGATCTTAACATAATCTTCAATGGTGAAGAGAAACAGGGAGGTCTTCCTTTTGATAGGAAAAAAGTAGAGCCAATATTAAACTTAATCTAGAGAACAGGTTTATAAGACTTAGGTTTCACGGGAAATACCTTCACTTGGAGTAATAAAAGGGAAGGAATTGCTAATATAAAACAAAAGTTAGATAGGGCTCTAGAAAATGCAGAATGGAATGAAGAATTCCAACAAAAATCTTTGCAAAATTTGGTAGCAATTGGCTCAGATCATGGACCAATTTGCGTTACTCTAAACCCTTCATACTCTCACTTAGTTCCAACTTTCAAGTTCTACGACACTTAGCTCAAAGATGTATCCTGTATAGAGGTTATAAAAAAGTCTTGGATTACTGACACCAATAGACCAGTCATTGATCTTATTGAGAACATATCAAATGCAGGTATTAACCTTAGCAAGTGGAAAATGGATGTCTTTGGCAAACCTAATAAAAAGATTAAGGGTCTGCTAAGAACCATAGAAACTCTAGAAGCTAAACCAAATACCCACAATACAAAACACCTAATAAACAAAAAAATACTAGAACTAGAAGCCTTATATGATACACTGGAAGAAATTGCAAAGCAACAGTCTAGAAACAACACCATAGCTCTAGGTGAAAGAAATACCAATTTTTTCACATTCAAACCTTAAAGAGGAGGAAAAGAAACCACATTGATTGTATACAGGATAGGAATAATAAGGTAGTATCATCAAGAGAATTGATGAAGTCTTAACTTCTTAATTCTCCGAGCTTTTTACTGAATCTTCTACTGACCCTGAAGAAGACATTTTCACACACATTAAGAGCACAATTTCACAAGAAGAAAATTCCTTTCTAACTGAAATTTCTTCTTCATAGGAGATTTGGTCAGTAGTGAAAAAGCTTAAATCCAACAAAGGACCGGGGCCACATGGATTCCCGGTGAGCTTTTTTAAACACAATTGGGATATTATAGGTCCTCAGTTAGTAGCAGTAGTGCAAGACTTTTTCAAAAATAAGAAGTTAGACAACAACCTTAACAAAACTTTTCTATTTCTCATTCCCAAAACAAAAAATCCTAAGTCCCCTTCAGATTACAGACCTATTGGACTCTGTAACACTCCATACAAAATAATAGCTAAACTGATGGCTAACATATTTAAAAAATCTTTAGAAAACATAATATCACCTCTACAATCAGCTTTCCTATCCTCTAGGCAGATTTCAGACAACATCATTGTTGCACATGAAATTGTTCATTCTATGAAGAAAAAAAAAAAGCAAAAAAAAAAATTGGTAACATTGGTCTAACGATTGACATGTCCAAGGCCTTTGATAGGGTCAATTGTAACTTTCTTCTAAAAGCCTTAAAATCTTTTGGTTTCTCGGAAGATTGGTGCACCTTAATTCACCAATGCATCTCAACAACCTCAATAGCTGTCTTACTGAATGGGAACCCTTGTGAAGAGTTTAAACCCACTAGGAGTATAAGACAAGGGGATCCTTTGTCCCCTCATCTTTTCATCTTATGTATGGAAGTTTTTTCTAGATTGCTAAGTCACTTAGAAGCACAAAAGAAGGTACAAGGGATAAACTAACTCCAAAAGCCACACCAATATCCCATCTTTTCTTTGTGGATGATCTACTTTTGTTTACCAAAGCAAACCTAATCAGTTGTAACAATTTACTTGAAGTTATACAGATGTTTAGTAAAGCTTCAGGTCAAGTTATAAACTTCACAAAATATGGACTCTTTTTCAGTAAGAAAGTCCATAACAAACATCAGAGCGTAATTTGTAGATTAATGAAAATAAAAAAGATCAATATAAAAGATACCCATTTAGGAATCCCTCTTTTCATTGACAGATCCAAACTCAAGGATTTCGATAACATTATAGAAAAAATGGAACAAAGAATAAAGACTTGGTTAGGAAAAATCCTGTCACAGCCTAGTAAAATAGTTTTAAATAAATCAGTGCTCTTTAGCATGCCCATTTTTAGCATGGGATGTGTTTGTACCGTGTATAAAATACACGTGTATAAAATACACGGGAGGCCCGCAAATCAATACAGGGAGGCATGCAGGGCAAGTCAATAGGCATGCATGGAAGTTTCATGCAGAATTAACTACACATCAATTGCTCAATTCATGCACGGCAGTTTCATGCAAACTTAATGCCAGGAGGAATGCAAGGGCATGCGAATTAATGCCAGGAGGCATGCAAGGGCGGTTTCATGCGGATTAATGCCAGGAGGCATGAATGAGAATCAGTGCCATTTAAATTTATATCAAATTAGATATTTAACAGTATAAATAGGGAGAGCCAATAGGAAAAAAAGATACATTGTAATACAATTATCAATAAAAAATCACTCCCCAAGGGGATTCGTCCGTGGATGTAGGCAAACCATGCCGAACCACGTAAAACTTGCGTCTATTGGTCTGTGTTCCAATTCGTCTCCTAGCCCTAAATACTCACCAAATTATCTATTCATCGTGTTTCGTGCCCAGAATTTATTTTGGGTACAAACATTGGCGCCGACTAAGGGGACATACGAGAAAAAAATCGTGTTTTCCCATTGAGAAAAGTTGTAGAAAATGCTTCAAAATCTTGTCCGCAAAAAAAGCGATCGAGCGTTTTGAAAAATCATCTCTTGATCCAGTTGACCGCAACTGTCGCCGTCGATTTGATCATAATGATGTGATCCACTGATCGCGATTCTTTTGACCAGTATAATCGCACATACTACATTCCAGATTGATCGCAAATCGCTGCAATCAAGATTCGCCGTTTGATTTCTTTGAAGCTTATTACTGCGGATCCGGCGAAATCGCGTCACTACAAAAATCGATGATAGTGTTCTTTCGGGACGCTTCGGTTCGCGGCCAAAGATGTAGTGAAATACCATCAAAACTGTTGTAGGAGATTCGATCCACAACATGGCTGGATCCGATTTGATTTCTATCATCCGTCCACCTGATCGCATGCCTGCAGTTGATTGATTAATCACAATTACTATAGCCCAAGATCACGGTCGGAAGCCACCAAAGGCGACTCATTGCGAACATCGCTAAGATTGTTGCCGGGATGTTCGATCCAGAAGCATGTTCATGCAGAAAAATGTTGCAAGGAGAAAGGACAACAGTACTCAAAACTGTTACAATGGGGAAGTCAGCAAGGATAACACGTCAACCATCCGTTGCAAGAAGGCATGAAAGAAAAGACAACAGTTCCCAAAAGCTGTCACCAAATGTTCGGAGTAAAGGTCACAGCCAGGAAGACTTTGTCACCAAAAGTTTCAAAAAAAAAAAAAAAAAAAAAAGCCGACGCGTGGCGGAAACCCGGCGGCCATCACGGCGGCATGGCTGCGGCGGCAGAGGCAAAATGGCGTAACGCTCAGACTCTGTTCACCCTCTTCAGCATTTTTTGACTCACCCACGTCAAGGGTGTCCATCACCCACGCCGAATTCTTCGATGCCTCCAGATATATCAAAGTTCGATGCGCGACAAATGACCACCGTGGATTTTCTAAGGTTCATCAAACTTCGATGATCCGTGATACATCAAAATTCCATTCTCAGCAACAGTTCGATGCAACGGTGGTACATCAACCTTCGATGCGCTGAACACACAGACCGTTGATGCTCTGGTAGGCCTCGAAGATGGGTTATTTTTACGGCCTACGGAAATACCGCAAGTGCACGGTGTCTGGTTTGCAAAGACGGGGCAGGTGTAGTCGAACCACTGAGAGACTTGTAGTGCTCTAGTGATCTAAGGCTTCTTCTTCAACTGAATTCTAAGTGAGGTAACACAACATTGAGTTGCCGATACGGCTGATGTTTAAATGTGATCCTAAACTAAGGTATAAAACAGAGATAGAATGTGTGCTTAGGTTATCAATTCCACCACTAACTCATGTGATGTGTCAACTAGTTGGAAGCTTCTTGTTCCTATGGCAGACAAGGGTAGTTTGTCAATTCTACCACTTATCTAAAGGGTTTCACCTAGTGACATTTCAATTCACAGCTAAGGGTACTAACCTGCAGCATTAGTTATCTAATTAAGTATAACTAATCAAAGGAATTAGCCTATAACTCTAAGGATTGAGTCATAAAGATCATCATCACAGGGGTTTTCTAACTACAAGTGCATCCATGGCATTGGTATGCACTTTGTGAGAGCAATGTGTTGGATGCTAAGATTGAAATTATCATTAAATTTAAGCACTCAAGATAACTCAAACCGAGTTGAATTCATACATGGAATTAGGGTTTCATGAAACCCTAGCAACTAAATTAAAACATGTAAAACAACACAAATTAAACCTAATTGACAGCACTGGCTAATCCAGGCGTGTCTTCTATCAACCCCATTCGGTTCTATTTATACATGCATCAGCCCCAAAATTCCCAAACCCTAGTTCAATTAAAAATAGAAATTAAATGAAAACTGAATCGAACCCATACTCCGAATCGCTTCCCTCTTGTCTCATCATGCCTCGTAACTCCATGCGGTTGATTGGGTGGAAACCCTAGCCCTAGATGTCTCGATTTAGTTTCTAGGGTTGGTAGAAACTAAAAAAAGATATCTAGTCCGGGGTTGTTGGTCGGTGATGGTGTGACATGAGATAGGGTGATGGCGGAAGCGGCCTGGGTGGTGGTACGGGTGAAGAAGGTGGAGGAGTTGGTGTTGTTGCAGAGGCAGGAGCAGAGCTCGGATCGGGTGAGGGAGACGGGAGAGAGGAAGAAGAAAGAGAAAAGAAGAGAAGAATGGGTCTGTCGATGGGGGGTATAGGTATAGGGTGTTGTGGTGTGAGGCAGGGACAGCAATGTTTGATGAGACAGGCCCAGCGACCGTTGGATGAGGCGGCTACAATCTGAACGGCCGAGGGATTTTTGGCGTGATCTGGTGTAGCACGGGAGCAGCGATCTTCGATGCACGTGGAAGCAGCGACCGTTGGATGAGGGAGAAAGAAATCTCAACGTCTCAGAAGAGACGGCTCGGATCCGGTCACGGGTCGGGTCCAGCTCAAGTCCATGTCTTGTAGATGATTTACTACTTGTTGGGTTGCAACCGTTGCATGCGCGCGCGGCTTCTGGCCTCGCTCCTTGGGCACTTGACTCCAATTCTTTGCTCTTTGGCTCCTCAGATTCTCCGAGCTTTATTTATTACCTAAAAACACAAAATTAATTAATACAAATATTTATTCTTGAAAACAAGGAAAACACAGAATCTGGGATAATATCTGATTTATAAGCGCAAAAGATGAGTAAAATGCCAATAAAAAGGTGTATAAATATACACTATTTGGCACTCATCAAATACCCCCAAACCTGAATTTTACTTGTCCTCAAGTGAAACAGAAATAAGGAAATCCTAACTATACCCCTGTCGCAGGTCTCTCGAATGCATTTAGCGTATGCACTAAGCCTTTAAACCCCTAGGTGTCCCCGGTGGACGAGTTGTAGTCTCGTGAGGGTTTACAAGAGGTGTACCCACAAAACCTTCTCCAACTTTAGAGTGTAAAAGATTCTCAAGCCTCCAAGAAGCTATGAGGACATAGAGTTTCGCATGCTAGTAATGAAGTTAGAACTATCGAAGAACGCATTCTCATCCTTAAGTGCTTTGAGCGAGAAGTAACCATACCATATGAAAGAATTTTGATTCGATTGTGATCATAAGTCTCAACTTCGCCTCACCATTAGGGTTTTATGATAATTGCACTCAAAAAGATCGCTTTTTTAGTCTCTCATGTGTGCGGGCAGGAGTAAAGAGAGAAATCCCGCACACGTTGTAGGTAAGAAGGATAACCTTCCGAAATAAAATCTGGAGACTCCACAGAGGTGTGGACAAAAAGAATCTTTTTCTGATGATCTCTAAGAAAGGAAATCAATCATTAATAAGGGGTGGGAGTACTCACTCACTTCTCACCCGATCGGCAATTAATATCACTCTCTCATAAGAACCATAGAAACGTCTTCAATCTTCGGTCTTCGGTCTTCAATTGTTGATGACGAACTTCTAAACTTCACAAAACTTGACAATTTTTTTAACTTTTATACTCAATTTCCTTGTTGTTTGGATTTTTCTTCTTGAACTCTCTTTACCATGGTGGTAGCAAAAATAAACTACAATATTTTTTTTATTTTATTTTTTTTTTTTAATTACAAAAAGTGAAAATGAAAATACAAATAATGACACAACTAACTCCATGGACAAAGGACTTTATCACTCAATTTTTCCACAACTTGTATTGTCTTGATTTTATAAATTTTATTAATTCTTATCCTATTTTCTTTTTCTTTGTTGCACATAAACCTTGGACTATATCAATTTTTCTTTCAATATTCCGATTCGCTCCTGGTTCTTGACGATGATGTGTTTCTATGGGTCTTGCTTTGATTGAGAGAGACAATGATGCTAACGGCAAATCGGTATTTAGAAGGAGTTTTCATCTTTAGACGTCACCCTCATGATTGACAAAAACTAGCACTCAAGAGATCAAAAGTAGTGCTGAAATTGGTGCGAAGTTGGGTAGCTCACCATTCCTACCCGAATTTACGTACGGTGACACACACTCTAACAAGCTTTTCTAGAAAGTTGCAAAAAATTGAAGGTTGGTGCCTCACTTGATGTAAATTGGGTAGTCTCCACTATGGGTGATCACAATTCTACTACCGAATATCTAAACAGCACCTAATTCGCCCTCCGGTATGGTTAAATCCAACTTTAACGCTCTAATCAACTAAGGAACCCGATTGTGTTCTCCGTACTTCCAAGTTCTGTTATTTCGGTCAGAATCTCTATGTAAACATAGCTAAAAGCATGCTAGTGACTCTAAAATCTCTAAAAGTTGGAGGTTTTTACAAAAAGAGTTTTTGAATTTTTTTTTTTTTTTTTTTTTTAAGATAAAAGGTGAAATAAAAGACTAAAAACTCTAAATGCAAAATAAAAGACTAAAAACTCTAAATGCAAATGCACCCCCAAACCTAAATCAAACATTGTCCTCAATGTGTCACAGATAGGAAAAATTTAAACAGTCACGTACCACGAGAACTATGCTGATAAGATAAAAGGGAAGAGATTACCGGATGTCGGCAGGAGCATGGTTGAGCTTCATTAATCAAGGCAAAATCCAACATTCTCAGTGGAGATCATATCGGATTAGCATAATATATGTGCAAGAAGACTCAACCGATTCAAGAAAAGAAAAATTTAACAAGTCCTACAAAAATTTATATACAAAAATTTACTAACAATCTAAAAAGTTGAGGGTCAACCCAAAAGATAATGTACAGAAACATAGAACATGAAAATGGGCTTTGGTTTATGTGGGAATTTGGTTTATTGGGATTTGGTTTGTTTGGGATTTGGTTTAAATGGGTTGATTTGGTTTATTGGGTTTTTGGTTGGTTGGGAAAGTCCGTTGACTTGGTTGTTGACCAGTGTGTGTAGCTTAGTCTTTTGCACGGCCCGACTAGATAGGCCAAGTTATGTGGGCTCGGTGGGTGCAAAGCTCGGCTTTGGGGGTCATTAGCCCAGCTATGATTGTGGGCTCGGTTGCCAGCAGCAGAGTGCAAGCCCAGATTGATGGCCCAGTATGTGGGCTGAGTTTTGGTTATCTTTTTGTGGGCTCTAGCTGTTTGCAGCCCAGGTGAAAAGGCTCAGTATGTGGGTTGAGTTTGTGTGCGCAGCCCAACAGATGTGGGCTTAGTTTAGTTGCAGCCCAGGTTGGGTTCAGTTAGGTGTAAGCCCAGCTCCAGGGTGTGTAGAGTGGGCTTGGTTGTGTGTAAGCCCAGTTGCTCAGTTTAGCTTGGCAATTAGTAGCCCAGTGATTGCAGTTTGGTCTTGTGTGCGGCCAGTGTTTGTTGCATAGTTTGCACAGCTTGGTCAGGCCAAGCACAGAATAGGTGCACAGATTTAATCAGGTTATGCACAGCTTGAGTGCACAGTTTGTGCAGGCTGGCAATTGAATCACACACACAGAATAGCACATTTCACACAAGAACAAAGGTTTCAGGGCATTTGGCCAACTGATGCAAAAATTAAACACAGCACAGCTTGTGCAGGACAGGATTAAGCGAGGCAGAGTTTATGTGCTCAATCATAAACTTAGAGCAACACACATTGACAGAGCACAGATTGCAAATGAGCAGCCGGGTCTATGCACAGTCGGTTTAGACACGAGATGAATCACAAGTGTAAGTGCAACTCAGCTTAGCATGTCAAAGCACAAAGACAGGATATTATACAAAGACAACACAAACTCACAAAGAATAACATTTGATTCTAAGCCCATAGCATTGCTAGTAATTGAAACACTCAGCACACAGGGGTTTATGCACAAGTCACAGCAGATGCATTTCAGGTGTTGATCAATGCCTAGCAGAGATGTTATCATGCATTGAAGTCAGGGGAGATGGCAGCTCAGGTTTGCACAAAGTAGTGCAGGGCTATACAGGTGGTAGACCAAGGGTTGAGCGGCGACGCAGGTCTCACAGTTTCATATACACCGATGCTCAGTCACTCAACACAAGACAAGACGTAAATGCCAAAGTCTTGCGGGTGGTGGCTCACTAGGCATGGAATGATGCAGGCTAAGGGTTGAGCTCAGACAAGGTTTCAGGGTTACACACTAACCCTCTTGTCAACAGAATAGAGCTCAGCAATCATGCAATAAAATGACCCAGCACAGGGTTGTGGTAAGCTCAGGGTGTGCACACAGTCTGACTATCCAAGCCCTAACTCAAAGCTGTGGGGGCTAGTCACTCCAAGCCTGACTATAGCTTAACTACAGCTCAACTCATAGCTGCAGGGGCAGGAATTGAGCACAACAGGGTCTCTCACAAGGCACAGGGTAGATGGAGTTTAAGCATGCATTCAGGGTCTACAAAGCACAGGGCACTAACCTGAAGTCTGCGCCTTTCCCTGTCTCTTTGCCTTTTGGTTTGTCTCAGCTGCTCCTCGGCAACACGGGGGGGTACCCGCTCTAACTCAATGAAGATTTTCGGTTCTCAAAAGTGTGCAGGATACGGCAAAAAGGAATGAGTACTTGCAAATGCAACTGAAATTTACTTGGACTGAAAGGGATCAAGAGCTACCAATATGCTAAGTTACAATATGCAGTACAGGTTACACTAAGTTATGCTTTAAACTATATATAAAAAAAAAAAAAAAAAAAAAAAAAAAAAAAAACAGAGTGCAGAAATTTAAACTACAAGATGATGCAAGGGTTAAAAACAAGTTACAGGTTATAAGTTATACTAAAACAAGTTGCAAGTTACAAGCTACACTAAAACAGATGATTATAAGTTACACTAAAACAAAAATAATACAATATGAATATGTACAGGGGAGAAAATCAGTAAAGCTTAGCCGAAAATCACTGGGCACACACCAAGTCCCCGGCAGCGGCGCCAAAAACTTGGTAGGCCTCGAAGATGGGTTATTTTTACGGCCTACGGAAATACCGCAAGTGCACGGTGTCTGGTTTGCAGCACAGGGCAGGTGCGAGTCGAACCACAGAGACTTGTAGTACTCTAGTGATCTAAGGCTTCTTCTTCAACTGAATTCTAAGTGAGGTAACACAACATTGAGTTGCCGATACGGCTGATGTTTAAATGTGATCCTAAACTAAGGTATAAAACAGAGATAGAATGTGTGCTTAGGTTATCAATTCCACCACTAACTCATGTGATGTGTCAACTAGTTGGAAGCTTCTTGTTCCTATGGCAGACAAGGGTAGTTTGTCAATTCTACCACTTATCTAAAGGGTTTCACCTAGTGACATTTCAATTCACAGCTAAGGGTACTAACCCAGAGCATTAGTTATCTAATTAAGTATAACTAATCAAAGGAATTAGCCTATAACTCTAAGGATTGAGCTGCAGCATCATCATCACGGGGTTTTCTAACTACAAAGTGCATCCATGGCATTGGTATGCACTTGTGAGAGCAATGTGTTGGATGCTAAGATTGAAATTATCATTAAATTTAAGCACTCAAGATAACTCAAACTGAGTTGAATTCATACATGGAATTAGGGTTTCATGAAACCCTAGCAACTAAATTAAAACATGTAAAACAACACAAATTAAACCTAATTGACACACTGGCTAACCCAGGCGTGTCCTCTATCAACCCCATTCGGTTCTATTTATACATGCATCAGCCCCAAAATTCCCAAACCCTAGTTCAATTAAAAATAGAAATTAAATGAAAACTGAATCGAACCCATACTCGAATCGCCTTCCCTCTTGTCTCATCATGCTTTAACTCCATGCGGTTGATTGGGTGGAAACCCTAGCCCTAGATGTCTCTCGATTTAGTTTATAGGGTTGGTAGAAACTAAAAAAGATATCTAGTCCTGGGGTTGTTTGGTGGTGATGGTGTGACATGAGATAGGGTGATGGCGGAAGCGGCTCGGGTGGTGGTACGGGTGAAGAAGGTGGAGGAGTTGGTGTTGTTGCGAGGCAGGGCAAGAGAGCAGAGGTCGGGTGAGGGAGACGGGAGAGAGGAAGAAGAAAGAGAAAAGAGAAAAGAAGAGAAGAATGGGTGCAGCCGATGGGGGGTATAGGTATATGGTCTTTGTGGTGTGAGGCGGGGACAAGAATGTTTGATGAGACAGGCCCGGCGACCGTTGGATGAGGCGGCTACAATCCGAACGGCCGAGGGATTTTTGGCGTGATCTGGTGTAGCACGGGAGCAGCGATCTTCGATGCACGTGGAAGCAGCGACCGTTGGATGAGGGAGAAAGAAATCTCAACGTCTCAGAAGAGACGGGCTCGGATCCGGGTCACGGGTCGGGTCTAGCTCAAGCCCATGTCTTGTAGATGATTTACTACTTGTTGGGTTGCAACTGTTGCGCGCGCGGGCTTCGGCTTTCTGCTCCTTGGGCACTTGACTCCAATTCTTTGCTCTTTGGCTCCTCAGATTCTCCGAGCTTTATTTATTACCTAAAAACACAAAATTAATTAATACAAATATTTATTCTTGAAAACAAGGAAAACACAGAATCTGGGATAATATCTGATTTATAAGCGCAAAAGATGAGTAAAATGCCAATAAAAAGGTGTATAAATATGCACTATTTGGCACTCATCATGCTCCCTGGTACATCCATTTTCGATGTTCTGTAAAACATCAAAATCAAATTCAAAAAAAAAAAAAAAAAAAAAAAAAACCGGCGACCTGGCCGCCGGCCTCCACGAGCGGCGGCGGAGAACGGCGGCGAACGGCCCAAGCCGGCGGCATCCACGAGCGGCGGCGGAGAACGGCAGCGAGCCGCGGCGGACATAGCCGGCGGCCACCAGCGAGCGGCAATCGGCGAGTAGTCGCAGATTAATCGCCGATTAATATGAGCCTCTAATTTGTTGCAGCTCGGTACAACTTAATCCCGTAGCCCTCGGATCTTTCTGCCCCGTTCCTCTTGCCTTGCGGATATGTACACCCCACTAGGGCTTGGCCTAAAAATTTGTTTCGCTGATATCTTCTTCGTCTCACGTCCGAATTGGATGATTTTTGGCTCGTTGCGATCGCATTTCAATATCCTACGACATGAAGGTAAAATTTTGCAATTGGAGAATAATATTTTTGGGTACAATCACGTCATCAACATGTTTGGAGCAAGGGGCTAACCAACCAATTTCGTTTCTTCGATAACTTCTTCTTCATGCATCCAAATTGAGTGATTGTCGGCCCGATGAGATCGTATGTCAATTACCAAGGTCGTGAAGGCGACATTCCAATTTTCGGAGAAAGTTAAAATTTTTAGAAACGGACACCACCGAAAACACTGCAGTCCAGTTGATCGAACTACTGCAGTCCTTTTCCACATAACTATTATAGTCAATTGATCGAACTATTGTAATCCGTTTTCACAGCAACAGCTGTTGGCCTGTTGATCGAACAATGTGATCCTTTTAATTCCTACTGATCCGAGTGGGTCGAATATTTGTAGTCCGATTTTCCCCAAAAATTGTTTCAATACAGTTTTCCTCACAACTGATTCAGTCCAGTTTTGCGCATAACTGTTGCAGTACAGCTGATCACAGCTGCTGAAATACAGTTCCGTGGAAACTGTCTTCGATCCAGCTTGGACTTAACTGGTGCATTCCAGTCCCACATACAAATCAATTACTAAGTCGAGACGAGACGCTAAGGCAACTATACTAATCATCGTCGCTGGAAAACACCGACATAGCCAATGGGCATCCTAATCACTTCGTAAGCGAAGTCACAGTAACATTTTCAATAAGGTAAGTATACAATTTACATATTTTTGCATCTTTTCATATATTCATGCATACTTTTGTTCAGTAAGACACCTTTAATGTGGCAAGAATCTTCTCACGAGGGGATGCACACATTTCAATTCTGCGCGCATCTAGAATAGTGGGATTGGCCCCCCGCGAATTCCAGATAGCAGACATATTCAAAATCCCATGCGCGAGCAAAATGCAGTAAGGCAGTGCACCCTTGTGCAAGCATTGAGTAGCATGACAATTACTATCTTCAGGGGCGAGTTGCATATCACTTCAACATGATCGACCATCACTTGGGGGCGAGATATGTAACACCTCATGGTCTAAAATTACTCTTTTGGGGCAAGCGTGTAACACTTCATACGCTTGGGGGCAAGTTACATAGCACCTAATTGCAATGCGGAATTAAGTTTCCGAAAATCGAAACTTCGTAAGTTAAACTTCTTAATCCTCCAACGAGTTGCAGGATTAAGAGGGGGCGAGCGTACACCCTAATATTTTTACGCAATTTTTACAATCGTAATGTTAAACCGCTATAGTTATGTTGATTGAATTATTGTACTCGGTTCAAAAGCAAATGCCGCATTCGGTTGGACGCGACCGATGCGATCGATTTGCCTATGAATTCTGTACTTTCGTTGGACGAATCGATGCGATGCAGTTGCACTCGGTTGGACGAACTGATGCTGTCTAGTTTTATTTGTAACGGTTACACCTAGGTTTATCGAACTATTTTAATCCAGTCCCTCAGCAGCTGCTGCAGTCCAGCTGATTAAGCTACTGCAGTTCGTCTCTGTTTGTACTCCTGCAGTCCAGCTGATCGCAGCTGCTGCAATGCTCGATGCTGCTGCAGACCAGCTGATCGAAGTTTCTGAGTCCGACTGCTTCGCAACTCCTGCGATCCAGCTGATCGCAATTGCTGCAGCATAGCTTTCTCGTCACTCATGCAGTCCAGTGATCGCAGTCGCTGTAGTGCGCTTTGCTCGTTGCTCTGCAGATCCAGCTGATCGCAATCGCTGCAATGCTCGATGTTGTCGCATACCAGCTGATCCAACTCGCTGCAGCTCAACTCGTTCGCAACTCCTGCAGTCCAGCTGATCGCAGCTGCTGCAGTGCAGTTTTGCTCGATGCTGCTACAGACCAGCTGATCGAAGCTGCTGCAGTCCAGCTCTGTTCGCAACTCCTGCAGTCCAGCTGATCGCAGCTGCTGCAGTGCAGTTTTGCTCGTCACTCCTGCAATCCAGCTGATCACAGCTGCTGCAGACCAGCTTCACTCAATGTTGTTACTGCCCATTTCCAACATCACTCTGCTCCATTATCAAGCTTCACTTGCATCACCTCGATCTTGTTTTTGCAAAGACTTGGGGGCGACTTGATTACAATCTCCACAATCAACGAAGGCGTTTTATTTACGCTTCAAAGAACATAAATTTACTCTTGGGGGCGTCTTGATTTCCGCAAACAACAAGGGAAGTTCGCCAATCACCTCAATATCAATAGTCCACACTTGGGGGGCGAGTTTTATCATTGACTAAGGAACACGAAATTTTTTCTTAACCCCCAACAAGTTGGAGGTTAAGAGGGGGCGATGTTTGTACCATAAGTAAAAAATGCCACTTAATGGACCAAATTGATACTTGAATCATGTTTTGGTCCTCATCCAAGCCCACTAACCAGTCAACCAAGGCAGCCCACCATCCGCACGGACCGGTCAATGGTCAAAGTCGGTCAACTATCAAAGTCAACTTAGGTCAAGGTCATGGTCAACGATCAATGTCAACCGTCATCAACTATCAAGTCGGCCGCACCCCTAGCTAATTTTCGTCTTGTAGCCAGCAATGCTGCAAACCAATTCCCAGCCAAAAACTCTTCCACGCTGCCAACCAGTCTCCAACCATGCTGCCAGCCAGCCTCCATCCACACTGCCAGCCATCATGCCTATCAACCATCAAGCCAATCCCTACCTATGCAGTCAGTTGTTCCGCCAGCAAATGTCCACCAATATCGCCACCATCATTTATGCGAGAATTTATCATGGAAGCATAAATGTACGTTTCATGCGTAAGTGAATTCCAGTGATTTCGACCATGCGAATTGAAGTCCAAAGAAGCCACCATGCAAAGGCTAAATGCAGCAGATTTCTGCCATGCGGTACTAATTGCAGCATTTCATACATGTTTAATTAACTCCAATGTTTTACAAAATTGATGATGGAGACATGAATGAGCAGTTAATGTAATTTATGTTTATATTTAGATGTGGAACTGTATAAATAGGGGAGGGCAGAAATCAGGAAGGGGAGTCCAAGAGGAGGAGAGAAAAACATACTTGTAATACAAAAGTGAATAAAACATTTCTCCCCAAGGGGATTCGCCCGTGGACGTAGGCAACCTATGCCGAACCACGTTAAACCTCTGTCTTTTATTTTGTTCTTCAAATCGACCCCTAACCCAAAATACTCACCAAAACTATCCATTCATCGTGTTTCGTTCATGTCTTTTGTCAAATATTTAAACGATAGAAGTCAGTAATATGACAACTTTCGGCCATAATTTCTAGATTTGTCCAGAAAATGAATTTTTCATTCAGTCAACCAGATATTTGCATTCATTTTCTACTTCCTACTCTACTTTGTCATATTTCATATCTGACAATTGAGAGATCACTCTTACCGGGTCATCTAGTGTATTCTCGATGTCATAAGTCCTACTTGTAACCATATATACATGACTCTAGCAATCTAGATACCGCCATGTTTGATTCTGGTCAATTCTGCAATGTTTCTATTTAGTTCAAATGGAACTGATACTTTCGGTGTCAGTCTTACTTGATTCAATATCAAACTGACATTTCATTGAGATTCATTAACAGGATACACGAAGAGGTCGACAACATAATTTGTAAATTTCACGGATGGTTACTTGTCAATGTAGCCTCACCTACATTTTCTATACCTGGAGCCATGTTGCTGTATCCGACTCGATTGCAACGTTGTAATTGTTTACCAATCATTGGTAATTGGTAATTGGCTATAATAATATATGTCTGCTCACTTGATAACTAATCATTGATTTAGTACGCTCAATACTTTGAAATGCAACTAACCAACTTTGAAATCTCAAAGCCTTTTCCAAGCAGACAAATTCCCATCATTTGGGACGACTACGATGTGGCGAGCATTTTTTGCGTGCCATGGCATGCAAGGATGCACACATTTCAATTCTGCGCGCATCTAGAATAGTAGGATTGGACCCCCTATGCGAATTCGAGATAGCAAAAAAATTTTAATCTTCTTTCCATGCGCGAGCGAGATGCAGCAAGGAAGTGCACCCTTGTGCGAGCATCAAGCAGCATGACACTCATAATTTGCCGGGGGCGAGTTGCAAAAATCAGCACCGTTCGGGTGCCATGTCAGCCATGCCGTCCCAGTCAGCAGTAACACGTCAGTGCTTCTGCACTGTCATCACGCCAGCAAACGCACCCGCTTCATCCAAATCTTGTTTCGTCAATAACTTCTTCGTTTGAAGTCCGAATTGAGTGATTTTTTGCTCGTTAGAACCATTTTCAATTCCCTACAGCATGGAAGCAAAAATTTCTGTGTTCAAGAAACTTTTATATGCACTTGGGGCAGCAACATGATCGAGTTCGTGGTTCGTGGATAGCGACATGATCGAGTTCGAGATGAGGATTGCATAGACCCTTAAATATTTAGCCTTGCAACACTTCACAAGCACCTAAAGCCTCACCTTGCACGTGAGCACATAAGTCTTGCTTTTATCGCAAGCATAAAATCTCGTCTTGCACGCCAGTATGAAAGACTTGCATCTTGGCAAGCATAAAGTATCGTCTGAACCACGAGCCCAATGCCCGATATTGGTCCAAATACTCGTACTCAACACAAGCAACAACCAGCCTACCCGAGCAGCAAGCGCTAGCCTTGTTACGTTGCGAGCAAAAAGCCTTGCCCCAGTCGCAAGCACACACTACATTCTACTCAAGACTTGACTAGCTATCGAGCATCACAAGTCCACCACGTGGCAAAAAGTCTCACCTAGCACGTGAGAAAATTTTATTGCAGGTTATCACAGTTGAGGGCGTCTTTGTAATGTCTCTACTCACACTTGGGGGCGACTGGCGAGTTACGTCATCGACGATCGACGCGAAGGAAAACAAATTTCTTAACCCCCAACAAGTTGGAGGTTAAGAGGGGGCGATGTTTGTACCGTGTATAAAATACACGTGTATAAAATACACGGGAGGCCCGCAAATCAATACAAGGAGGCATGCAGGGCAAGTCAATAGGCATGCATGGAAGTTTCATGCAGAATTAACTACACATCAATTGCTAAATTCATGCAAGGCAGTTTCATGCAAACTTAATGCCGGGAGGCATGCAAGGGCATGCGAATTAATGCCAGGAGGCATGCAAGGGCGGTTTCATGCGGATTAATTCCAGGAGGCATGAACGAGAATCAATGCCATTTAAATTTATATTCAAATTAGATATTGAACTGTATAAATAGGGAGAGCCAATAGGAAAAAAAGATACATTGTAATACAATTATCAATAAAAATCACTCCCCAAGGGGATTCGTCCGTGGATGTAGGCAAACCATGCCGAACCACGTAAAACTTGCGTCTATTGGTCTGTGTTCCAATTCGTCTCCTAGCCCTAAATACTCACCAAATTATCTATTCATCGTGTTTTGTGCCCAGAATTTATTTTGGGTACAAACAAGATGCTTTGTCTTACCAAAAAAAATTACAAAGAGGATCAATTATATACAAAGAGATTTTTGGTGGGGCAAACACACAAACTCTAAGGGAATTTACATAAAAGCTTTTGACTTCTTATGCAGACCTATAGAACAAGGAGGGCTGGGTTTTAAAGAAGCAAATAAGGTAAACTAAGACATGATCAATAGAATAGCATGGATATTAGTTAGTCATACAAATGATTTATGGGAAAAAATCTTAAAAGGAAAGTATTTCAAAAAAAAAACTGGAGCTTTACTATCCAAGAAGAAATCAAATGCTTGTTGGATTTGGAACTGTATCCTACAAGGCATAGCACACATCAAGAAATACAGTATATGGGAGGTAGGAGATGGTTCTTCCATTAACATCTGGGAAGACAGAGATGGCTTCCAAATGTAGCCGAGACTCGGCAAATTCCGGGTCCAAAGGACAAATACCCACATAACACTTGTGTCTGAGTTAATAAACTCAGACACAAAGAAGTGGAACTTTCAGTTACTTCATTCTATCGTTGATAACTCTGTAGTGCAGGAAATTCTAAATATCAAACTATTTACTACAAGAACATGTCACCTAAAACGAGACAAACTAAGATGGACATTGACCGGGAATGGGGAATTTTCTGTCAAGTCTTGATATGCCAAGCTTCTCAACCCTTCCATTCTGGTTTCTCATGAATCTAAGAAATTCTGGAAAGGATTATGGAGTATGGATACATCTCAGAGAATAAAATTGTTCATCTGGAAATTCTTGCAAGATGCATTACCAACAAAATTAAAGATTAAATCAGCTATAGATAAAGACAACAATTGTGTTTTCTGTCAATCAGTGGGGGAATCTACTTATCATTTGTTTTTCGAATGTGCATATGCAAAAGCTGTTTGGAATTTACCTCCAATGCCAACACAGGGAGTACATATTACCTCAAACACTGTTAATAAATCTTTCTTAGACCACTACAATGACTGGAAAACAGGAAATCTACAATCCATATTTATGGCATTGGCAACAACTAAGTGTTGGTTTATATGGGAAAAAAGGTGCCTTAGAGTTTTCGAAAACAAAAGTAGAACACCGGAACCATTAGCCATAGATATTACCAGACACTTTGCTTATTGGCATCCAGAAAATAGGAATCAGAAAAAGACAACTAGCAAAATTACTCCAAAGACCTTAAATATTAGTCTGAACCTTACCTTCTACAAACAAAAATAAACTAAATCACGATGCTTCATGGTGTTCTGAAATTACTAATGTTGGTTTTGGTTTTATATTGCATAATTGGACAGGAACTTTTCAATCAGCAGCAATGGGAAGTTGCGGGACCTTCTCAGCAGAAGAGGTAGAAGTCGTATCTCTTCTCAGAGCTACTCAATGGGTTGTTAGGAACAACATACAACATTTGGTGATATAAGGGGATAATCAGGCAGCAATCAATTATCTACAAGACAAAGAATCAACAGTCCAATGGCAATGCTTAGCCATTTTAGAAAAAGTAAAGTTATTAGCAGATCAACTATTTCCTTTTTAGGATTTCAGTATGTAGACAGAAGAGCAAACAAGGTGGCAGACTTGTTAGCAAAGAAGGGAAGAAGCACAAACACCACAACTTTTTGGAATGACCAATCTCCTAGTTTTTAAATTTCTGCCATCGCTTTTGACACTGTCAAAGCCTATGAAATTTGTACCTTAAATAACAATATCTCTGTAATTTATCATGCCGATGTTAATCCAAGAAATTCAGTCATTGGAAGAGCTACTCAACATGAGTTGGTCTCTGAGGAGACTGAATCCGCAGATTAACGGAAGCCGAGTAATATAAGTCTTATTTTCAAAAAAAAAAAATCTTCTACTTTCTGATGCCATGCCACTCGTGTCAGGGAAGAGTACAAAAACATTTTGGACAAAAAAAAAACAACTACCTTTTGGTAACAAAACTCTTGTATCTCCAAAATTACAGAGAAGATGAACCAAGTAACTTTATAGTCTCAATTAACCAAAAATAATAAAATATGCTTAGGAGATGTCCATCCAATACCCCATGTCTATACGAGACTCAGCAATGTGGAAGTGCAACAGAATACAACATGCACAAGATTTCCTTTTGGTTGTACCTATTGGTGGCCTTAACCAAAACCTTGGACCTAGACAATTCAGGTGCGTGGTTAGTTATCGACTTGGAATTCCTCTTTTCCTTGAGAAAAACCAATGTTCCAACTGCAATAGGAATATGGACTTTTTTGGTGATCATGCATTACATTGTGCTAAAGATGTGGGCTCAAGTTTAAACATGATTTAGTCAGAGATGTTGTAGCAGACATGTGTTTCAAGGCGTGTGTTTCGGCACGTAAAGAAGTCGCTTTAGGATTCTTAAACAACGACAACCATGATTTGAAACCGGTTGATATTCTTGTTTATAATTGGGAAAACGGTCAGGATGTATGTCTAGACATTACGGGTGTTTCTCCTTTCACTGGTGGCGGTATCCGTACTTTCATGCGGGGTGGTGCCATTACCGCCACAGTTACTCGCAAAAAACACAAATATCTGGACAATTGTGTTGCTCATGGTTATGGATTTGGTGTTTTGGTTTTTTAGACTCTTGGCGAGCTTGGTGAAGATACAATAAACTTCTTGAAAAGATTGAAAAATTGCCTTAACAAAAATGACGTAAATAGAAAGGCAGGTAGATTTTTGTTTCACAGACTAGGGGTTTCCATTCAAAGGGATGTAGTAGCTCAGCTTTTCACGAGATTCCCATCCAGCTTCGTGTAAACTTGGTTCCTCCTCTTATAATAATATGAACAAATGAAATGTCAAATTCTTAGGAGACGATACAATAAAATAATAAGAGTGATTCTGCACAGACCATGTGGTCAAACCACACCAAAATCGAATTTGAATTTGAATTCGTCTCATAGTTTTTCCGGTGTGTTCCCGGTGAGACCCACGGAGGACAGCAGGGGTCCGGCTTTTGTGAGAGCTTTCGGGACAGGTTTTTTTTTTGGGGGGGTTAATTGGCGTTTGATACTTACATTTTGTCCAACATTAGTGTTTGGTCTAACTTTTGTCCAACTTAGGGGTTGGTACTTGGAAATGACGTTGACCCGCATTGACCCGGTTAAGTCATGACGTGTTTAAATTTTTGGATAATTAATACGTAATTCCTAACACATATTTATCTTTAGTAATAATGACTAACCGTGTCCTCAACCCATCAAGCAAATGGATGGTCCATATTAGATCTCTACACATCTACGAGATTAGTGGCTATGATTCCAAAACTTTGTTTCACTTATTCATCTCTCCCGAAGAGAAACCCCATCTGCATCTTCTTCTTCTTGAATCCTTACACACACAGAAACTCATATCTTAATCTTTTTTTTCTTTGAATCCCATATCGTCACCTACTTGAAATAATTTCCCCTCTCCTTTTTTCTTTGTCATCTGTGATTAATGAACTTGGAATTTCAGATTGAAATTCAATTTCAAATTTAATTGATCTGTGATTAAATCCCATATCAGAATTCATTTTCTCCGATTTTTTTCCAAACCCTAAATCACAACCCTTAAACCCATTAATTATCTGCCATAAAGTGTTGATTTGATCTTGATTTTGAGCTCTGATTTTGGTATTTTGAATGATTCGATGAAGTTCTGAAGAAAAGCTTAATTTGGTCACTTATTCGTATTTGATTCGTGGGATTTTAGTGTGTTCAATTTTGTTTTTGGAGGTACTTTTGAAGTTGGGAATGAAATCAGGATTATCTGGTTGAAGGTTGAAGGTTGGAAGTGCCATAAGATTGAAATATTGGGGTGTTTTGGATTTCTAATGTGTTCATGATGTTACCATTTGAAGGAGCTTCGAAAACTATGTGTGGTTACTTTTTATTTTCTGTTATACAATTAAAAGATAGTTGTGATTTATAGATGGGTTTGTAATCGGGTTGTTGTTCTTCTTCTCTGCAAATTATGTTTTTTCATAATTTTTGAAGAAGATTTATGCAAATTGATCTCATTACCGACGATTGTCTTTGTTTTTCTGTTATCATTTTGGCTACATGATTTTTGTTTTTAAGATGACTGAATTTTTGGTATGAAAGTTAAGTTGAATGACAACAATTGAAATGGAAATGAAGAAGAAACTGTGATTTTTAATTTGGGGAAGAACATGAAATTAGGGTTCTTCTTGTTAACAGTCAATCTAACATCGCTAAGTAATTAGACTTTTTAATTTTTTTGATAATTATTAAACAGAAGTCATGGTCAACTAAGAAGGTCAACATCAATTCCAAGTACCAACCCCTAAGTTGGACGAAAGTTAGACCAAACACTAATGTTGGACAAAATGTAAGTATCAAACACCAATTAACCCTAATAGAAATAGCACAAGTAGTACATATTCAATTCTAGTAGATATGTCCCTATTAATTATGATCGATTACGAGACTCGATCTTGTGGAATTTGTACCTTGAAAGATGGATAACAAGTTTCATACTTGGCAGAATTCCGATTGGATTATTTGGATACGACTAGATTGATCTTGGATATTGATTTTAGATATCGTCCAATTACTCTTCTTAACAATCAGGTTCATGGAATCTATTGATCTAGACTTTCTGATTGAGAAGAGATAGAGATATAAACTCTATATACATAATGTCAAGTATCATTGAGTAGGTCTACTTGCAATTGTATTAAGTTTTGTCCATACAGGTTTCCGAACGAAAAATTTGATGTTGTACTTTAGAGGTGTAAATACATGTGCAAACTTAGCGAAACCACGAAGACAAAGATGCTAAAATTTGAGCACAAGTATCAAAGACGGACAACACGTTAGTTAAATGGGACGTCTTTGGGTTTGACTAATTGGCACAAGTAGCACAAAGACAAAGATTAAGATAAGCACGTGGCCCACCTGAAGACAACACGTTAAGAGAGCACGCCATAACATGTACAAATACACCATATAACAAGGCATAATACATCACATTTTTTCTATATTTCACAAAAGAGTCACTATTCTAGCTAGTTTTTAACATTTTATGTTGGCTTATTTACAACACATATAATACTTTAATATTTGGAAAATATATTTCAATATCGTTGTTATAATGTCGTCACCTATATTTAACTAGAACATTAATTTACATGACAATAATCTAATTTTATATTTGATGGGCTATTTCTTTTTATTGAATAAACTTGTTAGGTTTACTTGAAATAATTTCAAATGATATGTTGGTACCCTTTCCTTTTCAAGGCTTACTTGAACTAAGTGTTCTCCCTTTGGAAAGTATCTTCGCAACTTTTTAAAGTATGGGAACGGTCCTGGTAAAGATCCCTGAACTGCTTTGCCCATAACTTTCTCATAGGAACTCATAATGACCTCATTCTTTTTGCTTTGTCTTCATCTCTTCATTCTCTACGACATATAGTTGAATACTTATGAATTTGGTCGAATTCCACCAGGTCCTTACTCCTCGCTCACTTCTATGTTCGTTTCAGCACCCTTTTCACTCCTTTTGGATGATTCTACCTAAATAAGACAAACAAGAGAAAACAAGAATAATATAATAAGGTAATATGCAAGAAATATTGCAAATAGAAGCATGTAATTAATGACATAAGTACAGTAGATTATGCACTTTTCATTTGATTAAATGGATATTCAAGAAATTTTAGGTCTATTTAAGTGCAAAAGTGGGATTTAAGTCTGACTTAATTCTGACTTAGCAGAATGGGGACCAGAAATAAACTTTTATAAAATGGGGGCCACAGTTTAAGTAAATTTGCTTATAGAATTTATATGAGCCAACCCTACCAGTTGTCCGCACACAAACTCACTCTCATGGCCCCAGAATTTATCTCAAAATTCCTTCCACTTACGTGTCCTAAAGGTGTTGATCCATGACTGTTCAGCAGGGACTTACCACGGGCTCAGTGAGTTCACCAGGTTCAGATTGAAGCTACATCAAGGAAAAAGAAAGTCAAAGAGGATTATGAGGGTATGCAGCAGCTTTGCTCTAAAGGTGTTTTTCAACCTCATGTAGATGTTGGCATGTACATGCTACTTGAGATACGGCGTAAGCTGCTATGCCGTGAAAATCACATGTGTTTTTATTGACTATTAGATTTGTGCCCGTATTACGCACCGAGCATTTTTTTATTTTTAACCATATTTTTGCCGTGGTGATGTAGTTTTGATTTGGTGCGGCGGGCCTAATACATTTAATAGGTGGACAAAGATATAAAATATCTGTATATTTTATTTATTCTTTCCTTTATTTTTACAAAAAATATGTGTGAAATAATCTTTTTTTTTTCCTTTATGTATTAATTTGGAAAAAGTAATCCATATATGATAGGTACTCGATTTCCGAATTGAATTTGGACTTCCATAAAATTCCAAAAACGATAAGTTTAGTTTTCCTTTTGAGTTTGTAATTTTTAAACAATCATACATTGCTAAGTAAGTGTCCTCACCAAAACTCACGTTTCACAAAAGCCGAAAAAGGCAATAGGAAGCGAGAGTTTCCTCTCCGTTCGTTGCAGGAGCTTTGTTTGTCTAGGCCTTTACATCTTTAGATTTAAAAACATGTTCTATTACGAAAACATTTTCATAGGAAATGCCAATAGGTCCTAGAAATAATATATTAGAGAGAGTTTAGTCCAGTTTGAGTCGAGTCAACTGTCTGTTTGGTCCATTTTCAAAATATATTTTACAGTTTGGTCCTGCAAATTATGGTTTGGTCCTAGGGTGACGTCATGGATGATGTAATTGTCAATTTGTAGGGACAGAAATATCCTTTTGGGACTATATATATAGAAAAAAATCCTAGAAAATATCTTATTTTTCAGATTTACTTTCTTTCTCATCTTCATATTCAGATCTAGTTTCTCTCTTCTCTCTTTTTTTTTCTTCTTTTCTTCCTGCTGCTGTAACAACGACGTCTCCACGAGCACCTTTTTTTTTTTCCTTTTTCTTCCTGCTGCTGTAACAATGACGATTCGAAGGTGAAAATCTAGATATGTGATTTTGATATCTAGATTTGGTAGTTGTAGACGATGAATACGATGTTGCTGCTACTGTTGAATACGTTGTTGCTGCTCATGTTGGTGATGATGATACGATTACGACGAACTCATGTTGTTGTTGCTGTTGCTGTTGCGGTTTTAGATGATGAAGACAATTGCGACAAACTCATCTGTTGCTGCTGTGGAAGATTCATTTGCTGCCGTTGAAGATTTAATTAGGTTTTTTTCTCTTTCTCTGCTGCTATTGAAGGTTTGCGTTAAATTAGGTTTTGTTTGTATGTTCATTTCAAGAATGAATTGTGTTTTTATATCTTGAATTAGTGTTTTTATCGAGTGTTCATTCTTGAATTAGTGTTTTTATTGCTGCTTGCTTTGCAATTACAAACGACGAAGATAATGATTTTTTCTAGGGTTACATGATGTTGTTGTTGTTCTTTGTTTTTTGAGGCGATGATGTTTTTGTTGCTGTTGTTTTTCGATGCTGCTGTTGAAGATGAACCCGTGGTGAAGATGAATTCGTGTTGAAGATCATGTTTTGTTGATGCTGTTGTTTTTGAAGACGATGATGTTTTTTTGCTGAAGATCTTGATTTTTGTGTGTTCATGTAAAGAATGAAATTCGTGTTTATGAGATGAACTCGTGTTGATGAAGATGAACTCTGATTTTTATGGATTTTTTTTTTGTGTGTTTATGTAAAGAATGAACTCTGCTTTTAGATCTTGAATTGTTAGGTGTTCATCTTAAAGAATGAACCCAATTCTAGGTTTGAATTAGTTAGTTTTTGATAGGTGTTCATTTTGTCAAATGAATTCTGTTTTCTTATAGGTTATGTCAGGTGTTCATTTGAAGAATGAACTATGTTTCCATATAGGTTTTATCAGGTGTTCATTTGAAAGAATGAACTCTTGTTTTTTTGCCATAATAATAATGAAGTTTTGTGTTGTGTTCATTTTACATAATGAACTCTGTTTTTCATATGTGATTTAGTTTGGTTTTATTAGGTGTTCATTTGAAGAATGAACTCCGGAGTTCATCAGACAGAATGAAAAACATAAGTAAACAAATTTTTTTAGGTTTTATTAGGTGTTCATTTGAAGGAATGAACTCCGGAGTTCATCAGACAGAATGAACTGCTACAAAAAAATAAGTAGGAAATTTAGTTTGTTTTATTAGGTGTTCATTTGAAGGAATGAACTCCGGAGTTCATCAGACAGAATGAACTGCTACAAAAAAATAAGTAGGAATTAACACGAAAGGGTACTTTGGTCTATTTAATATTTTTAAATAATTATAGACCAAATGAAAAAAATAATTTCTGAAAGGACTAAACAGACTTGGGACCACCTAAAAAGGACCAACCGATATTATTCCCTGTCTAAAACCCATTGCCCCTATTTCCCTTCTTCACTGGTGGACTGGTGGGTACAACAAGTGCAAGAAACTTATTTTACTCGTGTTGGATGAGCAGTAGTTGGCTATCAAAGAAGTCTTTGCCCCTATTTTACCCGAGTTTGCTGATCTCTGGTTGTATTATTGATCAAGAAATAATCAATCGATAAATACGAGACAATCAACAAAGTCTTTGTAAATATATTATTAAAGTAACGACATCCAATTGTTCAAAGATTATTAACGAGGGCTAATTGTTCAAAGATTTCTGTAAGTATAATACTACTAAAATGGCTTGAGCCTTGAGGTATGTGCCGAAAGACAGATAGTTTTTTTCAACGGGGGCTAATACAGTTTATTATAATACTAAAATGGCCTGGGGATATGTGCCGAAGGACAGTTTTCCGGCAAAACAAGATGCGTCAACCCAAAAAAACAAATAACTGACATCGAAATCCGTTTTAATCCCCGAACTGCATGTCAGCACTGCACCTAATATACCAGCTTTGCCAATGTTGAACATCGAGAGATACTGACAATTAAGAGAGCTTCAAGATAAAGTTGTATTGGAAGTACTCATGGATTACTTCAAAAACACCTTCTACTTCGCATTCTCAGCAGTGCTGTTAGTTTTCTCCCTCTACATCGTCATAATATTATCCGGTTGCCGATTGTCAGATGAAGAGGCAGAAAAGATATCATCCAGTTGCTGGCACTATGTTTAATCAACTACTAAATTTCAATAGAGTTTGGGACTATATGACAGATCATTGTTCCAAACATAAAACTTATAGATTACTCAGTCCTTTCCGTAGTGAGGTTTATACATCTGATCCTGCAAATGTTGAATACATACTCAAAACCAACTTTCAAATGGAAAGGTAACAATGAACAAACCAGTTAACTAAATTCTATCATTTCTTACTCTGTAATTACCTTATTTCATTTTACAACATAGTAATAAAGCTGTCTACGTGATGAATACTCATTGCAGGGATCGTACAACTACAACAATTTGAAAGATCTTTTGGGGGATGGAATCTTTGCAGTAGATGGCGATAAATGGCGTCATCAGAGAAAAATATAGTTCTCAACTAGAGTATTGTGGTCTTCCAAAAGAACGCAGCAAAACTTGCTCGAGTAGTATCTAAGGATGCAAACTCCAACCTGTCAATAGATTTTCATGTGTGAGTGACAGGAATTCAAAGTATGTCAATAAATTTGGACCTTTTCTAATTTTATTCCTTGGCAGGATTTGTTTCTGAAAGCTACTTTGGATTCAACATTCCAAGTCGCGTTCGGTATTCAGCTAGATAGCATGTGTGGATCAAGTGATGAAGGAACATTGTTTGCCAGAGCATTTGATAATTCAAGTGAAATGACTGCATGGCGTTATGTTGATGCCTCATGGACGATCAAGAGGTTTCTAAATATCGGATCCGAAGCAAAACTAAAGAAAAATGTGAAAGTGATTGATGAGTTTGTGTATAAACTAATTCATACCAAGATTGATCAAATGTCCTCTTCACCAAATGATGCCTCTGTGAGTTTCTAAGGATTTAACCCAGCCAAGTTTTACTTTTCTACGTTTATATCACAAGCAAAAGTATTGACATGTTTCACTTTGGGATGGCAAATGAAGAAGCATGATATACTATCGAGGTTTCTAGCATCGAACGTAACAGATCCAAAGCACTTGAGAGACATAATTCTCAATTTCATAATTGCTGGCAGAGATACAACAGCTGCAACTCTTTCTTGGTTTCTTTACATGCTCTGCAAGCACCCACACATACAAGAAACCATTGCACAAGAAGCAAGGGAAACAACTACAGTAAAAGATAACACGTCTTTTGAAGAGTTTGCACCATTATTGACAGAAGAAGCCTTGGGAAAGATGCAGTACCTTCATGCAGCTATAACTGAGACTCTAAGGCTCTATCCTGCAGTTCCTATGGTAATTTTAACTATAGACCTCTTTTATCCTCGGCAGCAATATCAATCATAAAGCATACCAAAACTTGTTTCTGCATTTACGAGTTCGATTCCAGCACTCTGTCTATTAGAGTTTTATTGACCTATGTTTGATGTGAATCAACAACATCGAACTGTACATTTATCTCCTTTTTTTTGATAGAATTTGTTATAACTCTAGAATTGTCTTCCTGGAACTGCAGGATGCAAAGATATGTTTTTCCGACGATACCTTTTAAGTTCACGGCATTTCAGGTGAAACACTTCAACTGAGTAACCACATTACCCTTGGTGAGAGGCTGTAAAGGCCTCTTTTCACACCTCTCAGTCCATCTATTAAGAATGCGATTTCTTTATTATGCAACACGGGTGTATAACTGGTCACAACAGAACTTAAATTACAAACCTAAGATGCCCTCCCAAACCAAAACAACAATGAAAAACTTCTAACTGTTGATGGTTTTGTTAGTTTTACAGGCTGTGCCTCGTATTTGTTTGGGTAAAGATTTTGCGTATACACGCAAATGAAGATGTTTTCTGCCGTTTTGCTGCGACAAGTTGGTTGATCAAGCAAAAGTTGTCAACTACAGAACCATGATCAATCTTCATATCAAGGGTGGACTACATCTTCATGCTTTTCCCAAAATTGGATAAAAATGTCATCTAGACAGAAAACTTGGGATCTCGTTACTATCAATTTAAGGCTTGTTTGAATTTTTCGGTTTAAAGTGCATTTGTACAACTAAACACCAGTTCTATTATAGCAAGAAAAAAAACATTTCTTTGAATAACCTTTTCTTAAACAACTCAATTGACCTAGTATATCTTCTTACCATGCAATATACTATCTTACCATTCTACCAAAGAAACAAACAAACAAACACACACAAAAGCTAGAATCTGTGTTTCATTTCTTGTATTTTCAGATGCGACTCAGGCCAGGAAGAAGTACAAAGAACATTTTGGACCAAAAAAAAAAACTATCTTTTGGGTAAAAAAAATCTAATGTCATTTCCAAAATTACAGAGAAGATGAACCATGTAAATTTAAAACTATAGTCTCAATTAACCAAAAATATGCTTAGGAGATGGCATGATCAAATAACAAACATTCTACCTTTAACTTACAGAATTAGAGTATTAGACAGATGGGTTTGCAATTTCGGCAGCAGGAATTTGAAGTCCAGGCCTTGAGACCCATTTTTTACGGTCTCTGTAAGCTTCAATGGCCTGCAAGCGAAGCCTTTCCTGAAAAGCAGCTTGGACCGGTTGTTTTGATGCCTACAACAGAACACAGAATTTCGATATTAGTGTCATAATCCTACTCTTACAAGATTTAGTAAGATTCTTCAGCATGAGAACTTTGAAAATTCACCTTAGGAACTGTAGTCAATTTTGGTGGAGCTTCAACTACATCCCCAAACCTGATTTTCTCATGTCCTTGGAAGCCCAGCATATCATCCTCTGTCTTTCCTTTTTTATGTTTGTTCTTTTTGGCTTCTAAGTACCTAAATGAGCATAACCTCCAATTATCAGAATCTTCAATTTAAGGAACATATCAGAGCTAAGATTATCACCTCTAAAAAAACCCAAGGGATGGATCTTGCGCACCAGCAAGCAGTTTACCACAGAGACGTAGAGAAAATAAAGATGGAATTTTAGCTTTCTATAGAGATGAGCAAATACATACTATTCATGTTTACCCTTTTTATATTTTGAACGAATCTAGTTACAGATGGCGATAGACCGATAGGTCAGCTTACACATTTATGTAAGAGAAGATGTGGCTGACTGACAGCTTACTCGACAAAGCACTTTGGGCATACTGCACACAGAACCTCTTTACTCATGAACATTTTTTTTTAACTACACATTTTAGCTGAAAGATACATTAAGAGATAATTTTTTCGACTTGTCCAGATTTAAAAAAAAAAAAGAAAAGAAAAGAAAGATACAGCCGTAATTGTAAATACCTTAGACCCCTATGCAGCTTAGTACGAAAATAGAAGGAATGCCGAGGGATTATCAAAAAGAAAAAGGAAACTAGGAAACACCTTTCTCGTGATCAAGAAGACTGAATTTAGCAGGTGATCAAGGAAAAATTACTTACTTTTTCTTGCGCTCCTTTCTTTTTAATCCCTTTGGACGACCTTCCAATGCGTCGAAACGAAGGTCATTAACTGGCTTCCTCTTCCTCTTTTTATTTTTCTTATCATCTTTGTCTACACCTTCATCTCCGCTGTCTTCTTGCTTAGGTGTTACAATATTTTCATCATCGCCATCCTCACTGAATCTAGCAGGTTTAGAGTCAATCTCATCCTTCAGGTTTGGTTTCTGCAAACGAACTATATCTTAGAACAACCACAAGATAACCAACCAAAACTAAATACTGTTGCGGCTCATGACCTCAATAAAGATGATGTGGTAGCATCACTCAAGGTAACCAAAATAAAATGCATACAACATAATGGATGTTAATGAATAAAAAATCACAAGACGCCCCTACATCAAGCCTAATACCCAACACACAAGTCATGAAAAGGAGAAAACATCTAGCATCTATATCATCAAAACACAAGAAATAAACCCTGTTGATTAACTGTAATCTCCTAACATCTTGTTAAGGGAGCGAGCGGGCTATCTTATCTAATGCAAGGAATGGTAAGAGAAAAGATTAACAATGAAATAAAATCCAGTATCTTCCTCCACTATTGTTTCAATCACTAGAAAGTAACTACCTGTGGAAGCCGCTGTAATTTTTGAACTACAATAGCATCAATGCGACTGCTTCACTGAGATAGGTACAGACTACAAACTCCAAACATTTCACGCCTTCATACATCATGTGTATCACTAGTAAACACTAAACTGTGTTCAAATTCGAACTAACCAAGCTCTAAAAACTTCATGCCAGACATGCCCAACAAATGCTAGTTAGTTTTAAAAAAAAAAAAAAAAAAATCTGATATAAACTTAGAAAAATTGCAACATTGATGGAGAACACAGAGATATAAGCTCATCCACATTACTAAACAAAAACCTAGCAAAAAAACTATAAAACTCATTCTAATTTCCAAATGAACTTCCTTCAGTGCAAAAAAAAAACCCAAACCCTAAGTCCTAAAACCCCAATTTCATACCAAAATATAAAACCCTAGGCTAGCAGATAATCAAATTATACAAAATTTTATCAACACCAGAAAAATACATTACAGAAACCCAATTTTAGACTCACTTTATCACTTCCAGTGGTGCCTTTCTTTTCCCTTCATTACTTTCACTACCTTTTGAAGATCCTGATAAAACAACATAAAATCCAAAATGTTAAAAACAAAAATCAAACGAGGAGTGACCGACTGTAACAGGAGTATAAAGAAAGAGAGAGTACTCAGGTTTGATTCTGAATGAGGGATATCCTTGGTATTAGGTTTAGGAGAAGTGAACTCCATGAGTTTACGAAGTTTAGAAGGCATGGCGTCGATGTCATTAGATTTAGGTGGTGGTGGTAGACGTTTGTATTTCTCTCCATGTGCTTTGTTATAGTTCTTCTCTCTTCTTCGAACTCCTTTCCCTCCCATCTTTTTCTCGTTTTCTTCTGCTCGCCTCTACTGTAAAAGATGGCTGCTTTGGCTGTGGGAAGAAGACTATTATCTAATTCTGAAGTGATGAGTTCGGCGTATCTTGACGTTTTAGTCAACCCGCTATGGGTGTGGGTGCCCCTAGTAATTTAGATTTAGGTCGGGATGACCAAGCAAAATAGCGGGTTATTTGTCCTCTTGTCTTGGGTCACGGTGAATGTCACAATTCAAAGATCTAGTAGTGTATTTCGAGAGCTATCAAGTGGTATGTGATGGATTTATGCTCTACTTCACGGTGAATGCACAGAGCTGCTATGGGAATCCTGCAAATATTTATCAGGTTCTTATCTTCAACTCTTGATTTTATTTCAACATAAAAATTAATTTTAACTTAGGTAAATTTTTTCGATTTGTGCTTAATATTTGTTCTAGGTATTCTGATTTTCTGGTTGGTGTTTTTTTTCATCTTATAAACCCCCAAACTGTTATAGTAGATAAATTAGTCGAATTTATCCTTTTCTCTCAGGGTTATACACATCATTTGTATTGTGTCTACATTGAGTATAGAAACAAAATGAATGTCGTTTTTTGGAATGTCCAAGGTTTTGGGAATAAGTACACTAGATTTCACCTTAGTGGCTTAGTTAATTCTAATGACCCTGATTTAATTTTCCTAGCTGAGACAAAAAATAATGACAGGAAAATGGTTAAATTTACTCAAAAATTAGGATACATGAATTATTGTTTTGTTAATCCAATAGGCTCAGCTGGTGGGTTGTTTCTTCTGTGGAAGGATGTGATTATTTTAGACATTATAGATGCCACTAGCAACTTTATTGTCTTCCATATGCAGATTGATGCCGGGAGTGACAGATCCTTAGTCATTCTTATGTATGGTGCATTGAATAATGTAACTATTACAGAACAATGGGACTTTTCTTTATAGGTTAGCAAGTTCATATACTTTCCTTGGGTGATAGTTGGGGATCTAAACTTTATAACTCATAAAGATGATAAGTTAGGAGGTAACATACCTAGTCAAGCAGATCTAGATTTTGTGAATGAGCATTTAGATAACTTGAATCTGAGTGATGTTCCTTTCATATAGGTAATCCTTACACTTGGTCCAATAAAAGAAGTAATCCTAATTTGATTCTAGAAAGATTGGATAGGGATCTTTGTAATGGGGATTGGCTGCATTTTTTTCCCAATTGTGTTGTTTATCACCTCATTCCTCATGCTAGTGATCATTGTCTTATTTTGCTGGTATGTGATAGAGTGTCTAATGATACTAGCAAACCTTATAGGTTTAATATAGGGATATTTTGACTTTGGGTCACATAAAAGTGACCAGAGTTGCGTTTGGGTCACCCCAAAATTTTAATTAGAGTTTGGGTCACGAGACCGTCATTGACCGGTTGACAGTTACGAAAGTTAGTTAAATACTGAAATGACGAATACAATATTAGACTTCGATTTATTTACTAACATAGCCATTCCACTTTCTGTTAAACACGTGTAGGGTGGAAAAGGGCCACGACGGATGTGATTATTTGAGAAAAATCCCAAATTATGTTTTAGGGTTTATTGATTTTGGTAAATCTACTCGAACTTCTCTCTTGTTCTACGCCTCCCTTATCTTCGAAGTCTATACAAATCCTAGATACATATATACAACAAGCAAAATATATATCAAAGCCTTTGTTAACTTAAGCTGATAAGTTTCGGGTATCATAGAAAAGAGTTCTTTCAAACTCTTTTGCATCAGGTTTTCAAAATCAAAAAATTGGTTTTGGGTAATCGGTATATATACGTTTAATTGCAGGAAGATACATGGTATTTTAATGGTTGTATGAGATGAGGGATTGAAAGAGAGAGGCAGAGACGTAATGGGTTCTATAAGTGAGTGGGTAATCTTTTGATTTGGTGGTGATTCATGTATAATTTAATTTTTGTTCACCATTGAATTTTTTATTTTGAAAATCGAAAGGGGGTTTGTTTGTCTTTGATTTGGTGGTGCTTCATCTTCTTGATTTTATTTTCTACCGATTATAATGATTGAACAAGCATGAATTGGTGTGAGATTAGTTTGTACCAAAGATTGGATTTATTTGAAGATTGATTTGTGAATTTTTTTCATTCTGCTTATCTCAATAATCATTCATTGTTTATGGAAATAAAGAATTAAGATGAAGCAGGAAAATTGAGTAATTTTTATATTTTTTTAATTTTATTCTTCATCTGTTCATGTTAGTACTTCGCTGTTCGTCTTTACCGGAGACGGAGATATAGGTGGAGGTAAGTGAGGTGCGATGGTTTAGTAGTGAAAATATAGACGGAGTTGACACGTATTAGCGGTAACTAACGGGGTGAAATTAATTTAAATTAATTATAAAAAATAAATAATTAACTAAGAGTCAAGACGGTCAATGACGGTCTCGTGACCCAAACTCTAATTAAAATTTTGGCGTGACCCAAAGTAATCGAAATCGTTCCTCAGTCCTACTCGGTTGGGGAGCTTGGAGCGAGGAGAAATAACTTCGGACTTGGAAATCGCTAAAACTCGGCCTAATACTTAACCTTTTTTATTAGAGACTTATGTATTGTTGTTCATGAGTCATATAATCAAGTGTAATATTGTATTATCAACCTATTTATAACGTTTTTTAGAGGTTTTTCCGTTTAATAACTCTCATTCGAGGGGTTACAAATTTTTTGTTTTATAATTTTGGTGCATGAAAGGCCAACTCGGAAAAATCGCCAACTCGTTTTTGTCAAAAACCAGACAAATCGCATATCGGCCGACTTAATTTCTAAAAATCGGAAATAACTTGGAATCGGAAATCGCCTCGGTCATATAGCTTGTAGTGATTACTCGGAGAGTACTCGGCCTTGGAGAGCGATTTTAACTACACTGGCGTGACCCAAACGCAACTTTGGTCACTTTTTTGTGACCCAAAGTCCAAATATCCCTTTAATAAATGTTGGTTCTATGATAATTCTTGTGCTGATCTTATCAAAGATAATTGGAAATCTCATGAAAATGGTTCCTATGCTTTTAAACTTACTAGATCTTTTAAAAATGTCAAGTATGTTCTAAGTGACTGGAATCATAATAAATTTGGAAACTTTCAAACCCAAATTATAGATGTGCAGTCTCAAATAAGAAATTTGACTCAAACTAGTAATAATAGGGACAGTAGTACTAGTCTTAAAGATCTTGAGGCTAAACTAGATTATTGGTATCAAGTCAAACATGACTATTATTTGCAAAGAGCTAAGGAGAACATTCTTACCTTTGATGATAGGAACACTAAGTACTTACATGATAAGGTTAAGTATAGGAAAAGAACACTACACCATATTCAGCGATTAGTAACTAAAATTCGTAACAAACATGTAGCCGTCACGAATTTGTGACCAAAAATTTCAGTTACGAAAATTTAGTGACACAACGTGTTCGGTTACGAATTTTTACTAGTTTAGTGACGGCCCCTCCCGTGTCACGATTAGTGACTGCTGGAAAAAAACGTGTGAAAGAACCGTGTGCAGAGTAACACTCGGTAACACCCTCTTGAGCAGCGTGTGAATGAACCATGTACATTCTATCAACTTTACCCTATCGTGTGAATGAACCGCAGAAATCTTATCCCCTTCTTCTCTCTTCAGTCGTTTTCTGCTCTGGGTATGTTCAGGCGATAAAACTAGGGTTTAGAGAACTTTCAATCATCGATCGATTTAGCCGAGAAACATCACAGAAATCTCTTTAATCTTCTCCATACCTTTCAATCATCGATCTGTGTAAGTGTTAATCCATGAATCTAAAACGATCCGTTTCATTTTATTTTCAATCGATCTGTTTTATTTCATTTTTATTTTTTCCATTCTTTAATCTGTGAATCTAAAACGATTTGTTTAATATGAGTTATGTTTTGTTAATCTTCTTCATATAAATCTAATTGAATTTTTTTCTTCTAATTTCTTGTTAGGGTTTGAAGAATTTTGAAGACTTGAAGATCAAGAATTTTGAAGGTATAAATCTTCTTCATATGAACTGATTTTAGGGTTTTATGTTAATTTCGAAAATTTCTATTTTTTAAGGTGATTTTAGGGTTTTATGTCTCAGTTCTGTATCTTTTTGATGATTGAAGTGTGTTTATAATAGCAACACCATGTTTGTAAATATCATACTTGCTTATAATGTCTTATGGTGAATATCATGACAGAATTTTATTTGTTGAGGGATACCATGTTTGTAAATATCATACTTGTATGTTCAAGTTTTTGATCCACTAGTCCTCCTGTGTAAAGATGCATACTGTTGTTAGACATGGTGTAGTTTTTTAGGCCTTAGAATCATAGTAAGTTGACTAGGCAGAGTGCTACCTGATAAAGGTATACTGATGAATGTGCCCATTGAATTGTAATATTCCTTGCTAAAGTCTTATATATTCTTGGAATGTTTGATGAGAGCTAGAGCACTCTCTTTCCTATGAGTAAGTCAATTGCTTAAGAAAAGCAATTGATTCTCTCATAGGATAGTGAGTTCACCAAAGACTCTCTAGATTCCATATTGTATGGGCTTATGCTTTGGGTTTATAATTGCAGAATAAATGGATGATTATAACTTCACAATGTTGAATAATTAGTATTGAATTCAGTCATTTGGATATTCTTAGTCTTTTCCTCTCGAGCGCATGAAATGTTTTAGCTACTCTTGAATTTGTTGGTTGCATGTTGATCTTGGTATCCCAGTACCTGTAATACGAATGCGGTACCATCCCTTTTGGAATGATGTTTTTATTACACCAAGTCGTGTCGTTCCTATCGGAATGTTTGATGAGAGCTAGAGCACTCTCTTTATTTCAAGTAAGTCAATTTCTTAAGAAGAAAGGAATTGATCTCGTAAGAAAGTGAGTGCACCAGCACTCTCTAGATTCCAGTTTGTATGGGCTTAGATGACTTATTCTAGTTTTGGTTGAGTTGTCACATCTAGGAAACGTGTTGATTATATTCGTTAAGTTGCTATGTTTTACTATTATCTCAAGATTTTTTTATTAAGTGTCATAATGAACTTCAATTGGTTGGCTAATGTTGTTCTCGTATCTTTGGTATTTGCAGAGCCAGAGAGGATCCTTTTGGCAAGAGCCAAACAAAAGAAGCAAAATGTTACTGAGAATCTGTTAAGGTAGTAACCTAAATTCCAAATTGTAGGTTCCATAAATATGCTCATCATGATTTGAACTATTACTTCATGTTAAGGTAGTTTTTAAAGTTTAAATGAACTAAAGTTAGGAAGTTTTGTTTTGATATTGACCGATTCTCTCGTGAGCATGATGATAACAAATCCTAGTGGATGTTTCTGTCGCTAACTTGTAGGGCTTCTGCAACCCAAGCACTCACTAGGGACTAAGTTATTTTATTTGGTTGATTGTAACTCGAGATTTGGATTTTCAATTTTTACACGAATATAGATTTTTTTAATCATATGCTAAGGGAAACTTGCAAATACATATGTGCAAGTCCCTCACAGAACCACGTCTTGATCATGGGAGCATAGATATCATTTAGTTATTACAGCTTGTAGTTATTACTTTGCCCGAATGTTAACATAGATATGATTTAGGTATCAATGGTTGATAAAGGTCGGATGAAATATGCGCGTATTTGCTCAATACTTAGAAGGTGTAAGATCATTTATAGAGTTTGTGCGTGAAAATGTCTTGGTGGCGAACGAAGTTCTCCTGTCCTTGTAACAGTTGTAAGAACGGTAAAGTACCTCTGTCTCTATGTGAAATTGATTATCATTTGGTCAAGAATGGTATTCAGTTCACCTATACATTGTGGCGTTTCCATGGGAAGAAGTCGCATGAAGGTAAAACCAGAAGTGATAATGTAGGAGTTGCAGTTGACAACGTAGGAATTGGAGACAATCTAGGAAATTCAGCTGACAATGTAGAAGTATTTGCTGAGAACAGCTGTTGGCCTGTAATTATTTGTCTGTACAACCTGCCTCCTTCGTTGTGCATGAAACGAGAGTTTGCAATGTTATGTTTGCTCATATCAGGCCCAAGAGCACCAGGGAAAGATATAGATGGAGACAAATGTTCATTGTTGAACTTGGATGGTGAGGTAATTGATGTTGGTCGAGTTTGTACCGGTGAATTTGGACACCTTTGTCACGGCTCACATGTAGCTGAAAATCATGTTAAAGTGTTGTTGGACCTCATACTTTTGCCACTTGCACCGACCATAAGAGCTAACCAGTTTGTGAATACCTTTCAAGAAGTTGTAGTTGGAGGCTATGTGGTTCATCCAAAAGTCTACGTCCGATATGATTAGAAGGGTCTATCTGTCTTTTTGGAAATGATGTGGATAACTCAGCCAGTAGCCTATGTTTTTTTGCTATTTTGTCAGCCATCTTTTTTGTTATTATTTGCACTTTTATATGTAAGCTGAACAACCTGATATGTTCTCATAGGTAAACTCGAGTAAACTCGATGCAAACAGGCTTAAGGGAGATTCTTATGCAAATGTTCATAAGAAAGTACTAATTTTAACCGACTTTGAATGTTAATTTATCTTTTTGTGAATTTTACTTTTTGTATGAGTGTAGTTTTTGTTTCTATATGTGTTTTTGGTTGTGCAGATGATCTAGTTAAGGTTTGTCAAGCAATAGGAGCCACTGGGAATATCAATCCTCGGTAATTACTTGACCTGTTTCTCGCTTGTACATTGAAGTTGCAATTTATGGATATAGTTTTAACCTTCAGTTTTACACTTTCTTGCAAGGTATAATGTTTAATGATCAAACTGTTGTTGGATTATGCTGTTGGTGACCTTCATCTCTGGTAAGTCTATTTTGTGATCTTCTTGACATGATGCACAACCATGTCTTTCTTCTTTTATGTTATCTACGCTTCTGAGATCTAAGAAATTCTTGTATTTACTTTTCAAGGCAAAAGAATGGCGAAAGGAGACGATGCGATTAAAGAAGAAGAAGAGCAAAGTCTTAAGAAAACGACTTAATGCTCGACCCTTCTACTCTGTCTACACGTATTGCTGGTATTATTGCTGCTAAACAAAGACGAAAACAAGGAAAACGTCTCCAGTGTGAGGTACTTGTTACAAATTTTTCATTCATTTATATCCAAAATTAGGGATTAGTACAACATGGGTTTGGTGTTTACTGCTAGGATATTTCTTTTGTATGTGTGTGTGCAATCAGTAAAGTCAGGGTTTATTGAACAATAGAATCTAGAGTGGTGAAAAACTGAGTAGAGATAAGGAAACTTGGTTTTGGTTGGTTTATAATAGGGTTGCTAGAGTAGAAAAGTCGTCGATATCACTAGAGATAGATCCAACAGCGTTGTAAAGTTCATTAGTATTTACTCCATCAATTTCTGTTATATCATAATAATAGTATGGAGAAAACCAGAGAAAAAACTTATTGAAGAACTTAGAAACTGCAAATCTTAATTCCGGTGGAAATACATAATGAAGAAGGCTTTGACAGAACGCCAAAACACCCATTAATAGTTGTCCATATATCCTTCATTTTTTTTTCTTTCTCTGCAAATGAAGAACCAATAAGCAATTAGTGATGAATATATAATGGGTTTGGTTTGTCAAAGGGATTCAGATGAGAAAAGGGTTTTCTAATCTTTGACTGAATTGGAGTCTTTTTTCACAAACTATATATAAAGTCTTATAATGAAGGAAAAAAATAATCTCCATTTATTTTGGTTATATTTTTCTCGGGTCTTTGAAGTTTATATGACGTTAGAAAAGGTGAAAAGGAAAGACCTAGGGAAGTTTCTTTCGGACTTCGTTTTTCCCCTGTAATGATTCAAATTCTCCCTATAACACCTATAGTACCTTTCTTGTTTGGCATTGATGGAACAAGTGTGGTTGCTTAAGATGTTGGACTTTGGATTACCGTAAGTTCAGTTTCCGTAGATAGAAATTAGTTGATCATCTTTTGCTGTGTGGTATAGATATTTTCGGAAGATTGTCGTGTCGCTTAGTATTTTCTTAGAACAAATTTGTAATGTGTGATTGCTTACAAGTCCGAGAGCTTTATTTCTTAGTAGTATTCTTTGTATGTTTTATCTTGCGTCGATATGGTATGCGAGAGTTTGTGTAACTCTATTTCTAAAAGCATTGTTTTCTTGTTTGGCAGTGAAGCGGTTATAAAGAATGTCAAGGACAAGCGGATATTGAATAAAGAAATAAGTGGATCCTGTGTAAACTTATTGGTATGCCGGAACTCTTATATTTTTGGAGTGATAAAAGAGTTATCCGCCTATACTTAGCATTTATGGATCATCGACAGGTTGAACTCAACATGAACGCAAGTATCATATAGCGTTATTTTTGCTTCTTATATTTTTGGATGATAAGTCATCCGCTATACTTCAGCTTATGGCACTTCTATACTTAGCAGCTTATGGCTCATGAACACAAAGAAATTAGATTGAATGACTTCTTTTGAATGTTGGAATGTTAAATTGGATTGATGACTTCTTTTGAATGTTGGAATGTTAAATTGGACTGAATGACTTCTTTTGAATGTTGAAATGTTTGAATTGGATTGTATTGTAACAATTCCTGGGGATAGGGTACCTGCAGGGTAAAATGAAAGGGAGGGAACATTAATATTGACCAGGTCAATAAAGACTGACTTTTTTTTTGTAACAAAAGGATTCGTAACGGCAAAGAAGTGTCACTAATTTTTACCAGGATAGTAGGAATCAGTCAACGTTGACCTGGTCAAACAATTAGTAACCCTGGTAAAAATTTAGTAACGAAAAATTCTTGGTTACTAAATTTTTACCAGAACACTGAAGTCGGTCAACGTAGACTTAGTCAATGTATTTGTAACCAAAATTTTTTTTAGAAACGGTCAGACGTCGGTTACGAATTTTCATTTCGTGACGGTCGAGTGTAAGTTACGAAGTGCGTCACAACCCCAAATTCGTAATGACGACATGTTGGTTACGAATATTTGTTACACACCTCGTTGTTACGGTCTTTGTGTGTCACAACTCCATTTCGTGACTGAAATAGTGTGTTACAAAATGCAAAACATGGTGTAGTGGAATAACTCAGATTGAATCTCTTCAATCTAATACTGGTGTTTGGATTATTGATAGCAAGTGTATTGCTAATGAACTTAGGATGCATTTTTCTACTATTAGCAAAACTACTAATCCTCCTGATTGTGATGATTTTCTCTGTGATATTCTGCCTTGTATTACTCAGGAAGAGAATGAAATGCTTATTAAAGTTCCTACTAGTGATGAAGTTAGAAATGTTTTGTTCCAAATGCAACCTTGGACCTCTCCTGGTCCTGAGGGTTACCCTCTAGGGTTTTACCAAAAAATGTGGTATGTGGTAGGGGAAGACACAGTGAAGATGGCTCAAGCCTTCTTCCATTCTAAACATCTTTCAAAACATTTTAACCATAGTTTCATAAGTTTAATTCCAAAAACTAATTCACCCAAACATCCTCAGGATTTTAGGCCCATTAGTTTAAGTAATATAGCTTATAAACTTATCAGTAAGTTATTAGCTAGTAGACTTAAGAAAGTTATGGATAAATTCATAAGCCCCTATCAAGCTACTTTCCTCACCTCTAGGCAGATTACAGACAATATAGTTATTGCCCATGAGTTGGTTCCTACAATGAGGAAATGTAAAGCTACTAAAAGACTTATGGCTGTTAAATTAGATATGTCAAAATCTTTTGACATAATTGATTGGAAACTCTTGATAGCTATCCTTAGAAAACTTGGTTTTCATGATAACTGGTGTACTATGATTATGAAATGTATTTCTACTGTTTCTGCATTTGTTCTTCTCAATGGCTCTCCAGGTGATGTTTTTTACCCTACAAGGGGTCTCGGGCATGGAGATCCCTTGTCACCTTACCTTTTCATCATAGTTATGGACTATTTTTCTAAATTAATGATTAAAGCTGAAAATGATAGAATGATACATGGTATAAAGGTCACTACTTCTAGTCCCTCTGTCAGTCATCTGTTTTTTGCAGATGACTGCCTTATTTTTACAAAATCTACTATTCAAGGAGCTAAGCAGCTGGATAAAATTATAAAGAGCTTCAGTAAGTATAGTGGACAATCTATAAATTATGAGAAATCAGGTATGGCTTTCTCTTCTAAGATGAATAGTCATGTTAAAAATTAGATTAGTAGTATTCTTAACATTAAGACTCTTGGGTTTAAAGATAAATATCTAGGAGTTCCCATACTTATTCAAAAAAATAAAATGGAAACTTTTGGGCATTTACCAGATAGGTTTATGGCTAGACTTGCCAGTTGGAAAGGTAAAAACATGAATTCTCCAACTAGAACTGTGATGGTTCAATCGTGTTAGGTACTTTAGCTTCTCATCATCTAGCTGTTTTCCTAATGCCAAAGAAACTCACTGATAAACTAGATGGAATTCAAAGGAATTTTTGGTGGAACAAAAAACATGGTGGTAAAATTCTGTTCTCTAAAAAGTGGGAGTCTGTAGCTAAACCTAAAGTTCTAGGAGGTCTCAATATTAAAAAAAACTGTTGAGTTAAATAGTGCTCTTCTTGCAAAACTTGCATGGAGAATGCTTACTGAAAAGGATGTTGAATCGGTTAAAATTTTGAGCCCCAAAATTTTACGCATACTTAACCTGTCTCCTTCACCAATTTCGTAAACACACATATGCATACTCTTGGCTCCCGGTTTATGGATTTATACACTAATGTGCGAACACACTATATATGCTTATATCCAAAGATGGTTACATTCTCAACTCTTTATTTCAATCATTGAAACATTCTTTTATAATGATAATAGCCGTTTTCACACACTATTAGCATCAAAGCAATTTTCAAGATATTGAGATAATCATTATCGAAACATTCCAAGCCTACATCAAATGATTGTATCACACAAACCATGTAAGATGTTACTCGAAAATTTTCTCATGATATAAGATGAACTTGGTCGTTGCGAAAGCTTACCAACACATATTTCGAGAAATATGTAAGCGAGATATACTCAGCTCGAAATCTCAATCTCAAATGTGTATAGAGAAAACTATATCTTAACACTACTTATGTCTCAATATAGGAGATAGTAGAAATAGACTTTCCAAGTGATAGATGAGGTCAAGTCTCCACATACCTTTTGTCGAAGAAGTTACACAAGCTCCCCTTAGTAGTTCTTCGTCTTCAAATGATGAATTCTGTGAAATCTAAGATCAACTACACTATCTATGTTCTAGTCCGAGACATCTATAAATAGGCTAGAAATCAAGACTTATAGTTTTGATCACTAACATTGACAAACATGCTTGAGATAGCAATGCATGCGAGTTCGACCGAGCAGTGCTCTAACAATCTCCCCCTTTGTCAATTTTAGTGACAAAACTATCAATACATATGGATTACAAAATAGATAGAAATTGTAGCTTCTCATCCAAATGCTTGATCTCCTTGGCATCTTCAACACGACTCGAAATCTTCGTCACTTCCAAGTACTCCATGATCCTAAAGGTTGTAAGTTAAGCATCATAGTTGTTGAAGATCCGTAGCGATAACAATGAGAAAACAAAATGCTCTCAATCATTGTTATACGGTGTCATAGTATTATTACACAACATCAAAGTTCAATTGTATCACAACTTTGACAACAATACTATGGTGATATGTATCACTCCCCTTTAGTCAATACTTCATCTCAACATGAAAACCACTCCCCCTTACATAATAATCCGTAAACCATATGTATTTGTAGTATCACACTACACATTAATTCTCCCCCTTTTTGTCAATATAAATTGGCAAAGGTACGAAAACTAGTGGGATCCTCATGAAATTTTCACATAGATACTTCATGACCAAAAGAGAATACCATATCAACTTATTTAGATGCCATCATAAAGCCGAAGCTAAATGCATTCATCAAGGAGTTTATAAAGATACAAGATAACCCCTGAAAATTCCACAGCCGCAGTCCCCACAAAGATTTGGCAATTAAGCACAAGTTCAAAAAGAACTCTCCCCCATAAAATGTCATTCCCGAAAGAACAACAAAGGCGACCTTGCTTTTAACAAGAAAAGAAGGATTTCTTTGGACAAACTCAAATCACATGAATTTGAATCCAAAATATTCAATTGAATTAACCACAAGAGAACCCGTGATTAATACAATCAAAAAATACAACCAAATTAATCACAAGAAAACCCACGATTAATTTAATTGATATACACAACCAAATTAACCACGGCGTGATCAATTCAATTGGTCATGCTCGACATAAGTGAACTTATGGATCAACAACTAAAATAACCACAAGAGAATGATCAATTTAGTTGGTCATGCTCAAACATAAGAAATCTTATGGAGCAACACAGTATGTGCACAAAAATGTGGATCGGAGATCGACCAATACTGCGGAATAAACAAAGATTCATTCTATTTTCCATCACCATTTGTACAATGACATATAATAGACTGAATCCCTGTAAACAAAAGCTTTATCCTTTCTTCCATCAAAAGAATGACATAAAAGTCTTTAACTTTTGTAATGTCAAAAGTTTATTCTATCTTCTATCAATACTTTCATACCGACATAATAGAGATAACTTTTGAACAAGTATGGGATAGTCACGGGTTCACGGACATAAACAACATATCCCATAACAATTTGCAATATGTAAAATCATAAAGATTAAAATTGCAAAAATCATCTTCCAAATAACTTAGAATATAAATAAATAAATCTAAAAACATTGAAGATGAAAATCGTTGGACATAGCTATGTGTTCTCACAATAATGGCTATTCCAAACCCTAGTTATTCTTCTAAAAACACAAGAAATAAATTCTCTAAAAGAAGATTTACTAGATAAACTTAATCAAAACAACTCTAAAACCAAAGAGCAATCACAAGCGATAATCAGAGTTCCGGTACGGAAACTTCACTGGTTCCAAGACCTTCAAGCTTGTGACAGACAGAATTGACAACATCTTCAGACACGACATTGATATGATCATTAAGACATGTCTTCATTAGAGCCAGTTCGGTGTTGAACTTTATCAATTCTGTGCTTAACCCATCTAGCTCTTTTAGAGTATTAACAACCAACAGTTTTGCATCGTTAAACTTTTCGATAAAGTTTTGAACAACTTCATTAGAAATCTCTTCATCATCCTCAATATCAGACAAGTTATTAGGAGATTGAGAAGATGTGTCATCAACTTCCACGAGAGTCCCTTTTTCCTTCTCCTCGAGTGCGAGACCAAAACCCTTATTAAGAAAACCTCTTGGAAAATAACTAGTTCCCGAAGGTGATCCCATTCTTGTCAAAAAGTACCCTAAAGTATGCGTACTTTTCAACAGTTGGGTTCAATATTTAATGGTTTCACAGAAACCCCGAGATTAGGGTTTCCAAAGTCGGTTCGTGACATGTATCAAGGATACCCGTACGAACACAAGCTTGGCCCATTATTCATAAACCACTCAAAACGAGAAGTACTCAATTAAGAAGACATATTAAGGAAGGTGTTTGGCTAAAAAGATTCACAAGTATTAGCTCAATAAACTTTTAGAATCTCCATAGGGAAGAGAGATTTAGAGCATAAGAGTAGCCACTTTGACACAACAACAAAAGGAAGAAAAATAAATTAAAGAGAGCACAAATACTAATGGACAGATATTTGTGATTATCCAGCTAATAACGATAAGAAAATAACATAGATAATTTACAACATCTCCCATCAAGTATACCTGAGTACATGTCACTCTACCAGGATTTTTCTTGAGAGTGAGGTTTCAACCTTGTGATTAATCAGCACAAGTATGAGCCTTGAGCTCATTAAATGAATGTTGTTTTCGGTTAAACCTCTTCTTTCTGATTTTTGGAGGAAAACCATTATGATGTGAAAAGTTATCACAAAATTTGACGCATAGTGCTGATTCTTACCTGAAGAATTTTGCCCAGATGGAATAGGCAGCATGTTGATAATTTCTTTACATCCTTCAATTATCCCTTTTAAGTTGTCTTCCATGCCTCCATTTTTGCTTTCTTCTTCTGGTACCTTTTTCACATCATGTACAACATTATGTCCCCTTTTTAAGGAAGAAAAACCATGAGTTCTTCTTGATCGAACAACATTGGGAAGTCTGTTAAATTCTTGAACATTTGAAGAACACCTCGAACTGACTTTCCTGGTAGAATACACAGGGTAAGTACTAAAGCCAATTGGTTTAGACATACGAATGTCAGTTACATCTTTGAGAATTAAATCTAAGGTGTGTTGAATACGAATGATAGAGTTATCATTCAACCTAGATTTCTTCTTTTGTTCAACATGACCTTTTGAATCATAAAGAGACATACTTTCTGATCACCTGAGTGATTAGAGGGAATAGCCTCAACGGCGCCATCGTTTGGAGACAACTTCCTTCCATGTGATGTGGATATTCCTTGATTAGAGGAAGACACAGGCACATCCTTTTTAACGGGAAGGGATTTTGATTTTACTTCTGGAACTGAAACTTTTACAATTAACTCAGAAGCAGTTGGTATTGTGGACTCTTTGGAACAATCTTGAACAGAGAGTTTACTCAAAAGATGTTTTATTTCCAAAGCATCCATTTTGAGGTTTTCTTCAAGAACTGAAGTGTTTTCCTCTCGAAGGACCCTTAAAAGAGAGTCATGCTTATTAGCCATACCAACAAGAGCATTGATTTTGTGCTTCAACCGATAGACATCATCAGCCTGGATTCTAAAGAACTTTAGAATCGTTGAACTCTCTTTGGCTGTATACCTTTCAACTTTCGAGTCAGACTCGTCAGTAAGGTGGTCAGGGAAACACTTGTCAATGCAAGTATGTTTCATTGGAACACTGGGTTCATATATATTCGAGATTGACAAATCTTTCTCTTTAATAGATTTTATAGAAACAAAACTTTTATTTCTGGCGATGCGTTTATCAAAGACAACTTCGTACATCCTCAGATCGCTACAAACACAGACTTATAAGGTCTTTAATGTGTTTGCCTGCTCTGATACCAATTGAAAATGCGGGGGTCTAACAACCACACCCAACAATTTGTTTGGCAATCTGAGAGGACTTACTCCAATACACTTTCTAGAGAATCAACTAGACAGTCAGACTCAATCTAGATTAAAGTATATCAAAGAGTTAAATATCTCTAACTCTTAATTCAATCCGCAATCAGCAAATAGAAATCTGCAAGCCCGATTGAATATAAGAGGAGTAACTTGAACGGTACCAAATACCAATGTTCAAGTGTCAGTCAATGTAAATCAACAACCAAAGGTTGGATATTCTAATTGATTGATCATAATGCACAACCTGTGATATTTCAATTATATAACAAAATATAATGCAGAATAGAAATAACACAGACACCAGAATTTTGTTAACGAGGAAACCGCAAATGCAGAAAACCCCCGGGACCTAGTCCAGATTGTACACCACATTGTATTAAGCCGCTACAGACACTAGCCTACTACCAATTAGCTTCGGACTGGACTGTAGTTGAACCCTAATCAATATTACACTGATTCAAGGTACAGTTGTGCTCCTTACGTGTCTGATCCCAGCAGGATACTACGCACTTGATTCCCTTAGTTGATCTCACCCACAACCAAGAGTTACTACGACCCAAAGTCGAAGACTTGATAGACAAATCTGTCTCACACAGAAAAGTCTATAGGATTGAATAAATCTGTCTCCCACAGAAATACCCGAGAGTTTTTGTTCCTTTTTTTGATAAATCAAGGTGAACAGGAATTAATCGATAACCTGGACTTATATTCCCGAAGAACAACCTAGAATTATCAATCACCTCATAATAATCTTAATGAACTAGCGAAAGAAGATATTGTGGAATCACAAACGATGAGACGAAGTGTTTGTGATTACTTTTCTATCTTGCCTATCGGAGATATAAAATCTCGATCCAATTATTCCAATTGCACTCAACACGATAGAGACAGCAAGATCAGATCACGCAACTACAAAGATAATAGTTGGGTCTGGCTTCACAATCCCAATGAAATTTTCAAGTCGTTAACCTACAGGGTCTCGAGAAGAAACTTAAGGTTAAAGGAGAATCGACTCTAGTTATGCAACTAGTAACACACATGAGGTGTGGGGATTAGGTTTCCCAGTTTCTAGAGTTCTCCTTTATATAGTTTTCAAATCGGGGTTTGCAATCTAAGTTACCTTGGTAACAAAGCAATCAATATTCACCGTTAGATGAAAAACCTGATTCTCCCAAGATAATATCTTTCAACCGTTAGATCAAACTTAGCTTGTTAAACACAAATGAAATGTACCCTCATTTAGGTTTATGTAATCGTACCTAAACGTGTACACCATGTGGGTTCACAAATAGTTAACCAAGGTTAGCCATATGATTACTCTCATATCAACCTTATTCATCTTAACCACAACTAGTTCAAATGACTCAAATGAAACTAGTTAAAGAGTTGTTTAATTGCATAGAGAACACAATTGAAACCAAATCGCACTACACCATTTTGGCCGATTAGAAACAGTTCGCATGTTACAAAACAAGGTTGTAACGGGGTGTGTTACATTCAAAAGGTGGCGTGACAAATATTTGTAACGGCCCTGTAGCTGTTACAAATTTTGGGTTGTAACAGGAGTTGTAACAGTCCTCGGCTGTTACTACGTGTTATTTTGAAACAGCTGGGTGCTGTTACGAATATTTTGTAACAGGGACGTCGTAACAGGGCTCAGTTGTTACTACGTGTCATTTTGAAAAACTTCTTACATTTGTTACTACGTAAGGTGTTGAAACGACTTGGAGCATTGACGAATTTTTTAGTAACATCAAAAAAATATTGACCACGGTCAGTACACATTCAGCCGGAAATACGACGAAATTCAAAATAACCTGCAAATCTTTCATTCCATCCATCCCATAGATTCAATCACACATTCAACAATAACTTCCTTTATTAACAATAACTTTTGTTCTTCCTATATTCGAATTGGTTCGGAACTTAAAATACAATCCCTAAGTTTTATTCTATTGCATAATTCCTAGGATATATTTCTAGGGTATATGAGATAAGAATCAACCAACGAAACAGGACTCACATAATGGTTGCCTTCACATTTGAAGCGGAAATTGGTGAAGTTGATGGAATCCAATGCCGCAACAACTATGCAAAGTAACTTCAATGCCCATTGCTCTTGCACGAGTCATCTCTTCCAAGAACGAAGCATTATCAAACCATCATCACATTCAATCCATCCCACAGATCCTTCACCAAACCTTCAAGTCACGACGAGAAGTACAAATAATCAATGAAACAACATGCCATGTCAAATACTTGATTATTTTGAGTAAGTAATTCAAAATAAAAAAAAATTCTACTAAGTCCAGCAAAAGCCCTAATCCCAAGACCAGAGTCTAACTATTGTTCCCTGATGTTCAGTATCATGAAATTGTGAAGTTCAAACTTGCAGGAAACGTATATTGAATACGCAAATACAATAAAACGTATTGATTACCTAAAAAATTTTATAACTGGCATTCTCTTGTCCACGGCCATACAATCTGACATTAGTTTGCTAAGGATTTCCTTGAAAATGTATAAGATTGCACTCAACAGGGAAATGGCACAATACATGTATGATGTCGCATAAGAATGTCATAGTTTACTGGGATAACAGTTACACGACAAGGTGAATCTTTTTGCTAAGAAAAAATAAAGTTACCTCTGAGGCAAGGAGCGCTCTTGAAATGTGTAAGAACTTAGCTTGTCAGTCAAGCTCATAGCATCACGTAGACCACCCCAAAGTAAAGCAAGCTTCCCCACCAGTCTTAACATTGCTACCAGCCTGTACATAGAAATAAAGTGATTTTAGGTACATACAAAATGAGAGAAAAAAAGTAGGGAGTTGTCGAAAATACAAGTATCCCGACCTATCCTGATCCACATATTACATGGTTCAGATAGATACAACAACAACACAATAGTCCTAAGGATATCAATAAAGTACCTTAGTTACACCTTCCACCTCTCCAATTACACTGCAGTTCCCGCTAGCGTAATACCTCGCAAGTACAAACTCAAGGTCAAAATCCATAACTTAAACTTAATAATAATAAAAGTATTATCAAGTGAATTGCTTACCAGGGATTGACATTTCCCCAGTTGGCTACTACTGCTTCAACTGACTTTTTGTGAAGTCACCTGCATTCACATATAACATAACAAAAAATACTAATGTATATACACAAACTGGACTGAAAATGAAAATCTATTCAAAAGTCGCTTCGTGTTTACATTACACCAAAAAAAAGCTACATTAAAAAAAAGGTTGATTCGCGTAATGCACAACTGCACAAAAGTGTGTTAACTGCACAAAAAGAACAAAAAAGACCATATAATTAAGTTATGACACATGTTACGCGAAACAAGATGGCTGAGATATCCATAAACTTTAAGCCATATCTTCGGATGATCCATTGCTAGATTTGATGGACCTCTTTGGATGAAGCACGACTCCTCCAATTCCAACTTCTCTGAAGGTACACGCATACTTGTTAGCCTTCACAGTTACTTCATCTGGCATGAGAATATCATCGAGACAGACCTTGGCAAGATTTTCATGTACGACTTCTCCGTGAAACATACGTCCCGAAGCACCGCACAAAGCTTACCAACCGCAATTACTTCATCCCGTATGTTCAACAATGAACATTTTGGTATTTCACGAATCTTTGCTGATGAAGCGGTGATACCATATTGCCAACAGTGAACTTGTCGCAAAGCATGTGGCGATTGAGGTGAACTATTTTGCCCTTGATGACAATTGACGGCTAATTCTCTTGAGGTCTTTGGCGATGTTTGAGGAAACCGATCCGGCGTTGAAGATTGCATATCCTTCACTATGTGGCACAACGACGCAAGGCCCGTGATAAGAAGCCCCACCTTGTCACCTAAGTTTTCCACCATCTCGATGAACACCACCCTCCTTCGCTTCAGTTCATATACCTTGGCACGTGCGGGAGCAGAAAGCATGATTTTGCGTACGAGATATAGGACCAACAGAACGAACCCTTCCTCTAGAATCTTTCCCAAAAGCTGAGACATTGCACAAGGATCTTCAACTGGAAGACCCGCTGACTTGTTTTTCCTTGATTTCTTCTTGCGTCTTCTTAAGCTTATCCTATAGTGTTGAGCATAATATTTCAGTAAATTATAACTATATTAACTAACAGGTAATCTGACAAGTAATCTAGCAAATTTGGTTGATAGATAGTATAGTATGCAAGCTAGCAAATTTTCCCTTGACAGGTTCAATAACCGAAAAGATTATTTGGCTCACAGCGTATGGCTTGGCGCTAGGTAAAATAGCCCCACCCTCTTGTGTATGAGCTTTAAGCCACACATCCTCGGTAGTGATCTCTACGCCGAGGGATTCGCGACCTCCTAAATTTACAAATAAAAAGAGGATCGGTCATTGTGCATATATAAGAGTTTTGAAGTGTCGCATTGTTGAAATTATACATACCAGTTCGATTTTCGGTAAACAATAAGGCTTGCGACTTAACAATGAGCGTAGTTGTAGTTCTCTCTTTTCCTCTTGTTGTCAATTCTACTTTTCGTTGCCTTTGCCTCACTTTCCCTTTTACAAAATACCTTCGGTCCTCTTCCTTTCTGATTGGTGGCATGATTTTCAATCCTATCTTCCAGAGTAGTACGCTTATCATAGTACTGTTTGCGTAACTCAGTCTTGAATCTCCTCCATGGACCAGACCCTAAATTCAGAACAGTGTCCTTGGATGTCTCAGGTAGATTATATTCTTCCTGGAAAGCCACAACCAATTAATGGCTTACTGATTTCAGAACACACCTAAAAGAAGTAACTAAGGAGGGACAAGAGTTTTGTACCTTGAGGGTATTCCATACATCATCCTTATACTTTTGAGGCACAATGTCCCAGGTTTCGTATGAAATAGGCACATGTGTACGAACCAATGTGCCCCTCCGGTGACCAAGTTGTGTGCAGTTCTTGGAAATTGGTTGTCCATACTCATTGACCTGTTGGTTCTCGCCATGACTGTAAAATACCAAACATCGAATAAGAAATGTTGCACAAGAGAAAACAGAACACAATTACCTAACACCTCAAAAATAAACAATTTGAAGAACAAACATTTCATTGATGGATAACAAACATAACACATCACAATGGTAGCAGCCCTTTCAGTTCAAACTACAGAATCAATACATATAATCTTTTCAAAATTCTCATTGTCGTAAGAATTGACCGATAAGTCGTAGGAACTTCAAGTTTATCTCGAGGATGTTAATCCACGATGTCCATGCAACACCACCCACCATCCCTCCTCATATATATCCTTCGAGTAGAAAACTTGAGTCGCTCGGATGCAAGGATAAACGTCTCATCTACAACATCGCTTTCCTTTTCATCTTCGAAAAGTTGACCTTTATAACCTTTGAAATTGTATCAACTTTACACGCATTCTTATCGGCAACCTTAACCCAATCACAATAAAAAACGGTTTCTTCAAATTCAATGTAATCCAAGTCGATAATATCTTTAATGACTCCATAATATGTTATTTTCGCTTCCTCGGTCGATTTCGCTTGTAGTCGTGTAATGACTTTCATTGACACACCTTTGTTTTGTGATGCATGCTTTGCCTCACAATCTCTTGTGCTAAAAGTAAAGTTGTTGACTAGGTATTTCCTATACGATTGTGCCTTGAAGAGAGGTCCTTGCACAAGTCTCCAAAGTGTTGAATCGTATCATAGGCTTTAACAATTTGTAATTAAAAGAGCATGCCGAGTTAGTTGCATAACAAAAACCATAACAATTTTATCACAAACAACTACAGATCGCTTTTACGTAAACATGTTACCTCGTCGCGCAACCATATATGGAAATTCTTTGAGGTCTGTTGGATCAAATGATTACTCAGTACATAAGAGTCATACTTCCTACAACCAAATACCGAAGTGAATACTATCGAGATCGGCGTAAACCTAACAATCAAACAATTTAAGGTAAATGACGAGAATGAATCAACGTAACGGTAGTGTATCTTTGTTGATGGAAACCGAATCAACGAAACTTTGACATGTTACACGACTTTTTCAAATCCAATTTGAAATAAAAATTCACCATTTAATTTACCTTTGCCAGTCCTCTATTCCGACATACTTAGATAGGATCCAGGTGCGAGCTTGTTCAAACTGTTCTCGACTTAAAGTGATACCCCTTGCTTTAGTTAGAGGCATATCATCGGCAAAGTCAGTGTCATCATCCAAAAAAGCTTGTCGAGTATGTTTATGAGTACCATCACCATCATCTGAAATATTTTCCATAAGGTATAAGCTAACTTCTCGCAACGAATACCCTCTTGCAATGCACCCCTCTATGTACCTTCTATTGCGCACCAACCCTTTAAAACCTTTCATTAACCTACACGAGAAAAAGTAGATACTTAAGCTTGAAGCAAAGGACTTTCAATCCGCAAAATAGATACTTATATGCCATCTCAAAACAGAACTAACCAAGTTCTATGTTAGAGTTGCACTGGTTTATGCCAAATTGGTGAGTGCGGGGAACAAAGTTTTCAACTAAAAAGAAATTCAATTCCAAGGAAAACATAGAATATGCAATAGCAATGAACGATTATGAAGACTATAATAAGGATAAAAACAATTCTCAACTTATAAAGGAAATAACTAAATACAACCTATATTTGATTCAATACAACCTAGACTAAATTCACAACATAAAAGAGAGGGACAGATTGTATTATTCAGTTGGATAGATGACTTTAATGAACTTTATATTTCAAAAGTCACTTGCTACATGAACAAAACTCAAACCCCATGGTTGCATCTTCCACTATAACACCAAACAAATATTTTCCTATCAATAAAAACTAACCATCACAGACTCTTTCTCTTGAAGTCATGATATGTTAATGAAATAAAAACAAAACCTACCAAAGCACAAGGAGACGGCATGAGAAAGCGATAAAGAACAAGGCTTAATTGCTATTAACTCATGGGCTGTATTTAACTGTTTTCTAAAGTAAAAGTGAAATAGATACCAAAGTAAAATGAAGGTTGTGTTTAAACAACAAAGTCAAGTGGGGAATTTACCTCTCAAAGGGGTACATCCACCTAAATCGACCGGACCGCAGATTAACGCTTCATCGGATGGATGGATCATCGATGTATACTTATCACGAAGAACGATGGAGGAAAGTATTTCTCTAAAACTCATATTGCTTCCACCGAGACTTGCTTTCGCTTGTAGAAGATGGTCTCGTTTATAACCTTCGCGCATAATATGTTGAAAAATAAACTAATCCGCATAAGGGCAACTCGAGATCTTTAGGTAAGGAAGTCGCAATATGAACCAGCAAAGGAAACAGAGATTGCATCATGACATGGTAGTCATGAGACTTGAAATTCTTCAGCTCTGGTGGACTAATGCTCACGTTGTTGCGAAGATTGGAACAAAAATTAGAAGGCACCCTTAAGTTCTTCAGATTTGTACAAAAAGCAACTTTTTCCGATTTTGATAAGGCAAAGGACCCATCTTCCATTGTTGTTTTACCAGTCTTGTCATCCTCTTTCAACCATAACCTCTTCTTAATCCCCATAGCTTGCATATCCTTACGTGCATTATGACCATCTTTTGACTTACTATTTCCCATTACAAGTGTTAACAATGTGCTCGGTTATATTCTTCTCGGTATGCATAACATCCGTACAATGCCGGAAAATGTTCGATCCCCAATACGGCAAATCATAAAGAATGGACCTTCGAGAAAATAGTTCATGCTCAAACTTCTTTATCAACATTCCCATGCTCCCCTTTTACGTTTCTTTCTTTGGTAGTTTACCCTTACCATGTTTGCTTTTCAAGTTAGCTACTATCTCTTGAACTTGCAACCACCCAACGGCCATGGATCTTTACCGTGCTCTACCCCTCTGCAGAAGTTTGTTTTATCATCTTTATACTTGTGTTTGGATGGCAACCATCTTCTATGTCCCATATAACATATCTTCTTACTATACTAGCAGCCATTCGTAAATTGTTTTCTTCACTACAAGTAGGACAAGCATAATACCCATGTGTTACACATCCAGATAGAGTCCCTAATCTTTGGAAAATCATGAATATCCCACAACAATCTTGCTTTCATCGTAAATTGGAATTAGTGAAGTCGTCGAATGTCATAACACCGTCATTCCATAACTCTTTCAACTCCTCTATCAATGGTTGTAAGTAGACATCAATATCTTTACCGGGGTGCTCTCGGTCCCGATATTAACAAACATAACATGGAGAACTCACGCTTCATACACATCGAAGGAGGAAGGTTGTACGGACAAAGAATCATAGGCCAACTATGTAATTAAGACCAAAACATCCATTTGGGTTGAAGCCATCGGTTACTATCCCAAGAGTAACATTTCTTGCTTCCGTAGCAAACTCCGGACAAAAATTATCCGCACAACGCCAAGCTGAAGAATCTACGGGATGACTCATTAGGTTGATATCTTTCGTGCTCTAGAATGCCAAAGCATCGCCTCTGCTATCCATGGTATGCTATATAGTCTTTTCACCTTGCAATTCCGGAAAATGCCTTAACGTCTTCTCGCGCAACTTGAGTAAGCTTTCTCTCATCATTAAAAACTCTTACGTACCGAGGTTCTTGACATATAGGACACTTCAGCAATGAACTCTTATCCTTCCAGTACAGTATACAGTCATTTACACATGCATCATACGTTATATAATCCATCCCCGTATCTTGAATGATCTTTTTGATATCTTGAAACTTACATTGCGGTGGGTATTTCCTCGGGGGAAGCAACTCTTTCATCAATTCCAACATTGCGGTCATACTTTGTTATCCGAAATTCCATATTGAGTCTTTATGTTGTTCACCATTATTGCTACATACAACGCCGACTTTCCTTTAGGACATGAAGGATACAACGGTTCTTTAGCGCGCTCATTTCTTGATTTGTTGTTGTTACATCAACTGTTGGTTCCAACATTCTCATCCACCTTTGTAACACTCTCATCCATCTCTCTTTCGTAACACTCTCATCCACCCTCGTTGTACCATTTCCTCCCACACCTTGATTCGGGACTAACCAAATGATCTCCTTGTCTTGCTTGTACCGATCCTTCCCCAGGATAACGCCATGTTGTATACGACGAGCAAACACCATATTTGAGCAAATGTAATGAAATCCACCTCAATGAATGTAACCCTTTACCATTCAAACATCGACGACAAGGGCATGAAAATAAAGTACTTCCACCACCATTATTCTTGGCAAACTGTATAAATGACCTCACACCTTGTATATAATCTTGAGACTTGCGGGGACACTTCATCCAACTCTTACTGACATTAGATGACATTTTCCCTTCAAAATACAGACTTTACGAGATTAAAAAATACCCTTAGTCCTAGTGGTAGGGTTGCCGAAGCCCTGCAAGTTAACGACAGAAAACATCCTCTCAAATAAGAGAAAATGATTTCGCAAATCACCACCAGGACTATTATCATCATGCGAGGACCAGACTTACCCAACTTCTTAAGTATGTACGGTACATAGAAACCTAGAAAACTTGCTAAGTTCGGTTGATGAGACCACCATAACTATTATCATGTTATATAGCATGTTAATAACAACACCAAAACATCATACATGCATCATTATGTTATATATATCATTATATTTAGGTTTGCCTAAGTCTGTACATAATATAAAAGTAATATACACATACTAAAGAAGTGAGACACCACAAAAAGATGTATACACTATGCACATACGAGGACAAAAACTTTGGCACTCCAACCTCTCCAAAAGAATATACTCACTCAAACCAAACGTAGTACTCGCCTTCCTTTTCCTTTAGTTCTATCCTTCCTTTTCCTTTAGTTCGTTCACCTGGCATTAAGAGGAAAGGTAATGAGCAAAGTCCACTGGAAGCTTATAGTAAAAATAGTACAGATGGAAATTCGAACAAAAGGGGAAGAACATAATACAGCTCAAACGAAAAATATCATTCCTTCATTGATTTACCAAACAACTATCATATGGTCATCCTCCACACAAAGCTGAGGTACTAATTTAAATGCTCATCTAATTCTTAGGGGAAAGGCTCTGACAACAATTGCGGGCTCCCCATTCTAAATCCTATTCCTAGCAAGAACGAACAAAATTTTACTAATGTCGTATAGGCTTTGTTCATAGGGGAATCATGCTAATGTCAAAATTTTACTAATGTCATTTAGTGTAAACAGTTCTCTTCAGGATTGAATATCTATAATCGAAAAAATAATGCATATGCAAAATAATAATATACCAGAAGACAGGTAACAATGGTGCATTGGAAAAGTGCATCATGTTGTTTAATACTGGTTCACAATTTGATTAATGCTTCTAAATACATGAACTTCACTAAATATTTAAGATTCTAAGAAGCAACAAAGTATGACCATACAAAACCAAACAAAATTAAAATACAATAAAGGAATTAAAGAAATAATCAACCTTACACACTTTAAACGCAAAAAAAGTATTGCTTGGCTTTGGCTTTACTGCCTATTCAAATATTTTTTGTAACAGCTACGCAAAAAAATATTACAAGACTATTCAAATTTTGCTTGGTCTGGTGATCCCCTGCAGCCTTGGAAATTTATAAACTTAGAAAGCAGTTCATCAGCTATATTTCTGTCAAATGCGAACACTGTCTGTTTTTCAACATTCTATTACTCATAGAAGCCAAGATTTAGCAAAAGCATAAAGTAAACTATAGTTGATAGTTCAAAATTGAAAATCAAAACACGATGGCATCCACATGATAATATTTCAAGCTTCAAAAAAACTGAGCAACATTAGTAGAATCATAAACAATTAGAACTACCGAATTACCAGCATATAATCAAACAGAAATCCTACATCTAATTCTATTTCGAATAACACACCTTTATTCAGTAGAAGTTGTAACCCAGCATCAGCTTCTTCTTCCAATAATCTCTCCACCTCCAGTTGTTCCTACTGAAATCAAAATCAAGTCAAAATCATGTCAAACTTCATAAACACATAGACCCTATAAAAATACCAAAAATCATCAGATGAAATCGAAAATCTCATTTAAATCGTAACCCTAATTGAAAATCACATATAAAATCAAAACCCTAATCGAAATCTCATATAAAGTCGAAACCTAAACAAAAAATCTCATATAAAATGAAAATTCTAATCGAAAGTCCCATTATGAGATCCACACCCTAATCGAAACCTTAGAAAAGAATATCTGAAAGAACAGATCGAAATATTTAAATTAACAGATCGAAACCCAAATCTCATTACTTACATCTTCAGCTTCAAATCGAAACAAAACCCTCAAATCGAAACCCGAATCTCAAAACCCTCAAATCGACACCTTCCGGGGAATGAAAATGAAGGGGATGAAATGGAGATGAAAGAGAAACGAAAGAGATAAGGAAAGAGTTTTGCGTTCGAGAGAAATGGAGATGAAATGGCTAAGTCGTGTGACCAAGGGGATAAAATGCTAAGTCATGTGTGACCAAGGGAGGAAATATCCTCTGGTAGAGCGGCTTGGGTGGAAAAATGATGAAGGTGTGACCACACACGCACACGGATGGCACGCTCGGACCATATCCGATTCTAATTCGTAATGATTATAAAACGATTCTGGTGACAAGATTTGCCTGTGACTGAAAGCTCGTTACAACCCGTTTGTAATAGCATTTTCCTGTTACGAATTCGTAACTGCCAGTAGGCTGTTACGAATCTGAGTTACTAATCCAAGGAAATGGTGTAGTGTCGGTTTGATTCACTTGAATCAATCATGAAAATTATAGCCACGGTTTGCAAAGATTGCATTCCTTATGATTTAAATGTTTAAGTCCATGAACTGACTGATTTGACAAAGTAACCAGCTTAAGTATGTGTAAGGGTATGCGTACTTAAGCAACAGATTTTGAGTTTGTTTAGTTTCCAAACTCAAAGCCAGAAATTTTCGGTTCGAAAACTTCCGCGCATGCGTACATGCGTATACTTAACTTTGTCTCCTCACCAATTTCGTATACACACATATGCATACTCTTGGCTCCCGGTTTATGGATTTATACACTAATGTGCGAACACACTATATATGCTTATATCCAAAGATGGTTACATTCTCAACTCTTTATTTCAATCATTGAAACATTCTTCTATAATGATATATAATAGCTGTTTTCACACACTATTAGCATCAAAGCAATTTTCAAGATATTGAAATAATCATTATCGAAACATTCCAAGCCTACATCAAATGGTTGTATCACACAATCCATGTAAGATGTTACTCGGCAATTTTCTCATGATATAAGATGAACTTGGTCGATGCGAAAGCTTACCAACACATATTTCGAGAAATATGTAAGCGAGATATACTCAGCTCGAAATCTCAAATGTGTATAGAGAAAACTATATCTTAACACGATTATGTCTCAATATAGGAGATAGTAGAAATAGACTTTCCAAGTGATAGATGAGTTCAAGTATCCACATACCTTTTGTCGAAGAAGTTCCACAAGCTCCTTAGTAGTTCTTCGTCTTCAAATGATGAACTATGTGAAATCTAAGCTCAACTACAGTATCTATGTCCTAGTCCGAGACATCTATAAATAGGCTAGAAATCAAGACTTATAGTTTTGATCACTAACATTGACAAACATGCTTGAGATAGCAACGCATGCGAGTTCGACTGAGCAGTGCTCTAACAGTACCTGAGGAGGTTGACGAGTGAGGAGTGGAGGAGCTGGGGTCTATTGCTTTGACAGTATTAATTATATAATCCTTTAACCGCGTATTAGGTACCCGAGACCGAACACTTCGTCGGACTGCCTTATCAGAAATATCACCAATAACATCACTTTATGTAGCGGGAGATAAACCGCATCGTAAATATCACCGTCCATTTGCATCATATTCTCGTAGAAACAAAATTTTGTAGGACCTCGATGACACAAAATCATCTCTTAAATCGTTGATAATCCAGGTGCCTTGTCGAGTTATGTCACTCCCGGTGATTGTTCGACTTCTATCATTACCCGACAGGTTTCGAACATGATTTGTCTGTCAGTAGTAGAATTCCTTGTGACTATTCGCCTTCCGTTACTCAACAAGGTTTCGAACATGACTTCTAGAGCATTGTCACTAGAGGACAAACGGGTTTTGAACATGACTTGGAGAACTAATGTCACGTCGGATTCGTCGGTTGAGATTCTTGTCATGTTTTTGTGTATGTCACTTTGTGTATGATCTGTTCTTTGTTTTTGTTCTTCATTTGTGTACGTTGGTGTTTTGTTACCACGGCACTCTCTATTCGCTTTGTGTATCTTTGGTGTTCTGTCACCACGGACGATCTCTGTTCGCATGTGTCCGATACACCCGGATTAATAGTACTGTCAGACACATTCAGTTCACTCCCATTTAAAATATCACCCGGATTAACAGTATTGTCAAACAAGAACAAGTCTGACTGTTCTACAGAGATCTGCAACCTTGTATCCAACTCATTTTGGCACCCTTGATTATTATCATCTAAAGAAACATCAACGTAAGGAAATTTGTTTTCAAAGAAAACTACATTACGAGACACAAAAAATTGTTTCGTTTTCAAATCAAATAACCTCCAACCTTTTTTTTCATAAGGATAACAAACAAAAATACAACGATGACTCCGTGGATTAAACTTATTTCGATCACGAGGGATAATACTTGCATAACACAAACATCCAAATACTCGAATATGAGTATAAATAGGAGACTTTCCATGTAAAAATTCATATGGAGTTTTACTATTGAACAATGGAGTAGGCGTGCGATTAATAATATGAGCAGCACTTAAGATATACTCACCCCAAAACCGAAGAGGTAACTTGGCTTGAAATCGTAAAGCACGCGCCACGTTTAATATATGACGATGTTTGCGTTCAACTCGCCCATGTGGTGTATCCACACATGAAGTTTGAAATTCTATACCCTGTTCAATAAAGAAAGGAATTAATGGAAGAATTTCTGTACCATTATCACTGCGCACCTTCTTAACTTGTCTATCAAATTGTGTCTTCGCCATAGCACAAAAATTCCGAAAACTTTGCACCACAAATAAACCCAAACACAACGAGAGTAATCGTCGACAACGGTAAGAAAATAATGTGCACCACAAGAAGATGGAGTACGATAAGGACCCCATACATCACAATGAACTAAATTGAAGAAGTCATCCGCTTTACTCTCACTACCCGGAAAAGTAGTCCGAGTTTGTTTAGATTTAAAGCAAATATCACATGGTTCATTAAGAAATTTCCGATAATCAACTTTATTCATACCCGGAAGTAAACAAACAACCTTATTAGACGCATGACCAAAACGTCTATGCCATAAAAAATAATATTCTCCAGAAGATACTCGATTTGCAGTAATGAGCGTTCAACTATGAAAGATTTAGACCCCATCTCGTTCCTCACCTACACCAATCACCATCCTCGTAGTATCCTGTATCACACATAATTTATCAGTCAAAGTGACAATACATCTCAAATCTTTAATTAAACATGCTAAAGAAATCAAGTTGCAGTGGAGATCAGGAACGAATAAAACACGGAATATTTTCATATTGTTTCCAAACACCACTGTGCCTTCGCGTGGAGCATGAGAATATGTACCATTCAGAAGCTTTATGGAAGAAAACCCTATTTCATGAGTCTTAAACAAAAATTCTTTAGTTCATGTCATGTGTCGTGAAGCCCTTGTATCAAGTATCCATTTACCAGAATGCTTCGAATTTTTAAGCATTTGCATAATGGTTTCCCATTGGGTATCAGTAAGAGTATTATCAAGACCTAGTCGATCTTGAGACGATAAACATCCCCCACCGGAGTTAATGGTCGTGATCGCTACATTAGCTACACAAGTCATGGTGCTAATCTTAAGCACAATTTTCTGATTTGATTTTAATTAGGTTAAGTCTTTCCTGGCTCAGATGCCATGAAACAACAAGGTATAGAAGATGAAGATTTCTTATTATCGAAAATCTTGTATTACAAAAAGGTTTTCCCTTTGACTAAATAGGTAAAGATCCAAAAACAAATCTACACATGATAAATATCTTTCCTAACTAACAAAATATGTAACCATATATATATAATATACACAATAAATACATATCTCCTAATAACAACACCACCAAAGCTCAAAGAATCGAGCTTTGCAAAGTCATCAGCTCGAGGAATGCTCATCAGTAAATGAAAAGGGAGATTTTCACCAGCTTTAAAAAGGGTATCCGCCCGATTAAGATAGTTAAAAAACCCTTCATGGATCTCCCTACGAGCATCAAAGCTATATGATACTCTCCTAGCATCCAGAACGATAAGGAATCGAGCTGGACCGAGTACCGAAATAAAAAGATTGAGACCCAAACCATGGCTCTACCCAAGGACATGAGGTCAGATTTGAAAAATCGGAGGTCTAACAACCACACCCAATATTTCGTTTAGGCAATATGTATGGACTAACTCCAATATGATTCCAAGAGAATCAACTAGACAGTCAGATTCAATCAAGGAAAATATATCCAAGAGTTATATCTCTGTTTCTCAATGTAATCGGCGAATCAAATAGATGGAAATATGCGAGCCTGATTATTATAAGAAACAACTTGAACGGTACCAAAGACCAGTGTTCAAGTGTCAATCAATTTCAATCAACAACCAAAGGTTGGTTTACCAATTGATTGAACTACGCACAACTTGTGATATTTCAGTTATATAGAAAATATAATGCGGAAAAAAAATAACACAGACACCAGAAGTTTTGTTAACGAGGAAACGGCAAATGCAGAAAAACCCCCGGGACCTAGTCCAGATTTGAACATTATACTGTATTAAGCCGCTACAGACTCTAGATTACTATAAGTTAACTTCGGACTGGAATGTAGTTGAGCCCTAACCAATCTCACACTGATTAAGGTACAGTCGCGTTCCTTACGCCTCTGAATCCCAGCAGGATTCTATGCACTTGATTCCCTTAGCTGATCTCACCCACAACTAAGAGTTGTTACGACCCAAAGTCGAAAACTTGATAAACAAATTTGTTTACCACGGAAAAGTATATTCTAATAGATAAATCTGTCTCCCACGGAAATACCTATGAAGTTTTTGTTCCGTCTTTTGATAAATCAAGGTGAACAGGAACCAATTGATAATCCGGTCTTATATTCCTGAAGAACAGCCTAGAAAAATCAATCACCTCACAATAACTTAACTATATGGTAGTAGAAAAAGTTATTGCGGAATCACAAAGAATGAGACGAAGAGCTTTGTGATTACTTTTTATATCTTACCTATCGGAGATAAACCTCGAGCAAATCTTAGAGAAGATAGTACTCAATACGATAGAACAAACTAAGATCAGAACACGCAACTACAGAGAGAATAGTTGGGTCTGGTTTCAGAATCCCAATGAAGTCTTTAAGTCGTTAGCCTATAATGGTTTTAGGAAAAACCTAGGTTAACGGAGAATCGACTCTAGTCGCAACTAGTATCACACAGGATATGTGGGGATTAGGTTTCCCAGTTGATATAGTTCTCCCTTATATAGTCTTCAAATCAGGGTTTGATAACTTTGGAACAAAGCAATCAACATTCACCGTTAGATGAAACCTGATTCAAGATTCAAGCTAATATCTTTCCACCGTTGGATGGTCTTATCTTGTTACACACAAATGAAATATACCTTCATTTAGATATGGGTAACCGTACCTAAACGTGTATATTGAGTTGGCTCAATAACAGTTAACCGAAGTTAGCCATATGAACACTTTTGTATTAACCATGTTCATCTTAACACTTCTAGATCAATTGATAATCAAATGAATCTAATTGTATTACTCATAGAGTTGTTCAATTGTTTATATTCTCATAGAAGTATACAAGACACAATTGAAGCAAAATCGGATTGATTCAAAAGAATCATTTCATGAACATTTTAGCCACGGTTTGCAAAGATTGCAATCTTTAATTTATAAATGTATTTGTTCATGAGTATGAAATCATACTTAACCGATCTTAAAACTTGAACCACTTAAGTTTGCAAATGGGTACGCAAACTTTAGCTCCGGACCGAACTCAGTTGAAACCTGACTTAAATAGTTGAATAAGTTTGCGAACGGGTATGCAAACTTAATTTCCTGTCCTGAATTCCATCAAAACAGTTCGCACACTTAGTACACAAACAGTAATGTATCCAGACATGGGTTTTAGATCTTAACTCCCATTTCAATCATTGAAACATTCTTAGAAGGCGACAATAGCTGTCTCACACAAACTATTAGCTTATAAGCAATTTTCAAGTGATCGAATGATCAATACGAAACATTTTGAGTCTATATCAAATGACTGTCTCACACAAATCATGTAAGATGTTACCAGGTGATTTTCACATGATCATCTTTTGAATTTCATCAAGAATAATGATGAACGTAGTTAAAGCAAAAAGCTTTCCAACACATATTTCGAGAAAGATATAAGCGAGTTAAACTCAGCTCGAAATATCAAATGTGTATAAATTAAAGTCTATATAGCTATATGACTTTTGTATCAATAGGATATAGAATAGAATATACTTCTGAGTGATAGATGAGTTCAAGTCTCCACATACCTTTTGTTGATGAAGTTCCACAAGCTCCCCTTAGTAGTTCTTCGTCTTCAATCAATGAACGCCGTGAAGTCTAAAGCTCAACTACACATTCTATCCTAATCCGAGACATAGCTATAAATAGACTAGAAATCAAGACTTATAGTTTTGAAAACTAAACTTGACAAACAAGCTTGAGAGTTCGACCGAGCAGTGCTCTAACAAGATTATCTGCAGAAGAGCCGGAAAAAATGTGCATTTTCCTTTGTCGACTCGAGAAGGAGCAAAGCCTCTCTCAAGGAGATCCTCAATATGAATACCACCCCCACGAGTGGACCCTCCTTTGACCTGAGATAAAATTTGGTTAAGAGGAACATTGTCTTCAGGATCATGAAAGACATAAAATTTGGAGGAAGAGGCTTGGAGACTCATTTCCTTCCCAACCCCCTTTTCAGTGAACTGACGAGTATTCTGAAAAGCCAAAAAATCAAAACAATGGTGCCCAGGACCCCTGAAGCCTACAATCTTGATCATGTCCTTCAACAAATGCTGATGAACCTTGTTAGAATATCGATATGACCAAGACTTGCACGAAAAGATTCCAGTTTATTTAAAATATCAGCTGAGATGAGTAAACTGGAAGGAACTGAAAAAATAAATAAATAGTTATATATATATATATATAAATATATAATCAATTAATTAATTTTTACAACTTTTGCTTACAAGAAAAGGGGCTCTTGTTAAATGATTTTCTCAACCGAGGTCTCTATATAAAAACTCCGAAAGGAAATTCCCAACACCCAGAGACAAGCAAAGGGAAATAATCACAACCTCTGATACAATCATAAGCAATAGATTTGTTATTTCCCATAATAAGGACTTCGTTACCAAGAGAATGGTTTCTCGATCTCCTCGTAATTTACTTAAGCTCAAAAGGAATCAGAGCTTTAGTAGCCTTCTTAAGAGAACACCTCTGAAAAAGGTCTAACGCTTTAATATGTTTAACAATCAAGATATTATTGTCATTATAATCCATCGCAACCTTCATGGAAGCAAATAACCTGTTATTGAGCTGACCAGGTGAACAATCAACAAGAAGAAGACAATTAATCATGAATAAGAGGATGGAGTGGAAAAATGATATCTCGCAGATGAGTTTCAGAAATCAATAATTTTCCATCTCTAATATATGTTACCTCGGATACATAACAGGTGTATGGGTCAGGACGACGGATAATTAAACTTCGGTCTCGAAGAAAAGGATATTCGTGATACAATTAATTAAAACTCCTGAGAGGCTTATCTGAATATTCTCGATTAGCTATCGAGGAATCAGAACAATAAGATCTGATTTCCTTATACGAGAAAAAACTAGAGAAGAAAAGAAAAAGGTAATCGCCTCAACCGGTACATCTTCCCCACTAAAATTCGTCAGGACTATGACACGTGGAATATAAACCTATTATCTCAAGTCATAACTACCACAATCTCATAAGGGTTAAAAACACCCACATTAAATTTTTTCATTTTTCGGAAAAAGTTAAATACACCTCCGTTAAATTTTCGAGTTCTGAGAAAGGTTACATCAATAATGATAAAGTACAGTCAAGGACTAAACTTTAAGTAAACTGGGGGGGAAATATGTAGATGACAAAATATAGCATCTACCCAATACTGACAGTTGCACGGGTCCTACAAGCTAGAGTGTTGAGAGAGAACCTAGGTCGAGGTCGGTCAAATGACTCTTTAGTACGTGCAAGACTTAGAGGACATCATCACTCACAACCATAACTTGAAGACAAAGACCAAACCGCGTTCATGATCTGAGTTCTTAAGTCCACTCCGAAGATAGAGACCGAAGACACAGCTATAAGTCAGACTGACAGCCCACGACCTGGAATAAGAATCTCGTGACAAGGAGTGCTACCAGGTCGATGAGATTATTCGAGAAAGAAGTGATGTTTGAGTGGATAATGACGTCATCTTCAGCTAATTAAGGCGGTTTCCAATTAGACATGCTTCTTGCGACAAATAGCCAGAAAAGATATGCTTGTAAACCAAATACAATGTACACAACTTTGACTGATCGATAAGAAATACTTTTTAATGATTCTCTCTCTGGATACTTTCTGGACTGATAATCTGACTAACAGAGAAGATAACCATAATCCCCCCTTAACCATTTCGAATCGAGATAATTACCTGTAAGAGTACCGTATTTGATTAGGATTGGTGATTAACTAGACGAATCATCATATTATATCTCTGTGTAGGTACGTATACGAAATCTCTACTCTCAGAACATGAAATATGCATCTTCATTTAGTAGGAAGGTAGATCTTTGTAAGATTAACATATGTCCCAATTATTAACTTTTAATCCGTTACCGTTTAGATTTTATTAAAAGAAATGGTGTCCAAAATGTGAGATGATATGAAAATAAAAGTTTATGTGGTTCCCCATCTTGGATAAATATATGAATTTTTCTTATGGTAAAAGAAAATCCAAGTTTGTTGCCTTTTGTTCCTTACTTCCCAGTAGAGCGAGTCTATAGAACGATCCGACAGGACCATCGTCGGTGTCAAAAATTATGCAACTACACTAATTTGGCATGGAGGTAGTTCATTGAGGTGAAAGGATTGCAATTATCAACCCATAATTTTGTAAAAATAGTTATTCTTATAACGTGCTCTAGTTTTGTTTTGACCTTTTTTTTAATAGGAAAGTAAGATTTTTATTGAATCACTGAGAGAAATTGGTTCCATCTGCACTAATTAGACCTGCTAGTTTTTTTTTTTTAATAAGAAAGAAAATATATTGAATAAAATTGAAAATTACAAATAGTTTTATCCTGTTGGATTAGATTCAGAACCCAACTAGGACTATTCTCTACCCAAGTAAAGTTACTTATTTCAGACCTTGCATATTTTGCAATTGAGTCTGCAATATGGTTTGCATCTCTATGAACATGAGAGCAACACCAAAAATCAAATTCTCCTAAAATAACAAGTGCATCATAAATCAAATTAAAAGTAGTCCATATGATTGCTAAACTATTTCCATTCAAAGCATTTATTACGTTAACACAGTCCCCTTCCAAATGAATCCTTTTTTCCCTAACTCTTTTGCCCACATTATAGCTTCCAACAGCGCCTTTGCTTCAGCTTGTTCTGGGTATAGAGCTTTTGTTGGCTGTCCTCGTATTCCATTGCACTCACCTGCATTTGTTCTACATATTAGTCCAATTCCAGAACATCCAGTATCTATAATATGAGATGCATCAAAATTGATCTTATGTATCAAGTGTTCTGAGCATTTCTATCTTGGCACTGTTTCAGTACTGGTACTAACAGTATAAGAAGGTCTAACATTTAAGGATATGGTATCACTTAATTCAGTTTTAATATTCCATATAATGGAATCTTCTTTGACCTGCACGTTATCAAAAAGTTTAGAACATCTGGGTTTCCATATGTGCCAAATAGTACAACATATTATTTTAACTTTTTTATTTTCCACCTCGCAAGTTAGAACTGTGTATACTAAATGCACCTCATAACTTGATCATGAAAATTTTGAGCTCCAAAATCTGCATGAATTTGATTGTTAATACCTGCCCAAATTCTTCTTGTTACAACATAATCAACAAACATATGGTGTAAAGATTCAACACCATTACCACACATAACACAATTTGTATCTCGATGTCTAGAGAACGTGGCTAATCTCTCCTTCACAGGCACACACTTATGAAGACATTTCCACAAAAAATGATGTATCCTCGGTGGTAGCTTATACTTCCAAAAGGATTTCCAGTTTATATTCAAATTGTTCTTAGTAGGATTATTTCTTAGCTGTTCATCTAGTATGACTCTATAGGCTGTTTTCCCAGAAAAGACACCATTAGCATCAGGTCTCCATCTTATTTTATCATTCCCATACATTGGAATTCTAATATTACTTTTAGCATTCACAGTTTGTTGGTCAAACAAAGTATGCAAACTATAGCTAGCAAAAAGCTCTCTTCTCTCTCCTAAAAAACTAGCCGTTACAAACCAGATTTATGGAGTAAACTCCATTAATGGAGTCCTGATCCTGCTTCCAGATTGGTTCTTTGTAGCACCTCGGTCCATCATCAAATGCTCTAATGATTCTCCTTGTTAACCTTCATCATTTTCCTAGGCGCTTGGCTTTTCTTTTTGAATTATGTTTTTGTTTTCTCCCCTCGTTTCTCCCATCTTTTCTCTGCTTTGCCTCTTTAGAATTCTTTACCTGTTTTTGAGTAGCTTCTAAACCTTTTTAGATGGGGTTGACCTCTGTTTGTTGTTGCTCATTCTTAAACCTTTCTTTTGTCTTGGATTCCTTATTTCTCTGATCGGGTTTAATAGAATTCGACCATTAGACTGATGGATAGGGTCGATAACCATTCTCAAACTCGCTTCCTTTGGATTAGGAAATCCGAAGGTTTAAATTTGTAAGTCCTTAAGTTTTATTGAATACACCCTCTTGTTAATCTCTATCGAATCCATTGTTGGGTGTCCCATTATGAAGTGCGTGATTCAATCTAGGATGTCTCTCCATATTCTCCGTAGTAATCTTTACTGAACGTATTAGTCTGTGTGTTGATTGATAATTTTTTTAGCACTTTTTACCTTAAACTTAGATAACTCGAATCATTTTATCAAGCACCCAAGCATTCTTCTTCTTTTACCTTCCTTCTTAGCACCTTTCATTAATTTACTTTATACAGGAATCCATAGAAGTAATCAGAATTTCCTTGATCTTGTTTGGTCTAACAACTTTTCCGTTAGATTAACTCATTTTTCTTGCCTGATTTTTTTTTCTCTCTCCGTTAGCTTTCTCCGTTAGAATAACTCTAATCTAGCCGTTGGCCTCCTCTTCCCCAATCTTTTTCTGCTGAACCTCCCTGTTAGCTTTGTCATGGACAAAAAAAAAAAAAAAAAAACTGCTTAAAGTAATTGTCTTTTCAATAGAGTTTATTACTCTAACCCAAAATGTCCTCTCCCATTTAAAGCCTCAGTATAATACCATCAAACAACTAAGCCTAGCAATTAGCTGAAGTGTACCTCACCCTCGTGTTTCATCACAATTTATTATTGTGGGTAGCAGACGGTCTTTTCTTGTTGTACCTTAACCAACATCTCTACTAAGTATAGAATACTTACCCTGGAGACACTAGTGTTTTTTGAATTTCTTCTCTCTCTTGTTTGTGGTCTCAGTAACTCAGTTAGGAGTAAGGACTATTTTTGTTACTCCTCCCATCTCTCTTCTTTATGTTGGAACAACTCTTTCATTTGTTCTTCTTCCTTCTCTTTGCTCCTTTAATCATTTATTCCTTGTTTTTGCATTTACTTTGTTCCTTTAGAGTATGCTTGCCAAATTTGCCAACATGAGCATTAACTCCTCAAAATCCATCCTTGGCCCTCATCCTTCTACCCTTTTTAAGAAACCTTCTACCACTATTGTAGAAGGACAACATTATCTCTTAGCTAAGCTGTTTACAACCAGCTTATTTTCATTTTCTCTTGAGGATATACGCAAAGCTCTTCTGTCTCAGTGGGGGAAAAACAATAGGTTTATCATCTCGCGTATCTGTGACAATCACTTTAAGATCAGTTTTTAAAAACATGAATCTAAATCTTGGGTAACTATGATTAATTATTGGGTCATATATGGTGATGTCATAACTGTCACTTCTTGGTACCCCTCTATTTCTATCCCTTGCCGCGATCTTCGTTTCATAACATCTTGGTTCTCAGTCCATGATCTCCAGCCTTATATGCAAAACGAGATAGTAGTTTACCAAATAGCTTCTAAGGTAGGATTGATATTGTGCAAGAGACCAGTTAGTTGTATTCCCTTAGAGGATGTCACAATAAGAATAAAGGCAATGATCAACATAGAGAGACCCTTAGTGAAACAAGTTATAGTATCCGTTGGTGGCTCGCCTAGAACCAGCGTTAACTTTAGTTTCCATAACCTTCCGTATAAGTTTTGTATCTATTGCTTCCGATTCGTTCACAGGATCGACCAATGCCCCATCCTCCACGATGGTGTGCTCGACGATATTTTTGACCCCAGTCTTCAATCTCCTGAGGTGGAAGAAGACTCAGAAGGCTGGTTTCATGGTCACTTGGACCCTAGCTTAAAGGTGGATTTTTTTGAGAGTCTTTCTATTCATGAAAATGTAGTAATGTCAAGCCCCGTCAACTCCTCTAATCTTGTTCTCGAGGGGGACTTATTTCTTTCATGCTCAAGTGCATATTCCTTCCATGATGCTCCTGCATCTCCCTTCATTCTTGGTAAACGCGTTCACAGCCCTGGGAGCCTTAGCAGTCCCTCTTTCTCTCCTCTTAAGAGATTATGCTGTGAGCTAGGTGAATCTTCATCTAGTGTTCGTTCTAGTGGGCTTTGCATTCGTGAAGGCCATTTTTCCTCTTCTGGGTCTGAACCGCTCTCCGACCCGACCCGCTATATCCTCGGCTTCTTTTCGTCTTGGGTTGATTACTTACATTCGGACATCTATAGTGAAAATTCCAACTCCCCTTACCTAGCTCCGTTAGTGGTTGATCAGTTTGGTTCCATTTTCAAGGATGAGGAAGAGCATGAGGCGGGAAGTCTCGAGATGATACCGAGCACTACGCCAGCAAAGAACCAATCTACAACAAAGCAGGAGATGGACTCCAAGGTAATCCACTGATATTTCTCAATCACATTCTTAGCCTCATTTTACTATTAATTCCTGCTAATTTTTTCAAATATTGCTTTTAATTTTAATTTTAATCTAATCAATTATAAAATTAGGCTTTCTACTATATCTAGATACTCATAGGAACTTAATAAAGAACGTCACTGAGTTTTTAGGTTTGTAATTGCATAATTTAGATTCTTTAAGTTTCAATTTGATGTCCTAGGTTATTTCTCTAGACTATATTGTACCCTAGTTTAAAGGTAATAAGCGAAATAGAAGAACACTTCATTGTTACCATGTGTAATTCGACAATCAAAGAATTTATATTTCAACTTAGATAATTTCCCCTAATAATCGTTCTTCAAACATAGTTCATTTCTCAATCTAGGACACAACTTTTTCCTGGCCTTTAGGTAACTCTGATTAGTCACACTTTTTATGCTTAGATTAGCATTAACATCTACCTTTTGCTATTCTTGAACTTAGTCTTGCTTACTTCCTTCAATTTGATTGTTAGGTACTTTTATTTTTATTTTTGTTTGAAGATCCCATTTTAAATTTGATGTCTCTATTTAATTTTCTCTTGGTATTCCTGACTCTTTATGGCTCTTAGTCTAGTTTTGTGCAGCTTCTCATCTCTGCATTTTGATCCCCACTGCCACTTATATTTACTGTTAAATGCCTTAAGTCTTGTTATACTATTGTTGTCAATTGTGCGACTTGTGCTCTCCCTTATCTATGATTGCCCGATTATGTTTTAGAGCATATGCTTTTTGTCATTAGTTCTTAAACCCGCTTGCTCCTTCTTCCCCTCTAGATTCCATAGACTTGTTTTCTTGTTTTTCTAAGTCCTGGCTCATTGTTCTAGAATTGTGAAGGGTCTAGGCTGCTCGAGTAGATTTCTCTTCCCTCTAATCTTTTCTTCCTCGCTTCCATGGACATCATATCCTCGGAAACTGCCGAGGGTATAGGTTCTAAAACCACCTCCTCCCACCTCAACAAACTCTGCATCTCTTATAATCCTGAATTTCTGTTCTTGTCTGAAACCAGATGCAAAGATGACAAAGTCTCCAAAATTATTGAATCATGTGGATTCAACAACTACACCTTAGTATCTCCCGTTGGCCTTTCAGGGGGGGGTTATGTCTTGCTTGGTCTGATTCTATGCAAGTAAATATCCTAAGCAAATCCCAGAGAATGATTAATGCCTCTCTTACCTTAAAAGATCAAGTAAGGGACACCTTGATAGATTATACTGTTACTTTCCTCTATGGAAACCCTAAAAAACCTCTGCGTATTAAGGACTGGCAGCTCCTAGAAGAATTAGCAAATAACATAGATCATCCATGGTTAGTAATAGGGGACCTAAACATCACGCTCTCTTTTGCGGAAAAATCTGGTGGTAAACCATTTAATCCTGACTCCATCAATAACATTAAATCCATAATTGAGGATATTGGCTTAATTTATTTAGGCTTCATAGGACCTATTCACACTTGGTCAAATAAACAGAAAGACCCAAATAAAATCCAAGCAAGGTTAGGTAGAGCACTAGAAAATTTAGAATGGATGTCGGCTAACCCATCAGCTACTGTCACCCACCTTCCGGCGATCGGATCAGACCGTTCTCCCATCCTCCTTTGGTCTAAACCTGCTGAATCAATGCGCAGTATTCCTTATAAGTTTTTTAGCCTTTGGTTGGACTGTCCAGAAGCTCTCAAGATTATTCAAGAATGCTGGGAACAACCAACTACAGGTTCCCCTCCATTTAGAGTTGTTACAAAACTCAAACTAGTTAAGAAGCATCTCGCTAAGTGGAATAAGGAAGTGTTCGGGAAAATCCAAACTAATATCAAATCTGCCTTAGAATCTATAAATTCTCTCCACCAAATAAATATCGATGGCAACCTTGATGAAACCATCCAAACCCAAATAAGAGAGTTAGAAACCTTCTATGATTTTGAGGAGAAACTTTGGATGGAGAAATGTAAAGAGAATTGTCTGAAATTCGGAGATAGGAATACTAGTTTATTTCACTCTTGTACCCTAAATAGGAGACGGAGCAATAGGATTTCGGCAATCACTGACTATAACGGAGTTACCTATACTAAACTCAAGGATATCTCTGATACCCTAATAGATCATTTCAAATCAATTTCAAATGAGAACCCCCCTCTAAATTATTGCTCAGTTACGGACCTTTTCAATGTGGAAGTAATTGCTGAAGAAAACAACTTTCTAATCGCAATCCCTTCCCATGCTGAAGTTACTAAGGTGGTTCAATCTATGGCCACCGGAAAATCTCCCGGACCTGATGGTTTCAATGTGAAATTCTTTTCCCACCAATGGCCTATTATTTGGACAGAGGTGGTGGAAATGATCCAACACTTTTTTCGCTCTAAACACCTGCTCAAGGAAATCAACTCTACATTTCTAGCTCTCATTCCTAAGACGGAAAACCCAACTACACCAGGAGAATTTAGACCCATTAGTTTGTGTAACTATACGTATAAGATCCTTTCCAAGATCTTAGCGAACAGACTCAGGCCTATCCTTTCTAGAATTATATCGCCTTTTCAGTCAGCTTTTATGCCAAATAGAAAAATTTCAGATAACATCGTTATGGCTCAGGAAGTTGTTCACACCATGAAAAAGTTTAAGGGTAAGAGTAAGAATGGACTAATGGGTATTAAACTCGACATGAGTAAGGCTTTCGATAGAGTGAGCTGGCCATATCTCATAGAGCTTATGAAGAAGTTAGGCTTTTCGGATACTTGGTGCACCTTAATTCACCAATGTATTAGCACTCCATCCATTGCAGTTTTATATTATGGATCTCCGGGCAAGTTCTTCAAACCAAGTAGGGGGATACGTCAAGGAGATCCATTATCCCCCTATATTTTCCTCCTCGTCATGGAAGGCTTAACCAGATTATTACGCCACGAGGAAGCAAAAGGCAAGATTCATGGTATTAGCGTTGGAAAAACTAGTATCCCCATATCCCATCTCCTCTTCGCAGAGGACTGCATCATTTTTTCTAAAGATTCTTTAGTTGATGCCAAAAACATCCTAGAGATACTCAACTCTTTTAGTCATGCTTTAGGTCAGTTGATTAATTTTCAAAAATCAGGTATCTTCTTTAGTTCCAAATTTCCAAACAAATTTGGTAAAATGATTATCAAAATTCTAAAGGTTCAAAAGATCAACATCACTGAAAACTATTTAGGGTCACCTTTATTTATTGGGGCATCAAAAATCAAGTGTTTTGATTCAATGATTGCTAGATTTAAAAGTAGACTCCAAAACTGGAGAGGTAGGAATCTCTCCCCAGCTGCCCGAACCGTGGTAGTTAAATTTATATTGGAAGCTCTTCCCATCTATCAGATGGGGTGTTTCAAGATTCCAAAAGAAATTACCAACCAGCTCATTTCCCTCCAGCGAGACTTCTGGTGGGGGAAGAAGGAAGGTAAGAAAGGGTTCTACCCCAAAGGTTGGCCTTTTCTCGTAAACCAACAAATTTAGGAGGCCTAGGATTTAGAGATATAGAGGCTAACAACTTGGCTCAGCTATTAAGACTAGCCTGGAACCTCTTGGCCTTTCCTGATGCCCTTTTGGCTCAAACTCATAAATCTAAATACTTTCCAAACTGCAGACACTCTCTTGACCCCAAAATCACCAAAACTGGTTCTTGGATTTGGTCTTTGCATTCAAAAGGCATGGCAGCCATTAACCCTTTTGTATATGGGAAATAGGAAACGGAGAAACAGATTCACATAAGGGAGGACTCTTGGCTACCTAACGAGTTTGATACAAACACTATTGGCTCCCACCAAATGTCTTTCTAGTCACCATCTAGTGGACGCTACGTCAAGATTCTGAAATGTAGATATGATCCGTAATATCTTCGACCACCAAGTACTTGAGTTTATAATTGGTATGCCTCTTAGACCTGGGTATAAGGATACCATTAGGTGGAAACTAGAAAAGAATGGTGAATTTTCCACCGCTTCTCTATACAACAGTATCAAAGGCTTTGAAACTGTTACAAACTCGCCATGGGATAGAATATGGGCAATGCATACATCACCTAGAACTTCACTCTTTATCTATAAATGTATGAACAATATGCTGTCTACATGCTCCTTTCTTTCCAGATTCACAGATATACCCAATGTGTGTGTGTTTTGCTCACAACCAAGAGAGACTATAGACCATATCTTGTTAGACTGTCCATTTGCTAGGAGTGTGTGGTTTTGCATTGTAGCGCCCCCTAAGCTAGCAGCTGACTAATCCATGAGATTAACTATTAAATGAGGCACTAACGATCTAAAATATCCATTTAAACATTAAGAAAGAAGTTCTAAACAAATTAACCCGAATCTATACCCTCTCTGAAATAAATACAAGAAATCCTCTCATATGATACATATTCAGTAGTGAGTTGGTTTATAAATAGAATATAAACACAAAGATAAACATCGCGGAAGCTAACCAACTCCTCGAAGCTTTCATCGCCACGTGCACATTTGAATCTATCTCTGAAAACTGAAAGTGGGAATGGGTGAGCACATCATCCCTAAAAGGGGTGCCCAGTAGAAATAATAACTAACTTTCAAGTAATCACTAGAATGATTTGAAGACAATGCAGGTTTTACTGAAAACCGATAAAATACGGAAAACAGATAAAACATAAATAAGATAATAAGTGTACTGAATTATAAAGTTCTACCAACCAATCTTGCGGCACAGATTCACAACAGAAATAATAGTTAAGCGACGCAGTCCTTTGGATTAGTAAGGCGTGACTCTTGCGGATTCTTCAATGATCATTAAAGCGCCCTGAGGTTTGACGACCCCGTAGTCATATAAGATTTGTACCTTACCAGTACCTTATTATATGCGCACTCTACATAACAAGTATCTAAAGAGATCTAATGGTGTTAACGTTAAAGCCGACGGAAGAATTTTAACATGAAGAACCCTATACCTCTCGCATGTCAAATCCAACAATCAGACATAAGATTCTCAACATCATTCTCTCTAAACACCAAAACATAATATAATAGCTGTTGAAAGTAATTTAAAAGAATAATAAACATCCATGTATGGGACATGTGTTGCCCGTACAGAAATAGGGAAAGTAATATTCGGTGACACGAGTACACACCTAGATAGTTTATTAGTTGGCAGCAATTTTCACTCATTTAGCGCATAAATATAGATATAACTTTTGGGCAACCACATCACACACCAATCAAAAGGAACCTTCTCCTTTTCATGCTAACAATAGGTAAAGAATGTAACCACTTTCCAGTCAATGGAAAGAATCACTTTTTGAAGATAAGTAAATACTCCCAAAACACAGATATTAGTTGTTTCTAAAGATCCAACCCCATCCCAAAATGTAAAAGAAAAATAGTTTGTATTACACACAAATAATACATGCATACACTATCATATAGTAACAAAGATATGCATGCCTTTCGCAATATAAATATATTTATAAAACAATAATGAATACAAGAGAGTTCGTTATCAATTCCCACCTCTTTTGATGACAAGCCTCGCATACCTTGAGATCCAAAATCCACTGGTTCATTCTTTAGATCGTTCGTTGTTAATAACAACTAATTGTTAATCACACAAGCACTCTAAAGATTAGCCAAAAGGCTCATACAAGGCTCATAACACATTTCCATACAAATCTCTAGTTATAGACTACGTGAACTATCTAATGGTTCTAAGCCCATTTATTGTTCTACACTTCTTCATTATTTATCTTTAGTACATCTAAAGGTTTACTAATTCAATTAGGTTGATTCTAAAGTCCATTAAGTATGTCTTATGAATATCTACATCTTTGTAGAAGGAACCAAAAGCTAATTCAGACCATAAGAGGTCCAAAACATCAAACTAAGAATACATGGCACTAAGACCAAGTCCACTAAACTCGGCCCAATACACAAGGCCCGGTCCATCTGGGTCAAACTAACGGTCACTGACGGTATGAGAGTCGACTAACAGTCAACGTCTAATGTCAAGTTCTAGTCAAAGGTCAAGTCAACGGTCAACTGGTCAAGTCTAGTTTTGGCTCACTGAGCCAGTTCTGAGTCGAACCGATTCAACTCAGTCAGTTATCCTGAGTCAGTTTAGAACAGAGTCAGTCAGACAATCTGACTAGGATGACTAATATGTCTAACTCAAGATACAAAAGTCCATACAATTCAAAACTGCATAAGATCAATTCTAACAAAAACAACTCCTTAGTTCTAATTCACACTAACTATAACTTCAATCTTGCTTACAGATTCAATCCATTCTTAAAAGAACCTTCATCAACACAGCATTACAATGAATTCCAGTTTCACAACTTCACTCTCTTCATTATCACTAAGTCTTATAACATGTGCCCTATAATTAGTCTTGAGTTGTAGTACCAGCAGCATCACTACAAACCTTGCATAATCACACCAACTTGCATTTCAGCTCCAATACAGTTGAACAGCAACAACATTATTCTCATTACTATGTCTCCGCACGAGCAACACCACAACACTTTGCTATTGTCAATCAAATTCATACCACCAGACCCATTTGCATTTTGAACTCCAACTCAAACCTTCATTGCAATGACATTTCAACTATTCTCAGCATCCAATAACTCAAGTACCACCACCAGACCGCCATACTTCATTTAAAACCACCCCAAACATAACATACAACTCCACCTGCAATTTCATTAAACCTCAGTTGCACCATCAAGCCACCGGTTACAAACAACTGTTAATCCATTGCCATTATCTTCCCATCCAACCCACCAGAATCACTTTCTAGACCCCCACAATTCAATGGTGTTCCATGTAACCTAATACAAACCTAAACTACAATCTCTGCCATAAGCAACACAACAGCACCACCAAAACAGCCACTGCCTTCTCTATCTCAGGTTCAGAAATCCATCGAAACCATGTAACCTTATCTCAAAATCCACTAGCTCTTGAATTCAACTCAAGTTCAGTATTGCCATCCTCCCAATACTTGAAAATCCACTCACAGTCACCACCATCTTCACTAGAAACATTTCATCGGCCATTAACCAACCAACACCCTACTTTATAGAAGTTAAATCACACAACCCCAAACACGTGAATCCAATTCAATCACCACATACCCCAAAATCCATAACAACTAACTCTAATTTAGGATGAACCCTAATTCCCAATTCAACTTCCTACAGAAACTGAAATTAAACCTAATACATCAAACTACTTCAATTAAAAGCAAACCCATCATTAATTACCGAATTAAACATTCAAATTCACACAATTAATCAATCTTCAAATTACAGAACCTTAATTTACCTTTTCTTTCGAATCTTCATCAGGAAAATCTTCACATCATCAATAGAACATCATCACCTTGTCAACCCATTAACAACCCCTCAATTCTTTATCCCAGAACGTCACTTTATCATCCTCAGTTCTATAAGAACACTAATTCCAGAAACCCTAACCTCAATTCAACATCTGCATCATCTTCTTCTTCTCCTCCCGATCTAATTCAACCAATCACAGCTTCATTACATACTCCTTCTAATCAACACTCTATGACCTAACTATGAATCATTAACACCAAAGATAATTTCAATTCAGCAGAATTGAATTCGAAAGAGAGAAAGGAAAAACGAATAGAGAAGAAGAAAGAGAAAGAAAATAAGAGAATGAAATTCTCTTCGACACGTTAGGTCAATTAAAACGATTAAGGCACCCATGAAAAGGATAAGGGCAGCCAGGCGGTTTAGATTTAAAATGGTTATTTGCCCTTCATAATAATCCAGTGATATCTTCTTCGTCCGGTGTCTGAATGACACGTTCGAGTAGTCTACTTCGCACAACTTTTCGATATCTATCTAGTAATACTATTTTCATATCTAAATCGTTGTTAGATTAATTTATATTAATTAACGTTCGTCTCTAATTAATCGAGTCATTAGCGGTTAATTTGTCTCTTGACTGGTCTAATAGCGTTGACGAGCTTGAGGGTCGTTACATGCATCGCCTGTTAACCCGTATCCAACAGATGGCTCTGCCCAAACAGTCAACCAATGGATCTCTAGATGGAACCAAATCCCGTGCAGCCAATGGATGAAGGACCATGGGATGCTTTATGTCTTTGCAATCGCACGGGCATATTTGGAAAGCGAGAGGCGAAAAACTATTCCAAGGAATCACGCCAAACCCAATGCAGACATTCAAAAGAGCTCAACTCTCTTGGGAAGAAAACTACAAAGCAAGGAACTCCAGCAGCGGACAAGGAACAATCAACCATCAACCTACTTTGGATAATTTTTGGAGATGTCCCCCCACCGGAGTGGCTAAATTAAACTCGGCCACTAAATGGAACCCTATTACTAAACTTTCTGTTTGTGCCCTAATTCTAAGGAATGGCTTTGGTTATTGCAGGGCAGTGAAAGTCATAATCACAAGGAATCAAACTAAGGAGATGGGGGAAGTGCTAGCGGAGGTGGAAGCTTGGAAATGGGGTTGTCTCATGGAAGAGTCGAACATCATCATTGAAGCCTGCAGCAGCAACCTCATCAATCTAACCAACGGGCTGAAGTGCAATATGGAATGGCGAGCACTATCTGGGATAATAGAGGGACTGATTTTTTGATGCCAAACCAACAACAAAAATCCTTTACTTTTAATTATGTAACTAAAAAAGCAAATCAGGCAGCAATTGCATTGGCTAACAAAACCAATGCAATTTCAACCTGTAGCTATCAAGGGGATCCCCTGATTTTATTTTTGAACTTCTAGACAAAGACAAAATGGAGAGCCTTGCCTCTCAATACAATTATGTTTCTTTTTCCTGTTAAGTAATTAAGAATTTTTCTAAAAAAAAAAAAAACAAAGCATGCAGAGTTTCAAAATTAGACCTGCTAGTTGCGCTGGCCAATTTTTACACCATTCTTCGACTTCTGATGAAGTCTTAGCATAGTAAGTCTTAGCTTTGTTTTGACCAGTACGTCCCGAATACTCCAAATAAGTCACGGGAACAGAAAATTAACTAGCTTTATCTTTTCTTAGAGCAAATCCTATGGGTAGTGTAACCCTTTCATTTTGAAAGGGTCACTACCAATTTGGCTTAATTTGAGGCCACTATGGTAAGTGAAAGGGGGGTTTTTGGGGCCAAAACGTTCAACCACTCGTTCAGCTGAACGAGCGAGTGGTTGGTAGTGTAAAACTTAACGGGGACTTTGTCCCCGTCGAAAAAAAATAGGCTGCACGGGACACTTGTCTCCCGTGTAGCAAAAAAAATTGCACCAAACGGGGGACAGTCCCCCGTTTTGTAAGTTTTTTAGTCCAAACGGGAGACTGTCTCCCGTTTGGATTTTTTTTTTTTTTTTTTTTTTTTTCTTCTTGACGGGGGACAGTCCCCCGTTTGACCAAAATTCTAAAAATTTTTACTGCACGGGAGACTGTCTCCCGTTCAGTGTCTTTTTTTTTATATTTACCCATAGTGGGTTCTCTCGTTCGTTTGATTGAGTGCTCGTTCATATGAGCGAGTTAGTCTCCAAACGGAGACTACCCATAGGAAACGCTCTTAGCCTGGCGGCATTTTTTAGGTTTCTTACTTTTATTCATTTATTGTTATTTTGATTTGAAAGAGTGGAAAATTTAGCATGTCGACGGATCTGCCAAATTGGCAGGGTAATGGATCCGACCAATTTTACCTTTTCCCATATTTGACTAGGCGGACTTTAACATTGAACTTGTCGGCATGCTATAAACCTTGCCTACGAGTAGCATGCTCGACAATTCTTACCGGCACATCATGTAGCCTTTTGAGCCATGGTTGTTGGCCATCGCTTTGATTGCGGAAACTACATGTATCCAGTTTTCAAATAGCTTTTGGGCACACCGTTGGTTTTTATACTTCTGACTCTTTTGATGGTGGGGTCAAAAGTTTTTATATCTAGGTCATCCATAGATAGCCGAGGCCCAAAATGGTTCCTTTTGGGCACCATAGTGGTTGCTTTAGAGTCAAGGTTAGCTTACCAAACACACTTACAAACAACGTCTAAATTCAAGCGGTCATAATTACAAGTTTACAAATACAACTATATATGCTTGGATTTATTTTATTTTTTAGCTGCCTGCGCCCACCATTCTAGATGCTCTTGACTATGTAGAAGATGGAGACCACAAGTTTCTTCTGCACCCACTAACCATTCGTTTCCCTTGCTGTCATTCTTATATTTGGGTCGATCATTATTGATTGCGATTATCGATCTTGTGGAACAGTTAGAGATATTGCAACAATGTCTAGTGCTGCTGTTGAAGTGATCTCCAAGGAAACCATAAAACCCACAACTCCAACCCCATATCACCTTAGAAACTTCAGTCTGTCACTTCTCGATCAATATTTTCCTCCCGTTTATGTACCCATCATACTTTTCTACCCCGCCGTCGCTAACAGTACTGGGAGCAAGCACCATGATGATCTTGACTTGCTTAAGAGATCTCTTTCTGAAACGCTAGTTCACTTTTATCCGATGGCTGGTAGGACGGAAGACAACATGGTTATCGACTGTAATGACGAAGGAATTGACTTTATCGAAGTAAAAATCAAAGGTAAGATGTGTGATTTCGTGATAAAACCAGATGTAACCTTAAATCTACTTGTGCCATCTGAAGTCGTTTCCACGAAATTTGTTAAGGAGGCACAGGTGATTGTTCAAGTGAACATGTTTGATTGCGGTGGAACTGCCATTTGTTTGTGTATATCACACAAGATCGCAGATTTATGCACCATGAGTACATTCATTCGTAATTGGGCAGGCATCACAAACACCGCTCGTGATGAGGGCGCAACCACAAATCAGAATTTGCTTCCTTCTTTCGACTCCCCGTTTCTCTTCCCACCTAGTGAACAGTTGGTATCTCAAGTAGGGGTGCCACCCACTCCCTCCTATCCCACAGAGGATAGCACAGGAGATAAAATTGTTAGCAAAAGATTTGTGTTCGATGCGGTAAAGATAACATCTGTACGTGAAAAGCTACAAGTATTGATGCATGATAAATACAAAAGCTGCAGGCCAACAAAGGTTGAGGTTGTTACAGCTTTGATATGGAAGGCAGCCATAATATCCACTCCCTCCGGTTCTTTGTCAGCGGTACACCATGCCGTGAACTACAGAAAAAGAATGGACCCGCCGTTACTTGATGTGTCATTTGGGAATCTCTGTGGGCTCGCTACAGTGGTATTACCAGCAACAACGGCGACAAGAAATACGGCCAACAAGACAAGTAGTAGTAGTAGTAGTAGTAGTAGTAGTAGTAGTAGTGCGATTGAGGTGCAAGACGTACTTGATGATCAGTTAACTGAACTTGTAGCTCAGTTGAGAGGAGAAATAAATAAGGTAAAGGGCGATAATCGTTGCATGGAGAAAATGTTTCTAAGTTGTGTTAGTGCTTATGATGATTTCATAGCAAAAAATAGTGATGTTGAAGTTAAAACTTTACCCTTGTTGATGACTAGCTGGTGCAAGTTCGGATTATATGATGCTGATTTTGGTTGGGGAAAGCCACTCTGGGTAACTACTAATCCATTTATTGAGCCAAGCAAGAACATAATTTTCATGAATGATACGAAATGTGGTGAAGGAATAGAAGTGTGGGCGACCTTTCTTGAGGATGATATGGTTAACTTCGAACTTAACCTAAGTGCAATACTTGAGTTGTTTTGATTTTGCATATTTATTTGTGATCGGTGATCATCTTAATAATTTCTACACTTTGGTCATCGGGTTTTGTAAAAACTGAAATACTAAGAGCATCCGGCATGACAAAGTGCACTATTATTAACCATCTTAAAATGCTAGATATCATAACAACCCAAAATCCAAAATGACAACCACGGTGAAATACTTCGATCCAACATTTTCATTTGTTAGGCACTGAGAACATTTACGGTAGTGTACTACCGCGAGATCTCTAAATTTGTGTTGGGCTATTTGAAGCCCAACATGCCACACCACAGTAATAATGAACCATTTTTTTTTTGGGACCATGGTTTTTTTGGGACCATGGTTCTATTTTTAGTAAGACATTTAGAAGTAAATCTAGGTCACCCCTTATCTACATATTTCTATTAATACCTAAATTATCCTCCTGATTAATTTTGGGTAATGATTAGTTAGTGTTAATAATAGTTAGTGTAATGATTAAGTTAAAGATAATTAGTGAGATTAAAAAATCAGATGGTTTTTTTAAAAAGAAGTAGAATTATTGAGAGAGTAAAGTTAGAGAAGATGAAGAAGTAAAACATGGATTTTACCAACCACAACTGGAGGAAGAGTATTTGGGTACCCAGGTATGCTTCAAACTTAGATAATGTTGGTTGAATTGATCCAAAATTTCAAAAAAAATATAAATTTTTTAAGTAGATTTGCGCTTGTTCGGTTACCTTATGTGAAGAACATGTAACCGAACACATCGAAAAGTGTAGTTCGGTTACTTTTTCCAAACACGCAGTTCTGGGAACTCGCTCTTAATGGAGATTTGTAGTCGTTAGGTTAACACGCGGAGTTACCGAACTTTGTTTATAGGATTTCAGAGTAATGTTCGGTTTGCCCGCAATGTTGCCGAACTTTAGGGTCTAGAAGTTTGGTTGGTTCGCAACCTATATGTAACCGAACTTCGCGTTGATTAAGATTTTACCAAGTGTACAAAGTTCGGTTGTTTCGCAAACTTCATACCAACCAATATCTAACCGAACTACACACAATTAGTTAAGAGTTCGGTTTGTCAAGGTTTTTTGCGAAAAAACCGAACATAGTGGGACAAGTTCGGTTAAATTGAAACTCAACATAGTGGGACAGTTCAGTTACATTGGAATTTTTTTTTTTTTTTTTTTTTTTTTTTTTGTAATATTGGTAAAGTTCGGTTAGAAAATAGTTTTAGCCTTCTTTGCGAGCCAACCGAACATAGTAGGCAAAGTTCGGTTAAATCAAAAATCAACATAGTGGGAAAAATAGCACAGTTCGGTTACATTTGATTTTTTATTTATTTTTTTTGTAATATTGGTAAAGTTCGGTTAGAAAATAGTTTTAGCCTTCTTTGCGAACCAACCGAACATGGTGGGCAAAATTCGGTTAAATCAAAAATCAACATAGTGGAAAAAATATCACAGTTCGGTTACATTTGATTTTTTCTTTTTTTTTTTTGTAATATTGGTAAAGTTCGGTTAGAAAATAGTTTTAGCCTTCTTTGCGAAAAATTAACTCTGAGTTCGGTTAAGAAAAAATTAATTCGTGATAACCGAAGTGTTCTTGGTTTCAGAATGTTCGGTTAGCAAACTAGTTTTTTTTAAACTATTCCTACCCGAACATGCCACTGTAACTTCCATTTAAACCATATTTTGATGACTACTGCTCAAATTTCAATCAAAAACGAATTATAAGTAATGGGTTTGTGGGAAAATACTTATGGATAGGTTTGTTTATAATAGATTGATTAATCGACGATGAAAATTCAATGAATCGACCAGGCTAAAAATTTGATGATTTTGATTAGATTTGTATATGATCAGGGTTAGATGATCATAAATTGATGAAGAAGAGAAGAAGAAAAATTGTAGAATAGAGGAAGAATAAGTTGTAGATTAGTTATAATTTTAATTAGGTAAAAGGGTAAATATGTTGATGATTTAAATTAAGTTATATATATATAGAGAGAGAGAGAGGTGGTGGTTGGTGGTGGTGGTGGTAGTCGGAGGTGGTAATGGTGGGCGGCGGTGGTAGGAGGAGGCGGTGGTTATGTATATATAGGTGATTATTAGGTTAGTTTTAAATTAAATTAGGTTAAGGATAGGTTAGTCATTTCCACACTTTGGGACACCCCTTATAACTATAGAGAAGGATAGGTTCGTAATAATCCACTAATTCAACTAAGAATAACCTGAAAAATTGAAAAAGTTCCCGCCTAGAATCCATCATGGACAGGATAACTAGATTCACAAACCACCAAGATATTAGTTGCATTGCATCCCCTCAATATATTTTTGTGGAATGTGTTAGAGCTAATAAGGTTTGTTATTAGGTGGATTCTTCTCTGTTTTTGCAGCTTCAAGAATGAATTATTCTTGGATGTGTACAATGTATAACATTAGTACTGACAGTACTGTCCACTTGCAAGTGGACACCAATATCGAATAATGCCGGTTTCATAAACCGGAACATATGGGACTATGGGAGGTTAGAAGTGCTAAAATGTTCGGTAATGCGCGGGCTTAATTAGATTTATCGACTTGTTTATGCGGAAAATGGGTCATTTGTCCAAATGTAAAAATTAATATGGGTGAAATGGACAAAAAAGAAGATAGCAAGGATGAAACTGGATTCATCCTGACTTAAACTTAAAAAATAACAAGGATGAAACTGGATGCATCCTGATGTAAATTAAAAAAAGAAAAAGTATTTGAAAAATGGGTAGGATGAAACTGTTTACATCCTGGCTATTTTTGTATTTTTTGTATCAAAATCTAGATGTCTTTTTTACCCAGGATTTGTTGATTTTGGTCTTTTTAACCAATTTTGTGTTGTTTATGTTCTTAAAGTTGTGAACCGTATAGCGGATTCTTTAGCCAAGTTTACAAGATCTAGTAGGAAATTTTGGTTGGTTTAGCGGATGGGTTAATTGAGTCCAGTTACGGATCCGATAGAAAGAACAAAGAAAAAAACTACATGGTTGTTGGTTTTTAGTTCCGCGGTATTCCCCAAAACCATTGCACACTAATTTAAGATTTGTACTTGTTATTACAGGGGTTTGATACCCAACAGCTAGATAGTTGATTTAAACATGGGGTGGACAGACGGAGAACCTGCATAGTTGATTTAAGATGGTGTGGTCGGACGGGAGGGCCGGCCGGCACCTATATATGGTGTGGCCAGACAGAGGGCCTGCACCTCAAGCTCAACAAAGAATGCGTCGAAGGAGACCAAGTCTAGTCCATGTCGGTACATAATAAAATCCATTTTTGTTCCTGTGTAAATGAAATGAACTTGATTTTTTGTTTCGATCACGTCCAATTTTTGGTCCAGGATCCTTACCCCAGGACAAACGATTAGCTTGAAACACATATGTTAAAAAGCCAGCAGCCTCGCACTCTAAATTTAAAATCTCTTGTGACCTACTGCTTAAGAGATAAGAGCCGAACCGAAAGACCGTTCACTTGTTTAGTATGTGAACAGATGAACAGCATCCGACTGTCGTTTTCTTAATAGCTGGTGGCATATCCGAATCTGTATATAATCATGGGAGGAGCAACAATGATGTTGGCGATGGTATACTTAATTATGCTATTTTTAAACTTTGATTCCCTAACTATACGTCACAACTTTCCAAATTTATATTTGCAATGTGTTGAATATTCCAAATGAAATCGAATATGTAATCTAGATGTTGTGTGTAGTATAGTTAGAGATACGAGCATAGAAGGATAATAGCCTAAAATTCAAATGAACATCCGATATAATTGCACATCCAAACTCATTCAAATTGGTAAAACAATGGTTTCCGGACTACATCCAAACTCCTTCACATGGGAGTTCATTTATCATTGGATCTTGGACTCTTGGGTGTCTAGAGATCTTACATACAGATATGGTAGGATTAATGCATCTTGCTTGCCGAATATTTGCCACTTCGGACCGTTTTTTTTTATCGTGGAGTTGGAAATAGCTTTCGTGCATAACCAACTTTTACCTAATTAGAATTCACATTAGGCTAAGTCCTATGGTCTTCTAATCTAGCATCTAGAGTAGAAACTAGAATAACCTCATAAGTCCTATGGGAGTGCTAATCTAGCATCTAGATGTACTGAATAGAACAACGAAAAGTACACGTGTTGAACGGAACAACGAAAAGTAGAATTAGTTCGCGTTGAATGGGCTAGCGCAATCATCTCAAATAAAGTCGATCAAAAAATAAATCAATCTCATTTGAACCAAACATCGAAAAGCTTGATTTTTTTTTCCATGCTGAACCATTCAGCGAAACTATCTCGCTACTACTTCACATGCGAAATGTATCTAGAGAGAGAAGTAGTGTTAAAAAATAGGCAACGCTTTTTTTTCTATTCTGCAACGCTTTTTGGCCAATCTAGCATCCAAATCTAGCACATATGAGTGACTGCTGCTGAGTAGTGCACAAAAGAACGTGGATCCTACCACGGTTGTTTTGCATTGGTAGATGTAGATTCACTATTAGCTCGCCGAATTACGTAGACACACCAGTAACGGAAGCTTGGTTTTGCAAGTAGATTCTAATGTACTATTTGGATCATGTGAACATGGAATATCAGCAAGCTTCTCTCTGGTCTTCTTATATTAATCAAGATTTAAAATCAAGATTCTTATATTAATATTAATCAAGTTTAATTATAAGAAGTACGAGCTATCAAAATCTGATTCAACGCGATTGTTTGAGATTTTTAAATTAAATAGAGAAAATTTGCCTACTAGTGAATGGTTTAGCATGTGATGCACATGCCTAATCCTGATTTCTTCCGTGTGTTCAGTACAGGTCATATGTTGCTTTTAAACTTTATAGACTTGTAGATAGATATGGTATGCCATCACTAATTAACTTTTTATGCTTCAAAATAAATAAAAAACTAATTAACTTTTTATGATTCTGGATCACTCCAAAAGAAGATATAAAGATATGATCCTTTTCTTCTGAATGTAGATCCATTTGATTGTGATAGAAGGGATAAATCTCATTCTGGAATCTGAATGTGTGAAAATGCATAGTCGTTTTCCTCTGCCTAATGTTGGATAGCATTTTAAAAATGAATCATCTATTTCTGAACATGATGCATTGACCCATGATTACTTTGTGTACCAGTATTATAAAGATCCTCGTGATAGCTGAGTTGGCGTGGAGACTAAGTTTTGTTTTTTTTTCTGAACTGATTCGATATCCATTTAATACACCAAATTCAAAAAGTTTATACAAACAGTAAGAACAATTATACGATTTACATCATAGTCTCAATCCCCCTTCTCAAAAGTGGGATTCCTGCCATTCCTAACCAAGTCCAAAGTATCATGACAAGTTTAAATTGTCTTGGTTGGATCAAAATTAACTCATCCAAACCATATCCTCTACAAATAATAGAGATGTTAGGATCCAAAGATCCAACCATTTCTCAGGGTTTTCCTTAAAATCACAGTAACACAAGTGACAAAGGTATAATAGAATCCATAGATTCATCTATTTGTCCAGGGACGGAGCCAGAATTTTTTTTCAGGGAAGGCTAATTAGGCAAAATATAAATTCAAGGGGGCTAATTAACAATTTTTTCTTCTAAATAACGGAAATTCCTAAGGGTTTATAATGAATTAACGAGAAACAGGGGAGGCGGGGGCCACCCCTGAACTACACTAAGCTCCGTCCCTGTATTTGTCAGTGAGTTTTTTGTAATAGCAGTAACACAAGTAACAAGTTAGTGGGTTATCGTTTTTGAAAAACGGGGGTACAACAACCACACCTAATAATTCGTTTAGGCAATCTGTATGGACAAACTCCAATATAATTCCAAGAGAATCAACTAGACAGTCAGACTCAATCAACGGAAATATATCCAAGAGTTGTATCTCTGTTTCTTAATGTAATCAGCAAATCAAACAAATAGAAATCCGTGATCCTGATTAATATAAAAAACAACTTGGACGGTATCAAAAACCAATATCCAAGTGTCAATCAATCCAATCAACAACCAAAGGTTGGATTCTCTAATTGATTGAACTTACGCACAACCTGTGATATTTCAATTATATAGAAAATATAATGCGGAAAAGAAATAACACAGACACCAGAAATTTTGTTAACGAGGAAACCGCAAATGCGGAAAAACCCCGGGACCTAGTCCAGATTGAACACCACACTTTATTAATCCGCTACAAACACTAGCCTACTACAAGTTAACTTCGGACTCGAATGTAGTTGAGCCCTAACCAATTTCACACTGATCAAGGTACATTCGTGTTCCTTAGCCTCTAGAACCACCCCGGATTCTGCGCACTTGATTCCCTTAGCTGATCTCACCCACAACTAAGAGTTGCTACGACCCAAAGTCGAAGACTTGATAAACCAATCTGTCTCACACAGAAAAGTCTATTGAATAGATAAATCTGTCTCCCACAGAAATACCTACGAGTTTTGTTAGTCTTTTGATAAATCAAGGTGAACAGGAACCAATTGATACACCGGACTTATATTCCCGAAGAACATCCAAGTAATATCAATCACCTCATAATAATCTTAAACGTATGGTAGCGGAACAAAATATTGTGGAATCACAAACGATGAGACGAAGATGTTTGTGACTACTTTTTATCTTACCTATCGGAGATTAAATCTCGAACAAATCTTAGAGAAGATAGTACTCAATACGATAGAACAAAGTAAGATCAGAACACACAACTACAGAGAAAATAGTTGCATCTGGCTTCACAATCCCAATGAAATCTTCAAGTCGTTAACCTATAATGGTTTTAGGAAAAACCTAGGTTAAAGGAGAATCGGTTTCCCAGTTGCTAGAGTTCTCCCTTATATAGTCTCCAAATCGGGGTTTCTTTACTTCGGAACAAAGCAACCAATATTCACTGTTAGATGAAAACCTGATTAGATTCAAGCTAATATGTTTCAACTGTTAGATCGAACCTAGCTTGTTACACACAAATGAAATGTACCTTCATTTAGATATAGGTAACTGTACCTAAACGTGTACACTTAGTTAGCTCAACAATAGTTAACCGAAGTTAGCCATATGAACACTTTCATATCAACCTCAATCATCTTTGTCACAACTAGTTCAAATGACTCAAATAAAATTAGTTATAGAGTTGTTCAATTGTTTATATTCTCATAGAAGTGTTCAAGACACAATTGAAGCAAACTCGATTTTGATTCACTCGAATCAATTCATGAACATTATAGCCACGGTCTGCAAAAGATTGCATTCATTATTTTATAAATGTATTAGTTCATGAACAAACCGATTTTAAAACATAACCCACTCAAGTATGCAAACGTGTACGCATACCTAAGTAGTCGGACTTGGTCTGGGTTCGCCAGTATGTGAACAAGTACGCATACTGTCGTACACCACCAAACTCAGTTGAATTCTCGGACTTGAAATGTTATGCCGGTACGCATACGGGTATGCATACTAAGTTCCCGGACTTCAATTGTTGAATCAAGTACGCATACGGGTATGCACACTAGATTCCCGGACTTGAATATCATGCAATAGTTAGCATACAAGTATGCATACTATGCTATATCCGATCAGAGGTTAATTGTATTAAACTCCCATTTCAATCATTGAAACATTCTTAGAAGACGACAATAGATGTCTCACACAAACTATTAGCTTCAAAGCAATTTTCAAGTGATCAAATGATCAATACGAAAAATTTCGAGTCTACATCAAATGACTGTCTCACACAAATCATGTAAGATGTTACCAGGTAATTTTCACACGATCATCTTTTGACTTTCGTCAAGAATAAAAGATGAACTTGGTTAAAGCGAAACTTACCAACACATATTTCGAGAAATAGATAAGCGAGTTAAACTCAGCTCAAAATATCAAATGTGCATAATATGAAGTCTATATAGCAATACGACTTTTGTCTCGATAGGAGATAAAATAGAAATAAACTTTCTAAGTGATAGATGAGTTCAAGTCTCCATATACCTTTTTGATGAATCTCCACAAGCTCCCATTAGTAGTTCTTCGTCTTCAATCGATGAACGCCGTGAAGTCTAAATCTCAACCAAGGTAGTCAATATCGGTTGTACAGGCCGATATTACAGGTTTTTATTGGGTATCGAAAAATACCTATACGATACTAAAAATATTGGCGGTACAAAGATGGAACGATATTACCGGTTGTACAGGCCGATACAGAACGATATATCGGTTTTACTTATACACCGATAATATCGGTTTCGGTGAATAAATTTTACGTCGACATGCCTCTAGTGTTTACAAACAAGTACAACGTCAATTGGAGAAGGTATAAAGTCTTAATATATTAAAATCAACGACTATGTGGTAGGATAAAAAATGGAAGCCATATTTCGATTGCAAGGCATGGAAATGTAAAAGATAAAAGTGAAGGATAATAAGAAAGTTTTATCAGCATAATGGGACAACAATCACAATGCTGGCTAATAAACCACCTAATATTTTGGAAATTTGAGATATATGGATGATTCTTTTTATTTTTTACTATGGTTTTATAAATATTTGAAATTCTACTTCTAATGATGTATCACCGATAAAAACCGATATTATCTTTTATATAGGTGTATCAGACCCGGACGATACGAGACCGATACGCGATATTAACTACCTTGAGCTCAACTACACATTTTATCCCAATCTGAGACCTAGCTATAAGTAGACTATAAATCAAGACTTATAGTTTTGGAAACTAAACTTGACAAACAAGCTTGAGATAGCAACGCTTGCGAGTTCGACCGAGCAGTGCTCTAACAATCTCCCACTTTGTCAATTTTAGTGACAAAACTATCAATACATATGTATTAAAAAATAAATAAACATTGTAGCTTCTCATCCAAATGCTTGATCTCCTTGGTTCTTCAACATTACTCGAAATCTTCGTCACTTCTATTGATACATGAAAAAATATCCCCTTAATGAGTTGGAGACGCCCCTAAGAGTAGAGGTGAACTTGGGTTAAGATGTATGACTTGGGGACTAAACCCAAGCCCAAATAGAGATACCCATAAAAGATGGGAGGATAAAGGAGGAATTAATGAAGAAGGAATGGGTTATTTTAAAGAATGGCATTAAGGGTAATTAAGAGATATTTGGACATGTGTCATGTAGTAGTGAAAAGAGGGGCTTTTAGGAAAGCTTATAAAAGAAAGGACAAGGTACAATGGAAAGGGAACTCTCTCTCTTACTATTATTGGAATTGTGAGGTCATGTGTAATAGCTAGGACGGGTAGAACCTAAACTGAAATTCACCCCTCAACATTTGGCGACCACACCCGGAGGCTCGTGCCTAGCTCACAAATGACACACATAGGAGGCGTCGGTTCGGACACTACAGGAGCTCAAGCGGCCGACCATCCTATTAACCTCGATCAGGTAACATTAGAGGACGATAACAGCGAGGAAGAAACACCGATCCTAGGTGTCATCAAGAAATCGAGAGAACCATAAAGCTCGACCAGCGAAACCCACTCCGCTGACTCTACAAGGCATGCAAGAAGAATTGAAGAAACGTGCTCGAAGGAGACAGGAGCTGGAAAACTGGATAACGCAAGCAGTTGAAGCAGGACAAAGTGTCCCTGAAGAAACAAGAAAAGATGATAGACGCAAGGCTGATAAGACAGCAGTAGCAGCAGAAACGGAGATCGCCGAATACCTAGAGCAGAACTACCATGTAATGAAACAAGACAACCGATCCCGCGTGAGTAGCCCATATCCCGCATACATCCGAGGGTACCCATACCCCGAAGATTATACTTCCCCAAAATTCAAAATATACGAAGGCCAGGGAAACGCGCGGGAACATCTCAGCCGATTTCTATCGGCTATGAACGACATAGCCAATGATGAAAAACTATGCTTAAAAGAATTTCCCAAGTCACTCACGGGCACATCGTTCACCTGGTATGACAATCTAAAAGAAGAGAGCGTGGATTCTGTAAAACCTTATGCACTCTTTCTCGGGAAGTTTTATTCGGCGAAAAGAAAGACTACAGCAATAGACCTAAGCAAGAGTGGACAGCGGGTAGGAGAATAAGTAGGAAAATACATCTCGCGGTTCCGAAGATTGACATTGGATTGCCACGAAGACATCAACGAGGAAGCACTCGTCGAAATTTGTGTAGGAGGAATGATCCCAGCCTTCAAAGGGGGTCTGATTAATTTCAAGTTCCAGACCTTTGTAGAACTAGAAGAAGCAGCTGATAGGATCGCCGAATGCGTAGAAGAAGCACCCAAAGACTCTATCTGGCGTACTACGGTTAGCGCCGTGGCAGAAACCTCAGTTGATGCAAGGCCCAGTGTCAGAAGGGAAAGTAGGGGTCGGTCCCAAAGTGACGGCAGGAACCAAGGAAGGGGCGGAAGAGGAAGACGCGTACATAAAGTACCACCCCCTCTCCCTTGTAGCAAAGATCGCGTAGTCAAACTTTTAAATCAATGGATTTCCGAAGGAGAAATTCAACTGCCCTCAACCACAGTGGATATCAACAAGATGGACAAAAGCTCGCCTAATTATTGTCATTATCATCGGAGGATGGGACACCCGACGGAAGAATGATTTGTCATTAGAGGCATATTTGAACGAAAGACGGTAGCCGGGGAGCTCGAAAACACGAAACAAACAATCGCGCATGATCCGTTTCCCCGTCACTAACCCAAAGGGGGGGGGGGGGGGAAAAATCGGAGTATGAGCTAGCAAATTACAAACAACTTTATTTATTATTTTGTTTTTGTTTTTGTTTTTGTTTTTTTCATAATCAATGAGTAAGCATTACAAAAGGTCCGGGGATGCCAAAGGCGCTCGGTTGGCCCGACAAAAGGTATCGGGATAGCCAAGGGTGCACGATCGGCCCAGCGAAATTTACAAAAGGTCCCGGGGATGCCAAAGGCGCTCGGTTGACTGACAAAAGGTCTCAGGATAGCCAAGGGCGCCTGATCGACTGACAAAATTTACAAAAGGTCTCGGGGATGCTAAAGGCGCTCGGTTGACTGACAAAAGGTCTCAGGATAGCCAAGGGCGCCTGATCGACTGACGAAATTTACAAAAGGTCTCGGGGATGCTAAAGGCGCTAGGTTGACTAACAAAAGGTCTCAGAATATGATTAACTGACGAAATTTACAAAAGGTCCCGGGGATGCTAAAGGCGCTCGGTTGGTGACAAAAAGGTCTCGGAAATAGCCAAAGGCGCTGATTAGTGTGAAATTTACAAAAGGTCTCAAAGGGGATGCTAAAGGCGCTTGGTTGGTGACAAAAGGTCTCGGGATAGCCAAGGCGCTGATCGGCGAAGAAATTTACAAAAGGTCCAGGGATGCTAAAGGTGCTCGGTTGGTGACAAATGGTCTCGGGATATCCAGGGCGCTGATTGGTGTGACGAAATTTACAAAAAGGTCACGGGGATGCTAAAGGCGCTTGGTTGGTGACAAAAGGTCTCATGATAGCCAAGGGCTTTGATCGTTGACGAAATTTACAAAAGGTCTCGGGGATGCTAAAGGTCTCGGGATATCCAAGGGCGCTCAGTCAGTCGACCAAATTTACAAAAGGTCTCGGGATGCTAAAGGCGCTCGGTTGGTGACAAAAGGTCTCGGGATAGCCAAGGCGCTTGATCGATGACCAAATTTACAAAAGGTCCGGGGATGCTAAAGGCGCTTGGTTGGTGACAAAAGGTCTCGGGATAGACAAGGGCGCGATCGGTTGTGAAATTTACAAAGGTCCAGGGGATGCTAAAGGCGCTCAGATTGACTGACAAAAGGCTCCGGTAAAGCCAAAGGCATCCGATCGACCAATGGGCAAAAAAAAATAAAAATAAACAACGGGAAACGGCGCGTTTGTCAACGCATGCCAACCCAACATCCCTCTGAATGGAAGGAAACAAAAAGAGGGGGTGTAGGCGCGTTTAACTAACGCCAGCCCCACCCAACACCCCTTAAAAGGGGGAATAGGTGCGTTTTAATAACTCCCGCCCACCCTACAACCCCATGAAAAAAAAAAAGGGGGCACGTCCACCCTACCCAGCAATCATTTACTACAAACGAACATAATAACACCTGCAAGCTAAAAACAGCAATTCTGACTATTTCCTCACATGCATATCCACGAATATAAAATAGTCAACAAAATGCTAGCAGCAAGAGAAATTAATATAAACACCAATGAAGTATCACATAATGAAATACCAGCAAAAAAAAATAATCCAAACACCAACATCCCACAATAAACACCATGTCTAAACAAAGATCAAGTCCAATAGAAGAAGAAAAAATCAATCAAAGCTTCTCCAGCTCCCGCCGTTTCTCTTCGATCTCAGCAAGGATCTCCGCTTCGGCAGCCTCGGCTCGCAATACCTCATCATTTTCCAGGCCAACATCTGTAAGCAACAGGTTCAACACCACCCTCTTACTAGAAGTCGTCTCCGAGCACTTTTGACGACCGCGAGGATCATTGTGGTTCTTCACCTTTACCAACAGTTCCTTTAACAACGCCACGAGAAAATTGACATTAAGCGCAGATTGTACAGAAGCCTCCTAGCCACGCAGCCTTGCCTCGTCGACAGGATCATCCCCTACATGTGCAAGCTGGTCCGCAATCTCTAGGAGATTCCTAGTCATGTAGCACAAGATAGGAATACCCAATAGACCCACCTTCGCCATATGACCGCCGCCGCGCTCGACAATGTCTCTATAAGTAGCAGCAAGAGTAGTTGGAACCCAGAAGCCGTGAACAAGAGTGTGGGTAAAAGGATCCACCCCAGCCTCGGTAGAACTCACCATTAAATGGAAGCGAAACTGCGCGTCCTCTGGGTCTGCTGTTACAACAGGGCTGGTCGGAGCATCAGTAGGAGGAACGTTAGCTGGCTTCTCTGTAAGAACAGACGAACTTCCATCATTCACTTTAGTGCGTTTAAACCCATCGCCACTATGGACCACATGCCTGGCAATGTCCACCTCGGGTTTCGCGACCTCTTTTCTTTTCTTACCCATGTCCTAACACCAACAGCAACATGTCAACAAAAGGAAAGGAAAATGAATAACAAAAATGTAATAAATAACAAGGGAAGGAGAAAGGAGGAAAACAAACCTCGGGAATCGACGAACCTAGCGGAGTATCAGCAACTTTAGGACGAGATGCGGAGGAACTAGAGGAAGATTCAGAGTCACTAGTGGAGCCTGACAAACAAGAAATGAGCATCATTGCAAAGCCCACTTAGATTTATATAAAAAAAAAAAAAAAAAAAGGTGAGAAGAGGAAGGTAAAGAGAGAGGAATGATAAAAACAAAGACACGTATTAAATAGGAAGCTACCTGCATGAGCATTAACTTATAATGCCACGTGGGACGAGGACCCACCAAAAACTGACCGGCTAGACCCAGAAGGGCTCATCGATTGCAAAACGACACTGGGAGACACCGGGAGTTCACCCCTGCCACGAACAGTTTCAGCCCTAAGAGGGTGAATTGACGATACGTGAAGGCGTGGTGATACCCAGCCAAATTTGTAGGGGAGGGTAACCCCCAAATCTCTCAACTGGTCCACAAACGAGAAAGTTGGGATGCCGTTCACGTCCCTCGGGGGTTGCGATGCGCTCCTCCTATGACTTTGACGTGACTGAAAAGGTGCAGTGTTAGCAGAGGAACAAGGGCGCGGAGCAGAAGAGTGATTCGCATCCCGCCTAGATTTCTTCTTTAAACTACTCTCAGTCCAATCACATTCGGGCATGTTTAAGTATTCCTCCATCACGTAAGAAGGAGTTTTCCACCCTAAGCGATTGGAAGGAGGAGCTCCCTGGGGAAATAATTTCCACCATCCACCTCAATCAAAATAAAGCGTGGAAACATAATGACAAAACAGAAAAAGGCGCAAAAATATATATATAGCAAGTACCTGGGGCGCCGAAGGACTAGTGGACGTCTTCACGTTTAATCGTGGAGGCTTTAGGTCAGAAACGCCCCTTTCTTTAGCTTCACAGGTTCATGTGTACAATAAAGCAATGTACACCCAAGTTTCACTCGGAATGCGATTTAGAATGATGTTTGAGACGGAGGAGTCAGGGGTACGGAGATACATGGGTACAATAACTGGTATAAGTGATTTGGATCCAGTAAGATGGAAGAGTTCACAGTGGCGAAATCTTCAGGTTGGCTTTCTACCTATACTATAAACTTTAAAGGAGCCCCTGTTCCATTACGGATCCGAACGACCAAGAGGTCACCACAGTGGCCCAAGAGGTTACCACAGGATCCGAACGACCTTTGTTGGCGGGAATGAGACGATGCTCAACAGCCACGACCTCATCAAGCTTGACCCGACCAGACGCATGAAGTTCTCGAAAATCTTGGACAGTTAGAGCACGAGGGGGAGAAGACTCGCGCAAAATAAAGTTCAAAGCTCGACGCCTTAAAATATCATGATACTCGTGGGCTCTCTCAGTAACCGCCAGGGGCCGCGCGGAGATGGGTTGCTTCAATGAATGGCCAGTCCCCAGACCAGGACAAACAAGTCGCCCCTTTGAAGACATAGCGGTTGAAGCTGGTAACGATGTCTTCAATGTTAGAACTATTTGGAGGAGCAAACCTAGGAGGAACCCCCTGATCAAAACCAACTTGTAGAGCCGCGCGATCAGGATTATACGACATAGCAATGAATTTTAGGCATAAAAACCGGGGGAAAAGCGAGATAACACAGCCATCACCGAATCAAAGTCTGCTGTAGATAAAGGCTTTGAGGAATCAACTCAACATCAAAAGGAGCAAGAAAGTCATAGTCGCTAGGACCGAACGACCATCTTGGTAAGTAAATGGTTCGAAATCCTTGGCTATATCCAGATGCTTGCCTAAATCGCCCTTCGGTATCTTCCCCTTCATGTTCCACAAAGCCATCTGCAGGTAGCTATAGACAACAGGAAGACCATCATCATGTTTAAAATCTTCTTCACGATGGATGGCGTGGTCATTTGGTTCCGGCGCGCATGGGGGGACGTGTTCCCAGTACCAAGCCTGCATGAAGGAAGCAGGGATGTACGTCTCAATCTTGTGGGATGAGCCCACCGTATGGAGCCATCGGCACGAGCTCACCTTTAATGGTATCTTGGGGACTGTACTCTAACACATCATGAAAAAGCTAGAACAAGATAAAAGCGGCTAACTCCGCGCGGGGATTCTCCTCCTTACGCTTGCAGGGGAACGCTTTTTTATCAACTATCTGGGGAGCCCAATACTTCAACCAGAGAGGGAAAGAAGCACGACGGTTGACCTTGACAACCCACTCGGGATCAGTTTTCGGTGGATCGGATGGACCATAGATTGCCTCATCAGCGCGAAAAGAGCTAGACATCAGTCGATCGCCGGACGAGCGTTTAGGAGGCGTTTTCTTCTCCTCTACCCACTTGGCTTTCAGTTTCTTGGCTGACAAGGGTGTCTCCTTTTCGGGCGCATCCTCTTCACCTTTGGCCCGCTACGGAGGCGCTTGGGTCTTCCGAACCAGTTCACGACGAGAATCGTCCTTGCACTTCAGCAGATAAGTACACAATTCCTTGTCCTCATCATTTAGCGCTCCGAAAACATCCGCCTCCTCATATGAATGACTACTATGGATCGGCAGCCCTGTAAGGGCGACTATATCCTCTAAAACGATGGTCTCTTCTCCCATCTTTGTGAGAAGGGTATGAACCGGAGGAGTCCAACGACGAGAATAAGCGCGTTATATCACGAATGCACTGTTCACTTCCCGCTTAAGAGGCGAAAATATAGCTTCCTCGATGTTGGTCCGCTGGAGTGCAGCGACATGGTCAGGGTTGGAGCGTATACGAGCTGCCCAATGTGGCCACACCGGATGAGTTTTCGAATTGGACTGAATATCGATAAGGGGGAGATTGTAAACGCCGCGATGAATAGCCATCCATGGAACATTTTTAAACGCAAAAGTATCCATGCTCTCCGATTCGGGTTGCATAAGCCATCCGGGAGCAGCAGGGTAAGTCAGCACATGAGGGTTTAAAAGGCGAGAAACAAAGATATCTTCTAGAGAAAAAGCGCGCTCACCTCCGCAGAATTCCCTTAACCTCAACACGCCCTTTAAGGGGGGAACACTCGTGAACTCGACGATTGTATATAATCTGTCGTCTGCTGGAGCGGGCAAGATGATCTCTTCCTGGTTAAGATGCTCTGTTTCTTCAGAACCATTGCTATTAGGCTGTTCGGATTCATTACTCTCGTAGGATGATGGACCGCTAGAGGAACTATCCGAAATGGCGAGTATATGGGTATGTTCAGAAGGAGGAAAGAAGGAAAAGCATTAGGGGGAAATGGATTGGACTCTATATACGGGGGATTTGAGGTCGAACGTTGCGATTCTAAGGGGAAGTGGTAACCGTCGAAGCGAAAAGGGAGAAAGGTTTTGCATGATGAAAAATCAAGCGTCGCCACGATCCATGATTTTTTATAAACAGCCGAAATTTGCCGCGAAAACAGGAAGGCGCCTAAAGAAGATCCTTTTGACTATTGGATCATCGATAATTGACCCAATAGCCAGGGGACTAATGTTGATACATGAAAAAATATCCCCTTAACGAGTTAGAGACGCCCTAAGAGTAGAGGTGAACTTGGGTTAAGATGTAGGACTTGGGGACTAAACCCAAGCCCAAATAGAGATACCCATAAAAGATGGGAGGATAAAGGAGGAATTAATGAAAAGGGAATGGGTTATGTTAAAGAATGACATTAAGGGTAATTAAGAGATATTAGGACATGTGTCATGTAGTAGTGAAAAGAGGGGCTTTTAGGAAAGCCTATAAAAGAAAGGACAAGGTACAATGGAAAGGAACTCTCTCTTACTATTATTGGAATTGTGAGGTCATGTGTAATAGCTAGGACAGGTAGAACCTAAACTAAAATTCACCCCTCAACAACTTCCAAGTACTCCAGTGATCTTGAACGTGTTCAACTCAGCATCATAGTTGTTGAAGATCCTTAGCTATAACAATATATAAAAACAAGATGTTTTCGTATTGTTATACAGTGGCATAATATTATTACACAACATCAAAGTTCAATTGTATCACAACTTTGACAATAATACCATGGTGATATGTATCACTCCCCCTTAATCAATACTTCATCTCACAATGAAAACCACTCCCCCTTACATAATGATCCGTAAACCATATGTATTTGTAGTATGAACTACACAATAATTCTCCCCTTTTTTGTTAATATAAATTGACAAAGGTACGAAAACTAGCGGGATCATAATGAAATTCTCATAGAGATACTTCATGACTAAAAGAGAACATATCAACTTTGTTTCGATGATTTCACATAGTCGAAACTTAGTGTATTCATCGAGGAGTTTATAAAGATACAAGATAACTCTTACAATATTCTACAGCCGCACTCCCCATAAAGATTTGGCAATTAAGCACAAGTTCAATTAAGAACTCTCCCCCATAAAATGTCATTCCCAAGGGAACAACAAGAGCAGCCTTACTTTCACGATAAAAGAAGGATTTCTTTGGACATTAACAAATTACATGAGACATGAATTTGTATCCAGAAAACTCAATTAAATTAACCACAAGAGAACCCATGATTAATTTAATCGGAAATACTCAACATAAGAGAACTTACGGAGCCGTACATTACTTTCACATAAAGTGGATCAGGGAAAGATCAATACTGCGGAATATACAAAGATTCGTTCTATTTTTCATCAAAATTTGCATAATGATATCATAGACTTAATCTTTGTTATCAAAAGTTCATTCTATTTTCCATCAATATTTGCATAAAGACATATAATAGACTTAACTTTTGCGATATATGGGACAATCATAGTTCACGGACGTAAACACACATATCCCATAATATTTTTGCAATATATAAAACCAATAAAGATTAATCTTGCAAAATCATCTTAGAATAAACTTTAGAATTTAAATAAATAAATCTAAAAACATTGCAAGATAAAAATCGTTGGCAATAGCTATGTGTACTCACAATAATTGATATTCCAAACCCTAATTATCCTTCTCAAAATGACCGCTGTCGTAAGCGACACAAATATAATTACACTTTCTTACTACTCAAAATATAAATATAGAAAGGGCAAGAAAGGATCGATCCCACAGAGAGGTCTAGGTTGTCAAATTGTTATGGTTCCCTATATAAAACACCGATAGTTTTCTGATTATAATAAACTAAATAAAACAAATAAAGAAATAAGCAAACAAATAAGATAGAAGAAATATTGGTTAAGGATTTCGTTTTCATTCACTAACATGCTTTTCACAATAACTAGAATTGATATTTTAATCTCAACTTTTATCAAAGACCCTAGAATACCTTGATCGCAAGAATATCCCATAAATCTCCTCATGTCATCAACAAACACATTAAAAGATGCGAATATGAATTCTACCTAAAGGAACAACCTAACGTGTAAAAGCACTAATCAAGTTTAATTCCCTAGATCGTTCGTTCTATGAAATCAGGCCAATCAAAGCAATCGAACGTGGAAAGCGCACTAATTCGATTTAACAAAGGTTACGATTCACATATGATCATAAGAATATATCACTACAAACTATAATCATATTATGCTACTTGTATCCAAGGAATATCACTTTTGCGTATAATAAACCCTAAACTAGCAATAGATGTGATTAGAAGTTCTACCAATTTGCAACTTGACAAAACAATCAATCAATCATAAAACAATATTTTCAGAAGAATTGCAAGCGATAATTATGAGACAAAACTAATATATTGAATCAAAGAATCATGCTTTGTGAAATCCAACTATTCCATAACCAATAATAAACTTAGGTACTCATATTCATGGAGTTCATAACAAGAAGAAAGAGAAGTCTCATGTTTCTAAACCCTAGAATAAAGTAGAGGAAAAAGAATAGAATAAAGATATTAAAAGATATCTTATTTTTTGCCTAGGCTTCCCTTTATATAGAGTTTTGTAACCTCCTCTTTTAGAAAACTAGGAAACCTAGTAAAATTAGGAAATTGCACCTCCTTAAGAATTGTGTCCCGTGCATGACTTCCCGTGCCAGAGGGTTGCCAAACTCTTGCCAAAATATCATCGAAACTCCAGTAGGAAACTCACGTCCACGCTCTGCTCATGAGATGTGGTTGCAATCAGCTTACAGGCCCACGAAGGTGGTGAAAGTCCATCCCACCTAAATTCATTCAACCCAATCGGTTCCATAGAACCGACAATATACCTCCTCCAGTCTTCCCTCGTTGTCATCACAGATTCATCTCGAGCTCAGACTATACATGCAGACCTCTCAGTTCGTAACCCATCTGCGTCTCTCTGTTTTTGGCAGCAAACGACTCAGTTTCCAGCTCCATTGCCATCACGTTCAAGTCCCAGTAAACCAACTCGATTCCGACTTCCAATCATGCATCACCATGGAACCACAGTCCTCTTTCTATCGACCATCATCGCTGCCAATACCCACCGATAATCCTCTATTTTTCATCGTCCAACAGAGATTGTTTTTATCTTCTCGAGCCATCATAGCAACATCTCTTCGTTTCTTCATTATCCCGACTTCAAATGGTAGTAACCCATCACGCAAACGGAGACATCCATTCTTTTCTCTCAGAATGACATCGATTATTATCTTCATTTCTCCTTAACCGCCATAGTTCTTCCCTGTTTAGTTTCGACTCATTTACATCACTGAATCACCTTTTATCATCTCTGCGTCATTCATGGCACAACGACCAACCTTCTCATCAATCACCATCATCGTTTCCGTTTTCTCTCGAGTTCACGGCAATGGCGACAACTCAATCCAACTCGTCTTTGCGCACACCATTCCAATCCTTCCTCTGTTGGCGAAGCTTCACCATTATCAACACGGCACCACAAACCCGATCCTTTGTCAAACAATCTTCTTCATCACCGTCGTTCATGCTTTGGTGATTTCTTTCTACTCGAGTTTACAGCCAACCACCATCGTATCATCCTCTGTGTTCCACTCGAGCCCTTTTAAACAGCGTCAATGGTCATAGTCACCATCTCCATCTTTTCGACACGAGCATCACCGGCAGCATTCTTCCCTGAACTGGTCGTGATTTAAGGAAGAAGGTGGGGTGCCAGATTCTTGGCCGAGGCGCCTTTAACAATATTTGAATTTAGGCTTCCCTGAATATTTGACGTGACTTCCTTTAGCAGTTCCTCTTAGACAGGCCACCCCTTAACATAATGGCTACCCCTTAACGTACAGCGGGGGTGCCAATAGTACTTCTCGATAAAATGACCATTTTGCCCTTTGCTTATGAGTTCTTGTTTTGCTCATAACTTCTTCATACGAACTCGGAATGACTCCATTCTTTCGGCATTGTCTTCATCTTCTCGTCCTCTACACAATGAAAAGTAGAAATCTTGTATTTGAACGAGTTCCAATTGGTCTTTTTGCTCCAAATGACTCCATTGCACCTAATAAACTCAAAAGCACACATAAGATACATAATTTACAAGAAAAATAGCAAAGAAAGCATAACTACTAGATAGTAAATTAGGTGTTTTAGACACCTATCAGATTCCCCCACACTTAGACTTTGCTAGTCCTCGAGCAAATCAAACAAAACAATAAAATACAACAACTAAAGGTCGTCGAGGCTACGGTCACTTTTAGCATAAATAACAAGCCTTTAAACCCCTAGGTGTCCCTAGTGGACGAGTTATAGTCTCGTGAAGGTTTACTAGAGATATACCTACAAAACCTATATTTCAAACTCCGTCTATTCGTGACAAATCAATGAACGAATCCAAAATGACTACGGGAGGAGGTACCTTGCAAATTCAATTCATATATTAGTAAATAAACTCTAATTAGATAGTCGAACAAGCCACAATACTCGGAAACTAACAAACCACAATCACAATGAAAAGATTAAGAAGATGGATATAGATGTAGATGTTGGCGAATATTCACAAGTGTTCGATGTTTCCCATATCTGTCACGAAGGTCCTTGCTAAGATGAACCTAATCCTATTGGATTGAGCTACTTGGTCTTGAATGCTACATCAAATCAATTGGCATATACAAGGGAACCAATTGTGACTTTATTCAACACAATAATAATTTCTTTTTTTTTTTTTATGATTGGATCAAACTGGATGCAATTTCTTTTCTCTTTTTTTTTTTTTTTTTTTTTTTTTAGACGGCATGATTAGATCAAAGCCTTGGATCCAAGCGCATGCTTCTTGTCGGCAAGTACGTGATAGTTGCCTTTCACACATCTTGCTATTCCCAAGTGTCTTTTTATTCCGTTTTGGTCTAATTAGTCGGTCTCTTTTTTTTTCTTTTCATATATTTTTTTTTTTCTTTTTTTTTTTTTTTTTTTTTTTAGTAACTCAACCACTCTATTTCATCCTAGCGGTAATAACACGTCGATTTTTAGTGACCCACCAAAGCACTTAGAGAACAATAGATAAATATGGAAAAATAAAAATAGAATGTGATATGGTGATATTAGAGATATGGTAACAACTATCATGTTAATTCGTGATTTTGAGCTATATTCTTCCCTTTTAGTTAATTGGTTCCTCAACTCCTGCATTCAAAATGGTTCCATCCACTAATGGTGTCAAAAACAAACTATACAAACATATAAATGCTCCCCCACACTTAAACTTCACATTGTCCTCAATGTGTAAAACCGAAAGTTCTGAATTCTGACGTAACAGCAGATAAAACGCAAAAACTGTGCAAATTGGTAAGGAATTTGGAAAAACTCCATTTCACAAAAGTTGTTCACCTACGTGTTTTCTACACAGTGTCAAAATTTCACAGTGTTTTGATAAACGGTCTGACAGTTATGGTCTCTGGAATGAACTACGCGCAGTCTGAAATTTTCTGACAAAAAGGTATTCGGCATAATTCTCTTCTAAGATAGATTACGGACTCAATGAAATTAAACATAGGGATGCAAATATGTTATGAAAACAGTAAAAAATAAATAAACGAAACAAAAATAAAATGCAAAAGGATAAGAGATACAAAACCGGTGGGTTGCCTCCCACTTAGCGCTTGTTTTAAAGTCGACGGCCCGACTTAGCTTCTTGTAAGATTCATTCCCCATACACCAATAATCGGAAAAGTTGGGGATCCACCCATAGAACCTGTTTTGCAAACACTAGCTTCACACAAATATTAGTAACATAAAGCAAAAGTGAAGCTATGAACCGATAAAAGCTTCCCCCACACTTATTCTTGCCCACACTTGGAAGTGTATAAAGAATATAGAAGTCGGGTACGTCCACGGTTTCTTGGTCCAAAACCTGCATAGTATGAGAATCAAGTGTCTCTAATGGCGGAAAACGAGAAACAAAGTCAGTCAACAATATTCTCGAAGCACATACATTCAAACCAATAAGAGGTAAAGGAGAAGAAATAATAGGCAAAGGGTTAGATAAACCTTGCACAATCTCTTTTATCACGGAATCCTCTTCATCCTTGAAAAATTCAAGTGAATTAGTCACCTCTTGTGTATCATGGTCCTCTATCAAACCTTGCAACCATTCTTCATCCGTTTCTGCCGTAACCAAAGTCTCGACATAAACATCATCATTACAATCATGCACAAGTTCAATTGGGTCTTCCACAATATTGGTCATAACGGTCTCATTCTCAACATATTCCTCCTTTTTGTTGTAAGGCACATACTCTTTTGCGGATCCAAATTTTATCATAAGAAACTTTTTTAGAACACACGTAAATGCATCATCCTCAAGCTCCACCCTTTGAATAGGCTCTTGATCATTATTAAGATCAATGCTTGAGTAATCTACACAAGTGTCGACATATTCCTCTTCGTCTTCATATTGATCCCAAAAAGACTCCTCGGAGATGTCACCATGAGTTGTTTCAAGCAATGTATCATAATCACCGTCACTATCATAGTCAACATAAGATTGTTCCTCGCTGAATTTAGTGTTGTGAATCTCTAACTCATCCTTTTGAATAGGTGAATGATCATTATTACGATCAAGAGTTGAGTTAACTACACAATTATCAACGAAAGTGCCCAAGGATTCGCCTTTTTCAACATTAGCATCAATCAAATATTCATCACAAACCATATGCACATTAGAATTATCCATATCTTCCTTGTATTGATCAATGTCTCTTCGCAAGATAGCCATACCTTCACGAAGTTCTTGGAGTTGCTCGTTTGTAGTCTCTTTTGCTTTTTGAAATTCCTCTTGTAAAAAGGTGGAAACTTTATCTATAAAATTAGAGACTTTTTGTTCAAGAGCATAAGAATCCTCCCATCCTTGTTGTTGTTCACACACATACTCACCATAAGGTTGTTGAGGAAAACCACAAGGTTCCATGGAATATTGGTCATAACCAATAAATTGGTTTTGATTATACCCATGGAATTGGTAGTTATCATATTGTTGAGGTTGAAACCCGTATCCATTGTTCCAATATACTCCTTCCATAGAAATAAGCACCTGAAATAAGATTCTCAAAACTAAGGTTAAAACCCAGAAAATAAGAAAAAATAAAACAAGAAACTAAATACAAAAAAAATAAGAAACCAAAAACAATTGACAACGGCTGCCTCCCCGGCAACGGCGCCAAAATTTGACCGCTGTCGTAAGCGACACAAATATAATTACACTTTCTTACTACTCAAAATATAAATATAGAAAGGGCAAGAAAGGATCGATCCCACAGAGAGGTCTAGGTTGTCAAATTGTTATGGTTCCCTATATAAAACACCGATAGTTTTCTGATTATAATAAACTAAATAAAACAAATAAAGAAATAAGCAAACAAATAAGATAGAAGAAATATTGGTTAAGGATTTCGTTTTCATTCACTAACATGCTTTTCACAATAACTAGAATTGATATTTTAATCTCAACTTTTATCAAAGACCCTAGAATACCTTGATCGCAAGAATATCCATAAAATCTCCTCATGTCATCAACAAACACATTAAAAGATGCGAATATGAATTCTACCTAAAGGAACAACCTAACGTGTAAAAGCACTAATCAAGTTTAATTCCCTAGATGCGTTACGTTCTATGAAATCAGGCCAATCAAAGCAATCGAACGTGGAAAGCGCACTAATTCGATTTAACAAAGGTTACGATTCACATATGATCATAAGAATATATCACTACAAACTATAATCATATTATGCTACTTGTATCCAAGGAATATCACTTTTGCGTATAATAAACCCTAAACTAGCAATAGATGTGATTAGAAGTTCTACCAATTTGCAACTTGACAAAACAATCAATCAATCATAAAACAATATTTTCAGAGAATTGCAAACGATAATTATGAGACAAAACTAATATATTGAATCAAAGAATCATGCTTTGTGAAATCCAACTATTCCATAACCAATAATAAACTTAGGTACTCATATTCATGGAGTTCATAACAAGAAGAAAGAGAAGTCTCATGTTTCTAAACCCTAGAATAAAGTAGAGGAAAAAGAATAGAATAAAGATATTAAAAGATATCTTATTTTTTGCCTAGGCTTCCCTTTATATAGAGTTTTGTAACCTCCTCTTTTAGAAAACTAGGAAACCTAGTAAAATTAGGAAATTGCACCTCCTTAAGAATTGTGTCCCGTGCATGACTTCCCGTGCCAGAGGGTTGCCAAACTCTTGCCAAAATATCATCGAAACTCCAGTAGGAAACTCACGTCCACGCTCTGCTCATGAGATGTGGTTGCAATCAGCTTACAGGCCCACGAAGGTGGTGAAAGTCCATCCCACCTAAATTCATTCAACTGTCAGTTCCATAGAACTGACAATATACCCTTCAGTCTTCCCTCGTTGTCATCACAGATTCATCTCGAGCTCAGACTATACATGCAGACCTCTCAGTTCGTAACCCATCTGCGTCTCTCTGTTTTGGCAGCAAACGACTCAGTTTCCAGCTCCATTGCCATCACGTTCAAGTCCCGATCAAACCAACTCGATTCCGACTTCCAATCATGCATCACCATGGAACCACAGTCCTCTTTCTATCGACCATCATCGCTGCCAATACCCACCGATAATCCTCTATTTTTCATCGTCCAACAGAGATTGTTTTTATCTTCTCGAGCCATCATAGCAACATCTCTTCGTTCTTCATTATCCAGCTTCAAATGGTAGTAACCCATCACTGCAAACGGAGACATCCATTCTTTTCTCTGTAACAGCATCGATTATTATCTTCATTTCTCCTTAACTGCCATAGTTCTTCCCTGTTTAGTTTCGACTCATTTACATCACTGAATCACCTTTTATCATCTCTGCGTCATTCATGGCAGCAACGACCAACCTTCTCATCAATCACCATCATCGTTTCCCGTTTTCTCTCGAGTTCACGACAGCAGCGACAACTCAATCCAACTCGTACTGCGCACACCATTCCAATCCTTCCTCTGTTGGCAGCAGCTTCACCATTATCAACACAGCACCACAAACCCGATCACTTGTCAAACAATCTTCTTCATCATTTGTCGTTCGCCACTTTGGTGATTTCTTTCTACTCGAGTTTCTGACCAACCACCATCGTATCATCCTCGTGTTCCCTCGAGCCCTTTTAAACAGCGTCAATGGTCATAGTCACCATCTCCATCTTTTCGACACGAGCATCACCGGCAGCACTCTTCCCTGAACTGGTCGTGATTTAAGGAAGAAGGTGGGGTGCCCAGAGTTACTGGCCAGGCGCCTTTAACAATATTTGAATTTAGGCTTCCCCTGAATATTTGACGTGACTTCCTTTAGCAGTTCCTCTTAGACAGGCCACCCCTTAACATAATGGCTACCCCTTAACGTACAGCGGGGGTGCCAATAGTACTTCTCGATAAAATGACCATTTTGCCCTTTGCTTATGAGTTCTTGTTTTGCTCATAACTTCTTCATACGAACTCGGAATGACTCCATTCTTTCGGCATTGTCTTCATCTTCTCGTCCTCTACACAATGAAAAGTAGAAATCTTGTATTTGAACGAGTTCCAATTGGTCTTTTTGCTCCAAACGACTCCATTGCACCTAATAAACTCAAAAGCACACATAAGATACATAATTTACAAGAAAAATAGCAAAGAAAGCATAACTACTAGATAGTAAATTAGGTGTTTTAGACACCTATCACAAAACACAAGAATAAATTATCATAAGAAGTTTCCTAGACAATAAGAATCAAGTTTCTTTGATGACTTCATACCTTTGAAAAGCTCCATCATAAAAGGTATCAACGATATCCTTGATTCCTTTGACGGTGGAAATTCCATGTTCATGAGTTAGAACATTCACTTTAGGTCAACGATTCGAGAAAGTTTCCTAGCTTTGATGCAGTCCAAGATGAGCTTTTTCTGATTTCGTATCAAGATCTTTTGATTTTCAAGGATTTTGATCTGTTTATCTATAAGATGATTTATTTGCAGTTGGATATTTACAAATTCGACCTTTGAGTCATTGTGAGAGTGGATCAAATCTTTTACATATTCACCAATCCAAGTGTTGTACTCCTTTCGTGCAAGCATCTTTTTCAAGACGAGTTCTTGAACCGACTCGCATCCTTTGATGTCTTCTTCCATCTCAAGATTAACCACTTCTTTAGGCCTTGAAGAGTTCTCCATATATTTTTTTAGGAAATAAAAATAATATAATATATATATATATATATATATATGTTTACGAACAAGAGAAGGATACCCTTGTTAAGGAAACCCTAAAGATTTCCCAAGAGAAGGACGTGGATGATCGTGGACCAGATATGGAAGGTTAATGGATCAGAGAGGATCCAATAATAAGGAAATACACTCTGTTTTCAAGTGTCTCAAACTTACATAGCTCAATGATTAAAAGGTTTACTTTGAATCAGAGCATGTGAAGGAGATACAACAGTTACTATGAGTCAAGATATGACTCAACATTCACAAAAGAAGAAAACAGTTATTTCATATACAAGACAGATGGAAACATACAGTAGACGAGCATCTCGCAACTATCATCCTTGTAACTCTCAAGTTAGATACAAGAATGAATTTACCTAGAGCTAGGTAGCAAGGTGAGATGTAATCCCACCATGAATATTGAGATACGGTGTAGATACCATCGAGAGTTTGATCTTTGTATTTCTTGCCTTCCTTTGGTTATTTCTTATTCCAGAGGAATTAGACAAAAACCTTTCAGAGTATCCATCAGAAGGATTTTTCTAAGGATTAAGTCTAGGACCTCTAGAGATTGGTTCCAGAGGATTAGAAATGTGAGATTTCCATCTTCAAGACTTAAAACTACTAGTATTATTCTCATAAACACTTTGGGAATGTGTATATTTGTGGTGTGAAAATTTGCACCATAAGGAGGGACACAATTCCTATAAAGATTTCGAGATGAGTGACCATTGAAATCCTTGTTATGAGAGTACTGGTCTTCTGTGAGAATGAAATCCATTGTAGATGTTGTCGGACAATTTACTCTGTCGACAGTAAAAAGAAGTAGATTTCGAAGATCAGCAATCTGTTTCTTCCTAGCAAAACAATGTTGAACATAGTGATTCTTTTTCCCACAAAAAGAACAGGTTCGTGGAGAAGAGACATCGGAAGGAACCTGCTTTAAACTCATAGCCTTATTAGGAGTCTCCAAGTTATGTACAAATTTCATAGTAGAAGATTCCTTTGGGGTACTTTTCTTCATGTATTGTAATTCCACATGAGAATTAGTGATTGGCACAAAAGAAGAGTTAATCATTAAAACAGAGTTTTCCTTTTTCAAGGATTTGCACTGTTCCTGGGCTAGAAAAGGGGATGCAACCAGTTTCTCTTTTTCAACACGAATGTTGTTCATATCTGATGAATGAGTCTCGATCAAAAGTTTTTCTCTAATTGAATATTCTTTAACAATATCCTCAAGAACACTAATATTTTCACGTTGTAGGGTGGTTTCTTGAACAAGTTTTTCGATATTGTTAGAGAAGGACTCAACGATCCTATAGAGTTCTCGTTCTCAACCAAGAGACTTTTCAAGTTCATCAATGAGCTGATCATGTTTTTCTTCAAGAGACTTTATTTTAGAACCTTGAAAATCAATAATTTCAGCAGATTTTTTTTAAGTTCTGGTGAGTTCTATTTCAGCTTCTGACATAGTGTCAACTGTCTCATTAGAGGGAATGTTATCAGAATCTGACAGCAAAAAATTTCTACCTCGGGATTCGGAAGAATCAGCTAAGGAGATCTCCTTTGAGGTGAGCCCAAGACATTCGGTATAATAAAAACTTTTGGAACTCATTTCTATATGTGTAAGTTTGAGATAAACAGTTATCCACACAAATCAGATTGCCACAAACACAGGCTTATGAGGTCTTACCGTGTTTACCTGCTCTGATACCAATTAAAAAACCGGGGGTACAACAATCACACCTAATAATTCGTTTAGGCAATCTGTATGGACAAACTCCAATATAATTCTAAGGGAGTCAACTAAACAGTCAGACTCAATCAATGGAAATATATCCAAGAGTTGTATCTGGTAGGCTCGAAAACCCACAATAAAATACTGCAAGTGCACAACGTCTAACTAGTAGAACGATGGAAAGTACAGGTCGTTCCTACGAGGAGTGTGAAATACTACTACTAACTAATATCAAAAGTAACCAATCGACAAGATGATGTTTTAGCAATTTTTTCAGAAATTTGGAACAAAATGAAATAATAATAATTCTAATGATAAACAAATGAGAATGGGTTATTAGGATTTTCGGTTTCCACCAATTAATTACTCAAACTCTACTAATCTTTAAGAATATATATTCCATGCATTTTCAAATTACTGTTTCTCCGCTATAGTTTCCTTCACTTCATGGGTAGTGATTTTAAAGCATTACCTATCTATCCTTGCATACCACGTCTAGGGATTTAACCGAAGCACGAAATATCAATTCAAAAGCATAAATAATCAAGAAAATGACATGAGCAATTAAATACCAAGCTATGTGAAGAAAAACTATTAATCAATGAAATCATTATTAAGCATATATCAATGTAGAGTCTTCATAATTAATTGATTTCTACCTAAACCCTAACAAACAATCTAGCAAATCATGAGAAAAGGAAATCAAAACAGCAAAACCCCCCTCTCCCTAAACGGCCGTAGCCGCCCCCCTTATCTTGGTTCGTCACTGCCTCCTTTTATGGTTCCTCCCCTTCACACATATTAAAGTGTACATGAGAATAACATATTCTTTCCTTATCAATTTTTTGCATGTGAATAATTAAAGTAAGAAGTATAATTCTTTCTCCAATCACAATTAATCTCCCTTGCATGTATCTTTAACCACCAACCAAAATGCATGTTCACAATCTCATGCCCACGTTTAATATAATTCACTCCCACTAATAATGGTAAGTAAAATAATATTACTTTATTACTTTATTTTCTTCCATTTTCCATAATACCACTTCATTTCTTTATTTTCTTTCCTTTTCCGAGTGAGAGTTGCATGCATGTGGATCCCATAATACTTCATGAATATATTGTCATGCCATACACCATCTTGCAAAAATCTTTTCACATTGAATACTGATTCCCTCTTGACAATCACAATATTCTCTCATTAATAAATTAACACCAATTAATTATCCCCATATATTTTTCTTCTGCATGTCATTACCCGACGGAGGTGTGCCACTAAGGAAACAATCTTGGATATTGAATTTGGAAGTGTAGCGAGTGCTTCAAGAATTAATGCGGCTACCTTTGGAAACTCAATTTTGTTAATGCTATACGTAAATTTGCGCCAACACCGTTTTATCATTGTGGTTCCGATACATGGAGATACCAGGCCAACCCATTTCGATATATAGAAATACCAGGCCAACCCATTTCATTCCTGTGATATATGGAGATACCAGGCCAAGCATAATAAGTGTTGGCGATATATAAAAATACCAGGCCAGATAATAAGTGCTGGCGATATATAGAAATACCAGGCCAAGATATTTGATCATTGTGGTTGCTTTGATACATGGAGATACCAGGCCAACCACATTTTTCCATTTTAAGTCGCAAACACCAATAAGTCTCACATTTTTCGTTTATTCGTTGGATGATCGAATTCACTTGTACTTTCTACAAAAGCACTAAAATAGTATTAGTAACTAAAATATTGTATCCTAGCTAATATAAATATGGGTATAAAATGTAGCATTTACATGCTTATCAGTATCTCTATTTCTTAATGTAATCAGCAAATCAAACATATAGAAATCCGTGAGCCTGATTAATATAAGAAACAACTTGGACGGTATCAAAAAACAATATCCAAGTGTCAATCAATTCAATCAACAACCAAAGGTTGGATTCTCTAATTGATTGAACTTACGCACAACCTGTGATATTTCAATTATATTGAAAATATAATGCGGAAAAGAAATAACACAGACACCGAAAATTTTGTTAACAAGGAAAACGCAAATGCAGAAAAACCCCGGTACCTAGTCCAGATTGAACACCACGCCTGTATTAAGCCGTTACAGACACTAGCCTACTAAAAGTTAACTTTGGGTGGAATGTAGTTGAGCCCTAACCAATCTCACACTGATCAAGGTACAGTGTCGTTCCTTACGCCTCTAGAACCACGCCGGATTCTATGCACTTGATTCCCTTAGATGACGTTGCTACGACCCAAAGTCGAAAACTTGATAAACCAATCTGTCTCACACAGAAAAGTCTATTGAATAGATAAATTCATCTCCCACAGAAATACCTACGAGTTTTGTTCCGTCTTTTGATAAATCAAGGTGAACATGAACCAATTGATACACCGGACTTATATTCCTGAATAACATCCAAGTAAAATCAATTACCTCACAATAATCTTAACCGTATGGTAGTGAAACAAGAAATTGTGGAATCACAAACGATGAGACGAAGATGTTTGTGACTACTTTTTATCTTATCTATCGGAAATTAAATCTCGATCAAATCTTAGACAAGAGAGTACTCAATATGATATAACAAAGTAAGATCGGAACACGCAACTACAGAGAAAATATTTGGGTCTGGCTTCAGAATCCCAATGAAGTCTATAATGGTTTTATGAAAAACCTAGGTTAAAGGAGAATCGACCCTGGTCGCAACTAGTATCACACAGGAGGTGTAGGGATTAGGTTTCCCAGTTGCTAGAGTTGCTAAAGTAAACAAATCAGGGTTTGTTTACTTTGGGACAAAGCAACCAATATTCACCGTTAGATGAAAACTTTATTAGATTCAAGCTAATATCTTTCAGCCGTTAGATCGAACTTAGCTTGTTACACACAAATCAAATATACCTTCATTTATATATAGGTAACCGTACCTAAACGTGTACAATTAGTTGACTCAACTATAGTTAACCGAAGTTAGCCATCAACTGACTCAAATGAAACTAGTTATAGAGTTGTTCAATTGCTTATATTCTCATAGAAGTATACAAGACACAATTGAAGCAAACTCGATTTTGATTCACTCAAATCAATTCATGAACATTATAGCCACGGTTTTTAAAAGATTGCATTCCTTATTTTATAAATGTATTAGTTCATGAACAAACCGATTTTAGAACATAATCCACTCAAGTATGCAAACTTGAACGCATACCTAAGTAGACGTACTTGGTCTGGGTTCGCCAGTATGCGAACATGTAAGCATACTATCGTACACCACCAAACTCAGCTGAATTCCCGGACTTGAACTGTTATGTTGGTACGCATACGGGTATGCATACTAAGTTCTTGGACTTCAACTATTGAATCAAGTACGCATACGGGTATGCACACTATATTCCCGGACTTGAATATCATGCAATAGTTAACATACAAGTACGCATACTATGCTATATCCAATCAGAGGTTAATTGTCCTAAACTCCCATTTCAATCATTGAACATTATTAGAAGACAACAATAGATGTCTCACATAAACTATTAGCTTCAAAGCAATTTTCAAGTGATCAAATGATCAATACTGTAAACATTCCGAGTCTACATCAAATGACTATGTCACACAAATCATGTAAGATGTTACCAGGCAATTTTCACATGATAATCTTTTGACTTTCGTCAACAATAAAATATGAACTTGGTTAAAGCGAAAGCTTACCAACACATATTTCGATAAATAGATAAGCGAGTTAAACTCATCTTGAAATATCAAATGCGTATAATATGAAGTCTATATAGCAATACGACTTTTGTCTCAATAGGAAACAGAATAGAAATAGACTTTCCAAGTAATAGATGAGTTCATGTCTCCACATACCTTTTGTTGATGAAGTTCCACAAGCTCCCCTTAGTAGTTCTTCGTCTTCAATCGATGAACGCCGTGAAGTCTAAAGCTCAACTACACATTTTATCATAATCCGAGACTTAGCTATAAGTAGACTAGAAATCAAGACTTATAGTTTTGGCAACTAAATTTGACAAACAAGCTTGAGATAGCAACGCTTGCGAGTTCGGCCGAGCAGTGCTCTAACAGTTTTGTTGAATAGGTCTGGAATTGGTAGGATCTTCTTCAAAGTCGGTCTTGGTGTCTTTGGTGCCTTTATAACTATTCGTAATACGTATCTTTGAAACTGTTGCATTCGCTATCGAAGGAGTGAGAAGTGATATGAGAGTCATAGATCCTGAAGATGTTGTGGAAGATACTTTGTTGTTTTTGCTGTACTAATGTTTGTTGGAACTGTTGAATCTATCTTTGTTGGAAAGAACCTGTGCTACTGGATTGGAAAGAACAGATGGACTTAGAACAAGAACTTGATGAGAATTCCAAGCCTTATCAAGAAAAACCACTTTGAACACACAAAATCAACTAAATCCAAGATTAGAAAAGGAAAATAGGTAGCTTGAACTAAATAACCTTAACCGGAAAGGGGGAAAAGAAAAGAAAAGAAACAGGGATAGTTTAGTATACTAATATTATTCCCTATGAGGAGGTTGAGTTGACGTTTTCACCAGTCAAAAACATACTATTTCAGTTTTATTAACTAAGAAAGTAGTAGTTCAGTTTCATGGTCTACTAAAAATATATCACTTAAGCGCATTTTTACAAAAAAAGATAAAAAAAAAAATGAGGGGTATTTAAATAATCCTCCCATATCTAAACTACTTACTTGTCGGAGTAACTGAAAATGACATTACGATTATAAGAAAGAAGCAATCACAACGGAGACTTCTCAGTAGGTAATCTATTGTAGTATTATTTTCTCATCCAAATACACTGGATTTTTTATTGGTCATGAAGCATTAGATTTTTTTTTATCGTCTATGGAGCATTAGTATTGCTAATTTGGCATAACCAATTTCTCAAATATAAATTTACTAGGGGTGAGACCCGAGCAAATAATCTAAAATTACAATTTCTAAAGAATCTAAATGCACAACATTCGAATATCCACCGAATGTAAAATTCTTTGTTTTCTACTAGCTCTTCATATATTTTGACTATATGCTCGACAAAGAAAAACAACTTTAGTTTTTCCTTTTGAGATATGTGTTGTTGAGCTTATAGAACTTACATTAAATATGATGAATCTCATGTACTTGGTTCATGAATAATATAATATAGATGTGGTTTCTTTTTCTAAATGAGTATTTTGTTGTTCAAGGAACAATTTCTAAATTTACCGGAACATATAAATTATAATAATATAAGAAAATAACTTGCAAGAACCAATATTTTGAATTCACATATCGATTGAAATTTTGTATTTATTTTCTTTATTTCAAAATAATACTACATTTAGTTTTTCATTATACAATTTTCTGACGACATCTAATAAAACTCTCTTCATCCATCTTCGATTAGAGGGATCATACGGTCATCTATATGATAAATTAGAGAAAGTTTGAGTAAAAAATCCAAGCTTTGCGTCAAACAGGGGATGACGTATTCATCTCGTATTTGTGTCTCTTGCACTATATCTGGAGAAGTTGTGGCAGCTTATCAGACCAATAAATGTTATATTGTTCGTTAGTCTCCGTGATCCATGTACTACATTAGGGTTGTCCACGTCAATATACATGTCCATGGCTTAAATTTAATTATGAGAGATTTAGAACTTCTTGGCACAAGGTACACATACTTGTATATATTACCTAATCAGTCTGAATTCTGCGAACTGTAGAGGTTTTGCAAACCCGATTTACGAACCCTTTACATCTGAGTTCGGGAATGTGGGTAGATATTGAAACATCCATGACCTGACTTTGGGAATTTCCAAGGTTTGCAAACCCCTGTGACCTGACTTCGTGAACTTCTAGTGGTTTGCAAACATGTCCAGTTCCAGTATTAGTAGAGGGTCACGAACTATTATATATGACCGTATTCGTTTTTGATACAACTTGTGGATTATTGTTTAGTCTTGAGTGTTATTGAACACCTCTAATGCTTGTAAGTTCAAAGGCATACTTGCCGCTATGGACTATCACTATGTACAGTTCCAGAACTACGCGGACCTTAATGCATATTTTCATGTGTAATTTAAGGTGGACTTTTCAAATGCTTACATGAATTCTTAATAAGAATTTCATCTAAATTGGGAAAGTTTTTGCTTGAATCCCAGACAACCTTAACTTGAATTTAAAGCTATTTGTAACCTTGAAAATGTATGAATAGAGAGACTCTTGCAATAGGATCTCTAAATCCATAGCACTCTTGTGTCCTAGTTGCAAAGCTAGAGTCGTCCTCTATATCCTACATATCTTTACAAAACTGTATTATAGGTTACGACTTTGAAGACTTCATTTTCGTGAAGCCCTGCCAAACTATCTTTTACCTGATAGTTCTTGTATCCGGATCTTACTTTACTGGTTATTGAAGTTCACGGACTTTAGATCAAAAACAAGATTGATAGAAATCACAAAGTTATCTTCATCTCAGAGTTTGTAATTCCTTAAGATAGATATTTAAACTCTTTTTTGATTTGTTTGGATTGAACTTCAGAGGTGCTTAGTGATCTAGACTTCTCTGCTAACAAATTGTGTGTTCCGGATTCGTGAGGTTTGTTTTACTTTGCCAACTACAAATAGATTTGCAAACCTAGATTGAAACGTATCAAAAGGGTAATCAAATTGGCTTGTATGTTAGAGGCAGATAGGTATTAAAAGTGTTCACTTAGGTTGAAGCAACTCTTAGGTTGTAAAGAACGTCAGCTAACGAAATCAACTGTGTAGAGTCTTGCGAGGTTTAGACGACTGCATTTGAATTGCTTGGAGGGTTAATTCGGTATTAACTACATTCCAGTCTGAAGTTCTATAGTAGGCTAGTGTATATATAGAGAGGTTTAATATAGTGTGGTGTTCAAAGCTGGAAGAGGTCTCGAGATTTTTGTACAAGTGCAATTTTACTCGTTAACAAAATTTCTGACGTCTTTGTCTAACCTTTTCCGTATTATATTGTTTAGTTTTATAATAGTAATAACACAAGGAGTACATAATCAATCTAGATATTTTAAGTCCTTATTGTTTGGGATCAAAAACAAGTATTTTTCATGTTGAATTCATATCTTGAAAGATGGATTATAAGTTTCATACTTATTAGAATTCAGATATGATTTGATGGACCTTGGATATTGATTTTTGAGATCGTCCAAGAACTCTTCTACACAATCAGGTTCATGGACTTATTGTCTAAATATATTGATTGTGGAAGAGAAAGAGAAAAACTCTATATACAATCTTATTAAGGGGTCTTTGCTTTGACCTACTTGTGATTGTATTAGGTTTTATCCATACAGTTTTCCGAACGAAAAAGTTGGTGGTGTACTTCGTACCCTCTCCTTTTTAGATATAATAGGAGAACAAACATGTGAGTAAGATCCGATGCGCAACCCAAATTTTTCTGAAAAATTAGAAGAAAAGGAAAAGCAGCAACGCGGTCAAGTAAAACCAGGCAAAGATTTGGGTGACGAGCGAAGAACATATGAGCCATTGTCAATCTAGTAACCTTCACCACGTTCCTCATGCGGGGGAAAAAAATCGGCTATATCCTTATCCAAACTCTTCGAGGCGATCGGTTCTTTAGCTACCTCTTCCGCACTTGAATTTTTGTTAACAATGTGTTTCTTAACAAAATTGAAGGCGCTAATTTTACATTTTTCAGTATTTTGCAACAGGGTATTTGGTGCAGGATAGTTCTCAAGATAAAGTTCACTAGCGGTATTATCAAGCAAACGTGTAATGACCCGACCCTCCATCGATAAGTAGCATCAAAATGCTTAACAGTAATAAACTTAAGTAGCCGCCAGAAACAAAAACTATACTGTTCAGGAGACCGCATGATTTTGCGGCACACGAAAAAAAAATAGACGAAAACGCATCTTCCAAGTCATACAAAAGAATTGATAAACCTTCACGGACCTGCCCTAAAGTAAAAACATTGGCATTATATGATGGCTAAAGACTAAAGTCATGAAGGGTTTCGTAAGAGAAGCATGGAACACTCAGCGTTTCAAAAATGAAACCAGGTCCACATTTTAATACATGACATATCCCCACAATAAGAAAAGCTGAAAATACCTTAGGCGCCAAAGGGTTCTCCGATGACGGGTCGACGATCTAAGAGGAGAATGCCACTTCTCTGTATCAAGCAATAATTCCATCCACTTCATCTGCAACATAAGCACACCTTATTAAAGATCGTGGTTTATTCTAAAAAAAAGTAGGAAGAATAGGGAATAAACCTGAAGAAAGAAAGAAATAAAAAAACCCAATGGACCATGGTCAAAATGCAGAGATTGATTAGGCAAAACATAATTGTGAACGACCTCGGAAGACTCAGGAGAAAATAGATAATCATCAAGAAGGAACATCTTCGCTATTAAAGAGAAGAAATAAGATATATTTACCTTTACCAGAGGTATCCAGAATCAATGCAGCGGTTGGTGCGGTTGGTGAAGACCATTGAAGTGTCGAGACCAAGAAATGAATGTAAAAAAAGCCTTAAGAAGATATAAAACTGGAAGCAAGACGTCAACATCAAATGCCTCTTCCGTCCAAAATTTCCAAAATGGTGAAATATGATGAAAAAAATGGCAAAATATAGATACAAAGTACCTAAGTTAGGCATTTGGTCATCTGTAATCGCAAGACCAAGTATGGTAAGCTCCGCTTAGGCGCGTTCCAGCTAGAGCTGGATATCCATATGATATAAGCTTCAAAGGGCGTGGCATCGGGAGTACACTTGCAACCGACTAAGTCGACCATCCTTATAGTACCATATCACCTGAAGGGTACCTTTCTTCAGAAAGCCTATAAATATGACATTTAACCTTCAAGTTAAGGGTCCTCTACCTTTGAGCCTTCTATGAAATCATATCATATACAGTTAGTGTCTCTTTATTTACGTTTAATATTAGCAGTGAATGTATCTCTAATTGGATGTGGTAGCTAGCTTTTTAGTAACTCCAATATGAAGGCATATCTCAAACACCAAATGGGATTCATATAATCATTATTAAATCAAGGGTGTGAGTCCCATAAAAACGATGACATTATTGGGTCGACCTAGCGAAGCGAGGGAGGACCTTATATATGGTGACTTTATGTCAATGTGAAGCATGACTTTTTTTCCAATTTGACACAAAAAGATTGGATTTGGTGTTTGTAACCAAACAAATTCCCATTTCTCTCTCCTCTCTCTCACTCCTTCTTCTTCTCTAACAAAACCATCAAAAACAACCCTTCTCTGCTCAGAACTAGTTCATTTTGGACTAGATCTGAGCAGATTTCTTCATTTTTCCTTGCTTTCTAGGTTAGTTAGTAGATTAGTTTGGTTTTTATTATGTTTTCTACTTATCTACACCATTTTGGTGGTATCTACTCTTTTGAGGTTTATCTTAGCTTTAATGGCGATTCTTGGTTATTGGGTTGAGTTTTAAGTTGAATAGTGATGCTCTCCAACGACGAAATCTTCATCTTGGTTGTCTCCAGCGACGAAATCTTCATCGGAATCTACATCATCAACTTATCCGGCGACGGAATCTCCATAGGTGGTGTTTTTGACGACGAAAGCTTCATCAATAGTTATAAGAGATTTGAGCAAATTACCCCTACTTTGGGAGCATTTCATTCTAAAGAAGAAAAACAAACTAAATGGTTGGAATTTAATTCCGAGAAAATCCATCCTTCTTCCGACTTAATCGGATCTTATTCATACTTGTATTTGTCTTACTCCGGTAATCCTTCTCTTTCTCTTGTCGGATTTCTCGGTATTGTACTCTTACGGTATGTTCTTGTTACTTTGTATTCTCTTATTTTCGATCTTAAAATCATTGTAACTTTGAAATCCCATTAATGAAAAGGTTCCTTGTTTATCAAAAAAAAAAAAAAATTCAATCAACAATGAAAGGACTAACTTGTCCCTCCTTTTTAGTCCAGTTACTATAAATCCTTATGTATCCTATTTTTGTAGGGGTATAATTGGCAACCAAACTTTAATATAACATATCTAAAAATCAAAAATCCGTGCCTTGGAATTTTACAAATTTTATCTCGTTGGAAAGGTTTTAAAAAAATCTACGCAATGAGTATAAACAACAATATCAAATTTGGAGTTTTACGAAAAATTCAGAGGTATTTATCATTTTAGGCACAATTTTCGAAAATTAAATGTATATCCATTATGCAAAGCACCACAAAGGATACATAATACTTTATGTATCCATATTTTGGTTTATGCATCGACTTATTTTCCTTTGCAACTAATAAAATTATGTACTACCTCCGTTTAAAAAAAAGTGATACTTTCACTTTAGACACAATTTTCGAAAATTGAATGCATAGCCATTATGCAAGAAACCTATTATAGGGGCTCCAAGAAAAGAGTTTTGAGGGCTCCTAAGGATTCAAATATCCTACAATGAAGATAAGGGGACCTAATTTATAAGAAAAATAATAAAATACCCTTAATCTATTAAATATTGAAAACCTAAAACTAATTTGTTTCATTCCTCTCATTTAATTCTTCCATTTTCTTCTTCCCCATCATCTCCATCGCTTATTTCTTCGATTAATCGTCATTTCTCAAAATAATTCATTGTCGATTAACACCATTTAATCCACCCGCAATGACTTCAATAAGGTAAAAATCAAAAACTCATCTTATTTAATTGGTTTCAATGCATGGATAAGCGGAATCGATCGAATTGGGTTTTGAAAAAAACAGTTTGAAGACTGTCTACGGTTGGGAAATATGAATTTTCCCAACCGAGCCGATTCTGATGAGGAAATATGAATTTTCCCAATCAGATGAACTGTCTGATTTGGGAAGTATGAATTTTCCCAATCAGGCAGTCTCTGGTGAAATATGAATTTTCCCAACCGTAGACTGAATATCTGATTGGGAAGTATGAATTTTCCCAATCCGTAGATCGTCTACTGATTGGGAAATATGAATTTTCCCAACCGTAGACAGTACTGAAACTGTTTTTTTTTTGCAAAAATAAGTGATGGGTTTTCTTAGTTGTTTTTGTTTATGATCGTCATCTTCATCACGACGGAGAAGAAGAAGAGAGAAAGAAAAATAATATTTTTTTTTTATGATCATCATCTTCATCATGATTTATGAATGAAAAGAGAATGAGAAGACAATAGATTTAGTTTTTTGTATATCATCATCATTTTCATCATGATTTATGAATGAATATGAATGAAAAAAGAAAGAAAAGATAATAAATTTAATTTTATAATTCATGGAGGGTATTTTAGTCATTACAAAAAATAGTTAGATATGGGGTTTTGTTGATTACTATTTCATAACCCGATTTTGTCATCTTGTGAGCCCTCCAAACCAAATGTTTGGAGCCCCTATAATAGGTTTCTTATGCAAACCACCACAAAGGATGCATCAACACATTATGTAGTCATATTTTGGTTTATGCACCGACTAATTTTCCGTTTTAGGAAAAGTGATAGTTTCACCCTGTGTCAGGAAAAATAATATTTTCACGTCGTACGTGTCAGGAAAAATGATACTTTCACCTCATGTCAGGAAAAATGATATTTTTAATACTTTCGCGCCGTGTCAGGAAAAATGATACTTTCGCACCGTGTCAGGAAAAATGATACTTTCCCACCGTGTCAGGAAAAATGATACTTTCGCGCCGATTTTTTCGGTCGGCCGTCCCACCGTGGCAGCGGTCATCTAGTTATTTTCTTGGACATCTTGAGACTGAGTGCATATGAAGATAAAATGAAATGAAAATATCGAGAAACATACCAACTTTGAAGTATTTAACTGAAAGTGACGTCGACGTTCTATTAAGATTATTAGCAGTCTTTTTATGTTTATCACATGATTTACAAAGTAAAAGTGCCGCTAGACAAATGGAATCTCTGTTTTTTTATAGTCGAATGTAGTTGTTCATACACACCTCTTATTTCTCCGAAGTTATCTCCAAACTTGTAAAAACCATCTCGTTCTAGCACTTTTAATATCTGCTTAATTGCACCTCCAATTTATTTTGCTTCGGACAAAATTTTGAAATTTTCTTACTCTCATTGGTTTCTTGGTGATATTCATCGGATAGAGGCCGATCAATAAAGACCAACTTGTCTACTCTCTTTTTCTTACACGAAACAATATACTGATTTTTGACGAAATATGAAGAAAAAAAACTAGTATAAATCTTATTTTTCAAGAAGAGTTTAGGCAGGTTCCTATAGGGGTGGCTAACCCACCCATTTGCCATGCCAGCCGGCCTGGCAAACTGGCCGCGCCACTATGGGAAAAAAAGATAAGTGGTCAAGTCTCCACCTAGCGGTGTAGTCTCGACCGCTAGCGGTCTCGTAGAGATCACCCGGTCTAGTTTACACCGCCAGCGATTTAGTGTTGACCGTCCACGGTCGGTGCTCTACCGCCTAGAAATACCCCTATTCCCTTCAGTTTTCATTCACAAAAAAATTTCTTCCTTCTCTAGAGAGCAGACCAGAGCGATTTTTCAAAAATGAATAGTTCCAAAACAAATAGACAAAGGAAAAGAAACAGGAAAGAAAAAGGAAATTATGTTGGAGATAGTGATATCGTATGGGTTCAGGATAAAGAGCACAAGTTCGCTAATGTTAGGAAACTGGTTGGATCTGGTATAACATCTACGCATTTATGTAACCATCCCGAGCGAGTTTTGTTACCTAAATTAAGAGGTGGGTGGTCTGAGCTAACTGAAGTGTTTGGGTTACTCCCCGAAGTTGTTCAAGCATCCTTGAGAAGATATCCTTGGCAGCGTTTATATTTCATGAAAGGCAAAAACCGCAGGACTCAAATTGTGTGAGTTATTTGTGAACGTTGGTGGAACACTGCAAATACGTTCTTTTTCAAGGATTCCGAGTGTGGTAAGTTCAATTTTTTCCATTCAATAGTTTAATTTTTAATTGAGAAACAAATTTTAATTTTTAGAGATTCAATTTTTTAGTTTGATACTGTTAATGTTGTCAAAGATTAAATCCTATATTCACACTTGTGGAGGTTATAGGACACTTGGCATAGAGAAGAAGAAGGCTTGGCTATTAAGTACACATGGGAATTATCTAGTAAAGTCTTGGCAACCAAGTTTACTTTGCTTGCAAGGTTTTACTACTTGGATGTCAAGTATTTTGCTTGAATCCCAAGTACTTATCTAGTATAAATAAGAGGGAGCTCATTTGGAGAAAAACACACCAACTCTAAGAGCCTTATGAGTTTTCTCTCCTACTTCTCTTCTACTTTCTATTTGTAGGATCATAATATCGCAACGTACAGGGCTCGCGGGGTTAATAAACGACGATGTCGCGAGGCAGTCGTAGACAGCTAAAATAAACGACGCAATGAATAACGACAAGCAAAACATAAAGGAGACGTGAAACTTGGCGAGGGTTAAGGAGTGTCGCGAGAACGAATGTTTGTGCATTTGCGACACTTCGCGGGACATTCCCGAAAATAAAGGATAGCTAGCTGTCATCCACTACGTATTACCCTATATAAAGGGCTGAGTGAATCTGTGGTGAGGGAGATCTTTTTGGAATTGTTAGGCAAGACATTAGGAGAGAGAAAGTTTAAGAGGGTTTTAATTCTTAAGTGTAATTTTATTTTCCTGTGTAAAACATTTCATGGATTCAATCAATAAATATTCTCGATCTTACATCTTTCAATGGATTGATTAAACAAAATTGAGTAAGGTGTGTAGTGTGGGATTTCCTGCAACTACATATGCGCTAGAAACAGGGACCTAATCTTGTTGGTTTAAGAAAGTTTAGAAAAAACGGCTACTGTTGGTGGTGAATTCAATTGGATCTATAAACTTTAAGAGAAATTTCCATGAAAAGTAATTACTGTTCATACTTTTTATTTAGATCTATAAAATTTAGGTTCAAAAATGGAAGATTTATGGAAGAAATCACACTTTCGGGGAGAAAATACCGTCAACAATTCAAGAACATAAAAAAAGGGTTTGATGTGATAAAATTCAAGGAAGAAAGCTAATTTTTTAATGGAAGATTTCATATTCGGGGAGAAAAAGAAAAGAGGAAAATTGTTGAAGGAAATTAAGGAAGAACGAAGAAAAGGATAAGAACAAACCGCTGTGAATTTTATCACAAACAGAAGCTCGCACAGATGGTTTGAGTTGGAACGAAGAGGCTTGATGTCGCAAGATCAAATCTCGCCACAGTCATATTTTTTCAAATATTTTTGAACTTTCAAGAGGGGAAAAAATGGAATAAAGCTATAGCATTGTGTGTTTCCTTCAAGCGACAAGTAGCCCGGATGGTCATTCGTGAAGAGAATAAGCTTGGGGTTGCGAGTTCGAATCCCACCTTTTACATATTTTTGAACTTCCGAGAGCGAAGAAGTGAATAAAGTTATAGTATTGTGTGTTTCTTTCACAAACAATGAGCTAGCACAATTGGTCTTGGTGAAGAGTATAAACATAAGGTCGCAAGTTCGAGTCTTACCCTTCGCGAAGAATTTTTGTCATCTTTTTCCTTGAATATCAAAGGGTGAATATAAGTCATGTATTAGCATTCTCGCGATCCTTTCGCACGAGGAGGAGTAGCACAATTGGTCACGAGCGAACATGAGGAGCTTAAGGTCGCGGGTTCGAATCTCCTCCTCACAAAGAATTTTTGCTTCGTAAAGAAGGGAAAAATGGATAATTTCACAAGGTTATTTCATTCTTTCGCAAACAAGAGGCCAGGTTGGTCACTGCGAAATTAATGAGTTCATGGTCGCGAGTTCAAGTCCCATTGAACGTCAATATTTTGTATGAATTTTTCGGCAAGCAGTATCTCGCAAGAAGAAAGTAGGTGATTATCTCGCAGAAACACTTCGCAGAGGCATGGCTAGCACAGTTGGTCAGGAGGCATGAATGTGAGCAGAAGGTCGCAGGATCAATTCTTGCTCTCGCACACTTATTTTTGTTATGAGAAATTTTTGAGACTTTGCTTATCTCGCAAAGAAGAAAGTTGATGATTATCTCGCAAATGAATTTCGCGAGAGAGAGTTAGGAACAGATTGGTATGTTGAGAAAATCCAAGAAGCGGTCATGGGTTCAAGTCTCACTTTTCACATTTCTTTTTGTTGCGAGATTGACAACAACAAACCACAAAAGCTAAGTACCACTTTCCTTAAACACTTTACTTACAAAAAATAAAAGATTTTTGATTTGATTTACAAAACGCGATACAATCGCAGAATTACAAAGATTTCAGAACTACAAAGATTTCACGATTACAATAATTCGAGAACAATATCTCTTGAGATCAATTTATATATTTCCCTTAAATATTTGATTTGTTTCAAATGAGAATGATATCCAACATGGAGAGTAGTAGCGGGCAAACCTTTATGGCGTACACCCTAGTTCGCGAATTTACCTTATGATTTCGCAAGAGGCAATGTACCTAAAGTGCGTCATATAAGGGGGTACCTATTAGGATCATTTCCATGAAAGATGTTTATCGTTTGAGACGAAACAAGTTATACAAAGGAAATCAAAACAAAGAAAAATGATTTGAACTTGCAATTAAATGAAAATTTTTGATAAAAGAAATGTTGAATACTAATCTAAATTTTTATTTGCATTACAGCATAGCATGAGGCAAAGAACATGGAGCGAGAGTTTCGCATGATGGATTCGCAATACTTCTTATATTTAGAGGATTAAGTACTTCTTATACTTCTCAAAGGATACTTCATACTTCTTATATATTTCGAGGATTGAGTACTTCTTATACTTTTTCAAGGATACTTCATACTTCGCATACTTCAAGAGATAATACTTCTTATTCACTTCGCAAAGCTTCGGAACTTCGCAAAAGAACAAAAGACATAAGAAATGAATAATCAACAAAAACTGGAGAAAAGGTAGCAGTTGAAGTAATGATGTGTGAGAATTTTGCAGTTAAGAGTATCTGAGAATTCGATTAAGACACAAAATGAAAATACAACAAATGAAATGGACTTATGCGAATGCTTCGCAAACAAATATCAACAAATAATGAAACATGAATGATTGAATGATTTAACAAAGATGAATGCGCAAAAGAATGGGACGAACCTTTATGGCGTACACCCTAGTTCGCGAATAACATTTCGTAAAGAGGCAAATGTAAGACCTAAAGTGCGTCATATAAGGGGGTATCTCTCGCCATGGTTCGGGGGAAGGTTACACCGCTCCCGAAGCCCTGAACCATGAAAATTTGGGGCCCATGAAAGCCTATCCGGGAGAGGTACCTTGGATTCCCAACTATATATGTAGGTTATACCCTGGTTGGGCGACCGAGGGTCTCTTCCAAGGAGTCAGTGTATGCTCAAGGCGCCGAGGTACACGGTTGAGCCAGAGTGCCCGGGATGGATGAACCTACCACAGCCATTCTTGGCAAGTCTTGGCATGCGTTGCACTCGCCGAAGAAAACTCCACTTAGGGTGCGGCCTCGTAACCATAAACCCTATAGGTATAAGGGATAAGAGGCTGCAAAAACAACTCGGTTGTTGTTAAGACCGGATGGGAGGAGCTAGTCTTGTATGGCCGATGTTTCGCCTCCTTGAAGGGCAACCGGGGAGATGATAAGGCGACGCTCTCCATTAGGGGGAGTGTCAAAACAGACGCAAATGTCATAAGGCTATGTTTTCGCAAGAGAATTTAGGCTCGTCATATTTGTGCAATGATCCCGCAGAGGCAATAATACTAACGCGAGGGTAAGGCGAGATCAATGGGTCTTTACACGAAAATGTACGGACGTCCTGCGATTTCGTCGCAAGACGGCAATGTCATGGGGCTTTATGTTCGCAAGGATATCTAGGCTGTCATATTGTCGCAACTAAAAAATCTGCGAGAGGCAAAAATACTTGGAAAATGATAAGGCAAGATCAATGGGTCTTTACATGCAAGTGTAAAGACGTCCTGCGATTTTGTCGCGATGAAAGGTGGCGGGGGGAAGACCTCTAATTAGGGAGGTCTAACTTGGAAGACCACGCAAAAATGATAAGGCAAGGTTAATGGGCCTTTGCATGAAAATGTAGGCGGCCTGCGACCTTGTCGCCACAAAAAGAGATAGAATTCTCAATTCATGAAGATACCCGCGATCAAGTCGCGACAATACATTTCCATAACAATAAAATTGTTATTCAACAAAATACATGATGACACCAAAAATCTTCCATCTGAAGATAAATAACAGAGGCAAGTATGGGAATGGAAAAAATGGAATATTGTTATTCATCTTCCGATGAAAGAGTTACACATCAACAATGCTAGCCAATTATATTACAAGGGAGAATTGCCAAAAAGGGGAATGAAGATTGAATTTACGGAAATGTACATTACAATAAAAGATACGAAATGTACGGTAATTACAAAAGACAAAAGAAAGCAAAAAGAATTATTTCTTTGGTGATTCTTCTCCCTCTTCGATTCTTGATCCTATTATTCTCATCGCGTAATTTTCTTCTTCGCCAGCCTCACTATCAGAAACATCTGAGACTGGCAGATTCTCGGGAACCTTTTCAAGAAGCCAGGGATATGAATGATGTGGGATTTTGTGGTCATTACAAACATACTCCATGGCTTTGTTGCGAAAACGAACGGCATCATTATTAAAATTCGCCACTGTCGTTTCAAATTGTTTCTTCAACTTGGAATACTTATTATTGCGGAGGGAGAGATTCTGTGCGAGCTGTTGTTTTTCAGATTCAAGTTCTTCAATCCTCGCTGGGAAATTCCTTGCGAGTTGCTCCTTTTCAGATTCAAGCTCTGCAATCCTAGCTTGAAATCTTTTCTCAGATTCTACAAAGAAGTAACAACAAATTAATGATTTATAAACGGTACAACAGGAATAAGAAACAGTAAGGTATAATAAGCAACCTTCTCTGTCAGATATCATATCTTTAACCAAGGAAGTATGCTCGGCATGAAGACTAACATCAACACCTAGGTTATTTCTGGCATTATCTAAAACTTTCGCAGCCCGGGCGAATTCATCATCATTATTTATAACAAGGAGTGAACGAATTTGATCTTCTCGCTCACTAAGTAAGGAATTTCGAAGCAATTCATCTCGCTCAATTTGTAGCTCAAGAAGAGATTTTTGAAATGTTGCTAATGCCTGTGCACCATTATTAGCAATGCGATCTTTGTCATCTATATGGTCACTAATTTTCTTCCTCAAAATTTTGGTTTCTTTATGAGACTCAAGAAACATTTGTTTAAATTGGTTGGCTGTACTTAAACCAGATCTATGTTCAATTTCTAAAAGGCGATATTTGGTCTGGAGTTCATTTAATGAAAGGGAGTTAATTTTGTTCGATGAACTACTTAAAGAGTTGTTGAGGTGAGCGAGAAGAAGGTTATTATCCATAGGTTCGGGAAATGTATGGAGAAGAATAGCCTCATCGGAGAGATTATATACATCTGCGAAAGTAATAAGTTAGGGGCAATATGCGACCGATGAAACAAAAATAGTAAAAAGGAGGAAAAATTTTATACCATAAAGTTCTTTGATTAGCGTTCGAAGAGTGGACACCCTATGTTTTTGGGAGTCAAGTTCGGTATTCAACTTTTGAATTCTCTCGTCTTTATCGCGAGACGACCAGACTTCAATTTCTAGTTCTCGAATCCTCTTGTTTAATTGAGAATTCTTCCTTTCAAGATTGTTGCGTCTTCTCTCAAGATCCGAGGCAATTACAAAGAAGTCCTTCCAACCTATGAAAGAAGATAGAAAAACCATTAATACATATACATTTAAACAATATAAATGGGGAAATATGATTTGTATGCATACCAAAGACCCGAGTGCATTCAAGAAGTGGGAGACACGATTCTAGAGGCTCCATTGAAAGAATCATTGCCTTCTAGTAAAGTAGCATTACACACATTTGCGAGAGTCCCGCAAAGAGAAGCTAGGGGAGCATCTCCCATTCCTTGGAAAGAGTCTGAGAAGATGCTAGATAACCGATCCATAGGAGACCCAGAGGCGAGTGGAGTCTTTTTAGCGAGAGAGATTCGAATCATGGTCATCTTCATCGGAAGATTCGGAGTTTGAGTTAAGGCGAGAAGAAGACCGAGCCTTTCGCTTCTTAGATAATGGAACGGAAGATTTATCTTTGCAAACGACAGTTTTACCCTTACTTTTAGTCTTCGCAGCTAAAGCTTCTTCAACTCCAACCTTCGCGTACGCGTAAAGATAAGAAACAGAGGCAACAATATTGTTTTAAATAAAAGAAAGGAAATGTTTCTTACTTCACTCGTAAGCGATCGAAGCAATGTCGAGTATCCTCCGACGGATCCTTTTTGTAGCTCCTTCTTAACTGGTTATCCGAAAGATTTCACAAACTCAAACAATGATAGAAAGAAAGTTGCGAAAGCAAAATTTGAAGTAGGAAACATACCTCATTCGCCTTCTCAGGCCATTTGAATTCCCAAGGATGATATCCTGCGAGATTTGCGGGGAAGAATATGCGAGCCCGCAATGTAAGGGCCATTTAAGATCAAGGGTACAACCCACCACTTCTCATCTTTGGAATGACGAGGAGAAGTATTATTGCTGGTGCCAATCAATATCTTGCATGAGTAATTTATCTTGGGGACATTATCCTTTTCTTCAGGCGAATGCCCAACGAGATTTCACATTCACCATAGTTATCCTTTGCATAATTTTCAAAAAGTTTTCTACGGTGTACTTCTCGTGACTATTTCCAAGTCTGCGAATTTGGGGTTTCTGACAGAATTAGGGTATAGAGATCCTTTGCCAGCACCGCGGTTCGCGAACTCAAGCATCAGGCGAATGCAATCGCCACTTAATTGATAAACAGCCCGAGAGAACTTTTCATGGGCCAAGATTTCATAAAATAAAGGCATCTCAGGATTGTATAAGGGGATGGGAAGTCTGCGAGAAGTCGACCCAGCGAGACAATAATTTTTGATCATCACAATGATGATCATAAAACAATTTTGCAGAAAGAATAGATGAAGGTTCTTGATTGGGAATGGTTGATAGAGTAAAACCCGTCTCTATCAATTTCATTTAACTTCTTCAAAAGAAGACTTGTATGCACGACTCATAGAGGCCATTATCGAGTATGGGAATGAATGGGAGATTGGAGATTAAGATCAGCGTTAGAAGAGACGAAGAAAGGAGTTGCAGTAGCAGGAGCGTAAATTGCGGAAGGAGAGAGTCAAAGAAAAGTTGCGAGAGAGAAACTAAAGGAGGAAAAGAAGAAAAAGAAAACTATATATAGGGAAAAAGATCCTCGAGAAAAACGAGGACATTTAATGCGAAGAGACATGAATGGTCAAGAATAAGCGGTTAAAAGAGACGTGTCAAGAAAAGACATTAATAATCAAAATCCGTGTAAAAGTACAAAACTGAAACAGATAAAAATAAGCGGTCGCGGCAAATCAAAAGAATCACTCTCATGATACTCTTCCCTTCGCAGGAGAAGTATGAGGAGAGACAGGAGACGATACTTCGTATATAACTAAAAGAAGCTTCGGAACTTCGCAAAAGAATAGAGGCAAGTACGTACTTTTCAAGTACAGTATTCTTCTGCTCGTTCCTTCATCAACAAAGATCAAAGATTACTACAACAACGGATTTTTCCTTAAAGATCGCTCTTCAAGCGATATTCAAGGAAAAAGAGGCAAGATGTAGGATCATAATATCGCAACGTACAGGGCTCGCGGGGTTAATAAACGACGATGTCGCGAGGCAGTCGTAGACAGCTAAAATAAACGACGCAATGAATAACGACAAGCAAAACATAAAGGAGACGTGAAACTTGGCGAGGGTTAAGGAGTGTCGCGAGAACGAATGTTTGTGCATTTGCGACACTTCGCGGGACATTCCCGAAAATAAAGGATAGCTAGCTGTCATCCACTACGTATTACCCTATATAAAGGGTTGAGTGAATCTACGTGGTGAGGAGATCTTTTTGGAATTGTTAGGCAAGACATTAGGAGAGAGAAAGTTTAAGAGGGTTTTAATTCTTAAGTGTAATTCTATTTTCTGTGTAAAACATTTCATGGATTCAATCAATAAATATTCTCGATCTTACATCTTTCAATGGATTGATTAAACAAAATTGAGTAAGGTGTGTAGTGTGGGATTTCCTGCAACTACACTATTTGTGAGGATATAGAGCAATATTACTAGAGAGTTATTTTAGTGTTATGATTAGCTTCTTGCTATTCATAAATTAGTGATTGATTCATCAATATTTGAGTGTTTTAATTCTCTGTAAAAGTTTTATAATAAAGAGTTGATCGTAGTCGTTTGTGGATGTAGGCGTACCACCGAACCACGTTAATTCTTGTGTTCTCGCTTTCTTGTTTCTTTTAGTGTGCATCTTCTTTATTTTTACTTTACTTCTACATTGATCCAAAGAACTAGTGTCTTGTGGAATTATTTACCAAGTAATCCCAACAAGTGGTGCGGTGAGCGTGGAGAGGATTATAGTTAGAAGTAAAGATGTCAGCTTCCACATCTGGTGGAGTTTTCTCGAAGGTGCATGGATTTGATATCATCAAGTTCAATGGAAAGAATAATTTTACATCATGGCAAACTGATGTAAAAGATATTCTTGTTAGCATGAAACAAATTAAAGCAATCAAGGAGAAGCCAACGGTCTTACCAAAAGATTGGACCGACGAAAAGTGGGCTGACCTTGATATGGAGGCTTGTTTAACTATTTGCTTGTGTTTGTCGAGGGAAATTACTCATAATTTTTCGGGTGAAACTTCGGCAAAGGATTTTTGGGAGAAATTAGAGAAGCTCTACTTACAAAAGGACTTGACTTCGGAACTCTACTTGAAGCGTCGACTCCATGCCTTTCGGATGGCTTCAGGTAAATCTTTAGTAGATCATATTAATGAGTTAAATATGATAATATCTGATTTATCCAATATCAATGTTAATATCTCGGATATGGATAAATCTATGATATTACTATGTTCTTTACCTCCGTCATATGAAACTTTTGTGGATTATTTGTTAAGTGGGAAAACCGAAGGAGATAATAAATTGGTTTTCAATGATGTGGTTTCGGATTTACAAGCCAAAGCTATGAGAAAAAGAAAGCAAGAGTTTGACGATGAAGTTGGGGCTTCTTTGTTGATGGAGGTAAAAATGGTAATAAGAAGTCGAAGTCGAAGAATCGTTTCAATTTCAAAAGGAACGACATCGAGTGTTATTATTGTCGTAAACCCGGTCATATAAGAGTTGATTGCCCTAAGCTAAAAACAAAGGATCTGAAACATAATAGGAAATCAAATTCGAAGAATGATGTTGCTTCAATTGCGGAAGGCAGTGAAGTTCCGGTGGAGCCAATGTGTGGTTTTGATCAGGAGGTGTTAGCCGTTACATCAAAGAGTTATCTCAATGATGGTTGGATGCTCGATTCCGGTGCTTCATACCATATGTGTCCCACTAGGGAATGTTTCACCACTTATAAAGAGGTGAACGGTGGTAATATTTTGATGGGTAACTCTAATACCTGCAAAACAGTTGGAGTTGGTACAATTCGTTCGCATGGTGTTACTACAACACTTCCAGAGGTTAGACATGTTCCTGATTTGAGAAAGAGTTTGATTTCGTTGGGAGTACTTGAATCTTTAGGATACAAGTACATTGCAGAATATGGATTCTTGAAGGTATACTACGGTAGTAGTTTGAAGATGACCGGTGAAAGACATGGTAACTTATATTTCTTACAAGGAGATATAATTTGTGGTGGAGCTATGGTTTCTCAATCAGTTGATGAGAAACATGTGGAGTCAACACGTTTGTGGCATATGCGGCTTGGGAATATGAGTGAGTAAGTCTTGTCTGTGTTGAGCAGTAAAGGTTTACTTGGAGGAGAAAAGACGTGTAAGCTTGATTTTTGTGAGCATTGCATTGTTGGGAAACAATGTAGAAGCAGTTTTGGTACCGCTGTGCACCACACACAGGGTATGTTAGATTACATCCATTCGGATGTTTGGGGTCCCTCTCGTACAGTTTCTAAGGGAGGTGCTAGGTGGTTTGTGACCTTTATCGATGACTTTTCGCGGAGAGTTTGGCTTTACACCATGAAGCATAAAAATGAAGTCACCGAGGTATTTAAGAAGTGGAAGACCATGGTGGAGAAACAAATTGGTCGTGTGGTCAAGAAGATACGTTCCGATAATGGTGGTGAATACACTGAAGACCCATTAAAAGAATTTTGTGAGGAACAAGGTATCACTAGACACTTCACAGTAAAAGGTACACCATGACAAAATGGAGTAGCGAGAGCGAATGAATCGCACACTACTTGAGAGAGCACGGTGCATGTTGTCAAATGCGGGTTTGGGAAAAAATTGGTGGGCTGAAGCAGTTAATACGGCGTGCTATTTAGTGAATCGATCACCATCAACAGCCATTCAGTGTAAGTCACCTATGGAAATTTGGACCGGTAATCCCGTAAATTATTCAAATTTGAAGGTGTTAGGTTGTCTTAGCTTATTTTCACGTCAGAGAAGATAAGTTAGGTGTTAGAGCTAAGAAATCGATTTTCTTAGGTTATCTAGAAGGTGTGAAGGGGTATCGTTTATGGTGCCCAGATTTGCAAAAGTTTGTGACTAGTCGTGATGTGATCTTCAATGAGAAAGCTATGCTTGATTCAAAGAAGTTCACAGGTTGGGACTCTCAAATTGAAAAGGAGAGTATTAGGGATATTGATGACGATTCGGTGCAGGTGGAGCAAAGAGCTCCTTATTCATCTACTACACAAGAAAAAGAAGTTCAAAATGAACAAGTAGAAGATGAAGATGAGGTTCCCATCGAGGAACCCATTCGGCAAAAAATTGAGATTATTCCGTCTTTGGCATCTCGGGTGAGAGGCGTCAAATTAGTGCACCTATTCGATATGGTTATGAGGATAGTGTTTCTCATGCATTATCCATTTTCGAAGATGAGCCGTTTACCTTCAAGGAGGCGATGAGTGATACTCATGCCGCTGAGTGGAAAACCGCTATGGATGAGGAGATGGAGTCTCTTCATAATAATCACACTTGGGAACTAGTTACGTTGCCCAAGGGTAGAAATAAGATCGGGTGCAAGTGGGTCTATACATTAAAGGACGGAACTCCAGACTCTAAGGGTATCGTTAGTGGTGTACGATATAAGGCAAGGTTAGTGGCTAAAGGATATGCACAAAGGAAGGTGTGGATTACAATGAAGTTTTCTCCCCGGTTGTTAAGCACACTTTCATCCGAATCCTTCTAGCTTTTATGGCGCAGTTTGATTTAGAGCTCGAGCAACTAGATGTCAAGACTGCCTTATTGCATGGGGATCTGGAGGAGGACATTTATATGTCAGAGCCCATTGGTTTTGAGGTTGCCGGTAAAGAATATTATGTGTGTCGACTTCAGAAGTCACTGTATGGGTTAAAACAATATCCAAGACAGTGGTATCTTAAGTTTAATACATTTATGTTGCAGCAAAAGTACACTCGTAGTAAGTACGATCAATGTGTGTACTTTAAGAAGCTCCGAGATGGGAGTTTTGTTTATCTCTTACTCTATGTTGATGACATGCTTAGCAAAGGGCAAGTCTGAAATTAATGCTTTGAAGAAGCAATTAAGTTCGAAGTTTGAGATGAAAGATCTGGGTTCAGCTAAGAAGATATTGGTCATGGAAATTACTCGAGATAGATCAAAGGGGAATCTATGTCTTACTCAGAAATCTTATCTTGAGAAAATTGTTTGTCGCTTCGGAATGCAAAATTCTAAAGCTATTAGTCTTCCATTGCCACCAAGTGTTAAGTTGTCAAACCGGTTAAGTCCTACTACTCCGAGGAAGAAGAGCTTATGTCAAAGGTTCCCTATGCTAATGCGGTAGGTTCTTTGATGTATGCTATGGTTTGTACCCGTCCAGATATCTCTCAAGCGGTTGGATTAGTTAGCCGGTATATGGCTAATCCTGGGAGAGCACATTGGGACGCGGTTAAGGGAATTTTGCGATATCTTCAAGGAACTCTAGATGTTGGTTTAGTGTATCAAGAGGAGCGAGTTTGAAGGTATGTGGATTTGTTGATTGATTATCTTTGGTGATCGAGATAAGTGTCGCTCTACTTGGGTATTGTTTACTTTGAGCGGAGGACTGTTTGTTGGAGGTCTATGTTACGATCAGTTGTTGCTTTGTCTACTACGGAGGCGGAGTATATTCTTGTAAGAGACATTAAGGAAGCATTATGGCTTCAAGGTCTAGTTGGAGACTTGGGGATTGTGCAAAGGAATGTCATTGTGTATTGTGACAAGTCAAAGCGCAATTCATCTTGCAAAGAACCAAGTCTACCATGCGCGCACCAAGCATATTGATGTCCGTTATCATAAAATTCGAGAAGTGATTGATAACGGAAAAGCTCTTCTATTGAAGATTGGTGCGAAGATAATCCATCGAGATATGTTGACGAAAATCGTTAGAAGGTCAAGTTAGAAAGGTGTCTCAACTCGATCAACACTTGCTCGTTGTTGATGCTTTAAGCGTTTTGGAGGCTACGGTTAACTCGGTCTTTTTGTGGAATCATTGACAAGGTGGAGAATTGTTAATGTTGTCAAAGATTAAATCCTATATTCACACTTGTGGAGGTTATAGGACACTTGGCATAGAGAAGAAGAAGGCTTGGATATTAAGTACACATGGGAATTATCTAGTAAAGTCTTGGCAACCAAGTTTACTTTGCTTGCAAGGTTTTACTACTTGGATGTCAAGTATTTTGCTTGAATCCCAAGTACTTATCTAGTATAAATAGGAGGAGCTCATTTGGAGAAAGACACACCAACTCTAAGAGCCTTATGAGTTTTCTCTCCTACTTCTCTTCTACTTTCTATTTGTGAGGATATAGAGCAATATTACTAGAGAGTTATTTTAGTGTTATGATTAGCTTCTTGCTATTCATAAATTAGTGATTGATTCATCAATCTTTGAGTGTTTTAATTCTCTGTAAAAAGTTCTATAATAAAGAGTTGATCGTAGTCGTTTGTGGATGTAGGCATTCGTAGAACCACGCTAATTCTTGTGTTCTCGCTTTCTTGTTTCTTTTAGTGTGCATCTTCTTTATTTTACTTTACTTCTACATTGATCCAAAGAACTAGTGTCTTGTGGAATTATTTACCAAGTAATCCCAACAGATACAAAATTTAGTTCCACATACAAACTTTAATTTTATGACCATGTTGTTTTTAGGGTTCACACCGTTAGACTTGTATATGTTGACTGGAATAAAAAGTGAGGGTGAAATAGTACAATTTAACCAATTAAAGTGGATATCAGAAGGAAGATGGAAACAATTACTCCCCTTGTACTCAAATGATACCGAAGGAAAGCCAGAATCCAGACAGTTACACTCATATGGATTAAGAGTGTCTGGGTTGAAGGCTTTTTTGAGTCGTTACAATGCCAAGGGGATAAACAGAACTGAAGATTATCCCGAGCTTGAACGTATCTTTGTATTATGGATGTTAGGCCAAGTTTTTTTCCCCAATGCTAGCACAGTGTCATTAATTGGTTTTCTGGAATCTTTAGAAGATTTAAATAAAGAGCCAAATTATGATTGGGGTTCTGCAATTTTAGCTGAGCTATACATATGTCTCGGTGATTGCTCAATTAAGAAGACAAATAGCTTAAATGGATTTTGGGTCGAATTGGAGGTAAGAACTATTTATTAGATTTATTATCGAGTTCTCAAACTAGTAGTGAATGTACTAACACATCAATTTTCGTCAATGTTATTTTTCAGTATTGGTGGTATACTTACTTTACGGTCGGCGAACCTGATCTTCACGATAAACGAACAATTTTTGCAGTCGTGTACAAGTACAAAGATGATAATTGGATTGGTCAGATTAATGATGGTCAAAATATTGCTGCTATGCAACGGATGCAACAAGTGTGCAGAACTAGTATCAACATTAAGGCAGTGCTGTATACAGTAATTGATGAGTTCCATGAACCAGCCGCACAATCCATGCTTCAGTTAAGCCTTAAGAGACTTGTATTTTACAGTCCAGTCAGTGGTCAGGGTATTTGGTACTACGGAGAAAGACATATGTTTCAGCTACAAGAGAGAAAGGTAAAAGCAACCAACTCATTTCCAACTTCAATAATTTCACATGATGATTGGATAAAGTTGATAAATAATGGACAACCTTGGGAAGAAGTTGATGATTTGATCCAAGAACAGAAAATGACTATGATTACTACAGTTGGTTTCAAAAGGTATGCAAGCTAAATATTGTTGTTCATCCAAAAAACTTAGGTAGTGTTGACTTTCCAGCAATTGGAAATTTGCCACTTATAGATCTTCCATCCCAACCCCTACCATCGACGGGCGAACCATCTACGTACCCTAGCAGTCAAATGGGGTCGTCAAATATGCCTCCATTATCTTGGGAAGTCCAGACTTTATCACCAAGTGGAGATGTTGTTACAGTTCCACTTACTAGTGAAGGTATGAGCAGAGCTATCTATACGATGGTGTGGTGGCAACAAAAGAAGAGTGTCAGAACGAGTTGAACAATTTTGCGCTTTTTACCAACCAATTCCGCGATTTTCACTTGAGACAGATGCAGGCTTTGAGGGAGAGTATGAGTTTTGAATTGCCTGAGACTCCGTTAGGGTCAAGTTCTCAAATGCCCGGTGAGAGCAATACAAGAAGTCGTGCAAGTGGAAGTCATGGAGGTCATAGAAGTCGTCAACACACTCCAACTTTGATGGAAGAGACTATGGTGGAAGAGACTCAGCTACCACCAACAACAACAAACTTGGAGACGGATTTCCAGTCTCCTATTGGTTTCATGCCCCAAGGTCATGTAATTACTCCAGGTGGTGGCGTAAATATGGATGCACTTAGGCAATCCGTAATTTATACCCCAACAAGTTCAGCATTTCACCGATTTCAATGGCTCCGGCACCATTTCAAGGTTATGAATCACCTGATGCTACTCAACCACCATCTCAGAGTCCAAATAATGAGTTTTCACAAGATCAAACATGCTTAGGGGATTATATATTTGGTGGTAATCGTTAGTTTGATAGATTGATAATCGTTAATATGAATCGTGGTTTGTTTAAATCGTTAATGTAATTGCACTTTTGTTTAATAAATAATAATTTTCATTTAAAGTTTTCTGCATAAGTTAAAATTGAGAACTTAGAATTGATAAGCTAGATTAAATTGGGGCAACACTTTTAAGATTTCATAACAACTTGCATATCGGAACTTCTCTCTGTTGTCACAGAGCCACTTTTCACGACATCTTTGATCAATCTCTAACAGGGTTTCACCACTTCTCATGTTTCGAGCCTCTTCCCTTATCATACCAATATACTTGGTAACATTCTTGGAAGTTATGGAGAAACGAGCACTCAACACCATCGAATTGCGATTGTTGAGGTTTGTTGTTTCTTCTTCAAATTTCAGTAAAACGCGTCCCCAAAAAGGAATTAGCCGTAATGTGCCATCAACGATTGGATGATTAGTGAAGAAAACATAAATCCTGCAGATGCATTCATCTTCTAACGTGCTAAAGTTGCGCTGCTGTGCTCTTCTTATTTCATTTTGCACACTAGCTCGAAGTGCAACTCTTTGATTTTCGGTCGCATGTTGCTCTTCTATGAATTGAGCCATAGACATGTTTTGAGCCATTGGAAAATCTAAGAAAATAAGAAGAAGGTGTGAGTCAAAATGGTAGAGGAATGTGGTATTTATATGGGAGAAGATTTATGGCCGTTGGATTAGATTCTACTTAGCGGTGTAAACTAGACCGACCGGTCTTATAAGAGCCGCTAGCGGTGTAGTCATGACCAAGCGGTCGAGTCTCGACCGCTCGGTGAAAACTTGACCTGGCCTGGCTAAGTGGCAGATTTGCCAGTTTGCTAGCTCCATAGGGTGCACAAATGGCAAACTCTCGAATTTGCCACACCCATAGGAACCGGCCTTAAAGTAACAGAAAAAAGTTGAGAGGATGTAAACAGGGTGTAAAGTTTACAACCATTAGAGGCCAAACAATGATCGACCGGCCATGCTATTGCTGCTGGCGGCCAGCTCTGGGTCGCATTTTAGTGCTTACCTACATGGCCCATCAAATCTGTTATTACCATGGTTTTTTTTTTATTTTTTCTTTTAAATCGTAATAACAGATCTGAATTGCCCTAACCTGTGCATTTATCACAAAGGAGGTTGTATATAATAATACCATTGAAACCAGTCAAAACAACTTGTCCACTCCCGGCACCACAGACCTTCGGTTGTCCCTAGTCCAAAACATCCAACTGCTTTCCAAAAGCAACAAGCCCCACGCTTTTCCCCAGCACAGACTAAAAAAACACCAAAGATCCAGATTGTTCACTCGACTGACATACCCCCAGAATTTAATCACCTCTCCACGTTTGTTGGCTTTTCGCTGCCCCAAACAAAATATAATCCCCTCCCTTCCCCCCTCCAAATTTTTTCAACCCTCAAAAAAAAAAATTCTCCCTGCAAAACACACTCCATTTTCTCTCTCCTCCTGTTCATCTTCTTCTCTGTTTCTCTCTCCTCCTCAGAAATGTCTGTAATGGCGAGGGAAGTAGAAGAAGATCTAAAATCACCTTTGATCAAGTCGGAAGGAGGATTCACAACCGATGATAATCAATCAAACGTAATCATAGACATCGAATCCAACGGTCATCATCATCATCAGGATTACAACAACAACCAAATTGATGAAGCTGTAGTTCTAGAGGTTCAAGAAGAACAAAGGGATAATAATCCGTTTGAGTTTATTGGTGTGGAGAGATTAGTGGTGCCAAAAGAGACAACAATTGATCCATTTCGTAATAATACACCAGAGATTGGATGTAGTTTATATGAATGGATTAAGATGATAATTGTGATACCAATTGCACTTTTGCGTTTGGTTGGATTTGGTATTTGCTTAGCTATTGGATTTGTGTTTACTAAATTCGCTTTGTTTGGATGGAAAGATAAAAAGAATCCTATGCCTCGTTGGAGATGTAGGGTTTTAGCTGTTACTCGTCTTTGTTCTCGTGGTATCCTCTTTTGTTTTGGGTACGTGAGTTTGCTTGTAGGTTTGGATTTGTCAAAGTATTGGGTTTGGGGTGATCTAATTTTGTTTTGTTTTGTTTGTAGGTATCACTGGATAAGGAGAAAAGGAAAACCAGCTCCAAGAGACATTGCACCAATTGTTGTGTCAAATCATGTATCTTATATTGATCCAATTTTCTATTTCTATGAATTGCATCCGACTATCGTTGCATCCGAATCGCATGATTCACTTCCGTTTGTTGGAGATATCATAAGAGCAATGCAGGTAATGTCATTTTTGATTGGTTGAATTTTCTATTTGTTTGTTTTGTGCTTAATTATTTATTCTTATTTGTGTGCGTGTTTTATCAGGTGATTTATGTCAATCGGTTTTCGGCAGGGTCAAGGAAGAATGCTGTTAGTGAAATAAAGGTAGACATTCTCTTCAAATTTGAATTGAGATAGTTATGTACTCCAGATTTAATTGAACTTAAGTCGGTTATTCAACTATTAACCGGAAAAATGAAGAAGAGAAAGGTAAAAACTTTGACAAATGACATAGTTAGATTAAGGAGCAAGTAAGAAGTTTGGCAGTGATCAGCACTTGACTTAGGATTACTTGGGAATCTTTAGTCTATGGGATAAATCTTTTTGTTTCTATTTTTTAATTGTCACTATTGGGTGGGATTGAGATACGAAATTAAGAACTCTTTAGAACTAGATTAGAGAATCGTAACATCTTGAATGCATTTTCATTAAATTTATTTGATAGGTGGTAGTTTGTAAATTATTTGATACAAAATGTCCTTTCAAGGGTTGACTACAGAGAAAGGCTTCAGGCAACAGATTTCCAAGAGTACTATTGTTTCCTGAGGGTACTACTACAAATGGAAGGTCGCTTATTTCATTCCAACTTGGTGCTTTCATTCCCGGATATCCAATCCAACCAGTGGTGGTTCGCTATCCTCACATTCACTTTGACCAATCTTGGTAGGACCATCACTCTTCATAGAATTTCTTGTATTGAAATCTCCTGGAATGTTTAAAACACGTAACTCTTGATTTGACATCCACTCTTTGTTTAGGGGAAATATTTCCTTGGCGAAGCTCATGATCAGAGGGTTCCTCCAATTTCACAATTTCATGGAGGTAGCTTTTCTCTTACTCGTAGTCTGCAATGGGTCAATTTTCTTTGGTTTAAAAGTACAGACCTTGTGCAACATAAAGACTTCCATTGATTGTTTGTTTGTGGACCATATTTTGAATGTCAAGTGCTCAAATTAGAGGCCGCAGTATGTTTGTATGGGTTATAATCATTGTTTTTTGTATGCCTCTTTATTTTGATTCTTAATATTAACAAGCCTTTTATTCTGGAATTAACAGGTGGAGTACCTTCCTGTGGTTTACCCAAATCAAAAAGAAAGTGCTTTAAATTTTGCTGAGAGGGTGAGTCATTTCTGTTCCCTTTCCCTTTGTTGAGCATGTGAAACTTTGATCATAACTTTACTTCTAAGTATGAAATAATTATAGTTTTGGTTTAGGGAGAGAAAGTGGAAACAGTGCAGGATTTTTTGTTTTATCAACTTTTTCCTTCCATCAAATCAAAGAGACACTTATTGAAATAGATCCATTTTGAACTGAACACACCTTACACACATGATATGCTTTGCAACTTGCAAGACATATCTTTTACATGATTCTATGGCGTGAGCTGAGAGTTGTTCCTAGAGTTTGCCAATGCTCTAGATAGTAAGATGAGCCTGGTGAAGGCTTATATAGCCGTAGCTGCTGCTTCTTTTAATTCGTCATTAGTTTACGCTGTTTGTCAGAAGCTGATGAGTCTGTCAGTGACGGTAAAATGATACTATTAGAATAATATTGAAAGATATTGCAAACACCATGGGTATCAAATTGTGCTATACCTAGTAAAAATGGACAAACAAAATTCCCTAGATCAACAACACATTCTTCTTTCTGGTGTCGTATTAGCAGTTTCAGGGAATTTCCTAGCCAGAACAACCAAGATCTGCTGCATAAAGCCATAAGGGTTAGTCTGGACTCGCGTTGACGAGCAGGTTACTGGGTATTGCATGTACCAGTTGGTATTACTACCAATATCAAATATATTTGATCTACAGAACTTTAGTTGTCTCTTAGTAATTTCCAGCTATAATGCTGATTTCTGATGCACCCATAACTAATTTGCTGTCAGAATTGTTGTGTTCCCCAAAGCATTGATATCTCTTACATAACAGTTCATATTTTGTGATACCTTGCAGACTGGTGAATCTATTGCGAGCGCACTCAATGTTGTACAAACATCTCATTCTTACGGGGATGTGATGCTTCTCATGAAAGCAGCTGAGGCGAAGCAGGTATGTAGTTTCTTTCTTTCTTTTTCTTTTGAATCAATTGTCATCCTTTTGTACCCTGTTGCGCGTCAAGTTTGTGAAAAGCTGGAAGATCTAGGTCAGCACCAGATAATTTCAGAAATCTGAACCAGATCTGGGAAGTGTGAAAGCTGTAAACACATAGCCGGAATTACAACCAATCAAATTACTGGCTAATGAGATCTGTTTCATGTTCAGTCTTATTTAGTAATTTGGCCCTCTCTTAATGGATAAGTAACATAATGTGCAGTAACTTCCCAAAGAGGATGACATATACTTTATACAAACATGCTCTGAAATCACAAATGCTAAAACTCTAATTCCTTTTTACAACAACAAACCTACCATTAATTTTCTAGTGTTGCTGCACAACAATCTGCAAGGATTGCCACAACTTTTAGCATCCTCCCTCGATACAAAAACTTGAAGGTGCCTGAGAGATAGAAAGACAGGTTAGGTCACCAAGATATATCCGAGTGTAATATGTTTGGTGCACAACATATGTGGATTGGAAGTGCAATACTTGGGTGGTGCGGGAAGGGTTGGATGAGTACTAAGACTGTCAAGTTACACCATCTGTAATGTATTTGAATTGGCTTTTGAAAGAAAATGTGTTGGTCAGCCCACTCGATTGGACTTACACAATCAGCTATACTTCTGATGTACATAGAAGTGTTTGGTACTGGTATATAGGCTCTAGTTGTTGCATAGCAATATCTAAATGGGAGCAAATAACAGAACGATATCTAAAAAATTTGTATCCTTAATATATTTGAACTTAAGTTATGAATGTGAAACATTGTCAACATTTTTCTCATTACTTATGTGGTATTGTGATCATGTTTGCAGGAGAAGGCCTCAAGTTATATGGTGGAACTGGCTAGAGTTGATAATGTGAGTTATCATGTTGAAATACACTTTATTCTCTTCTTTTTTTCCGCTTGTGATTGTATTCTTGGAGACTCTATAGCCAGATTGCTGTCCAAGAGCCAGTTAAATCCAGTAGTGTATTAAAGTTTTATCCTGTTGAAGGATGAAGTAAGATTTTTTTAGAGGTTATTCAATATGTTCTTTTGTTCTTTACAGTCACTTAACATAAGCACATTGGAAGCTCTGGATTTCCTAGATGTATTTCTTTCAATGAATCCAGGCCCTAGGTAATGTCAAAGCATTTTACAAACTTTATGAGTGATTTATATACCTCATATATCTTTTGCCATTGCTTTTCTCAGAAACTGTTACCACCTTTTGGAGTTATAGAGAATAATATAAATGTAATTTTGAAAGCCATCTAACTTTGTCTATCTGTTTACAGTGGACGCGTTGAAATTCAAGAATTCTTGAGAGTTCTAAGGCTGCCATTCTGTCCTCTATCAGAAAAGGTATGTTGCTCTGAGTTGATGTTTTTGATGCTAGTAGTATAAGAATTTTCTCCTTGGTAAAATCCCTTATAGCATTTTTCGATGTTTATTACTGTTAAAGGTTTATGTACTGTTTGTTGAAAAAGGTTATCTTACATAGTTACGTCTTATCTGCTTTAGATTTTTGCTTTCATCGATGTGGAGAAATATGGCCAAATCACGTTCCGACAGGTATTCTGGTTTTTATGCAATAACTGTGCTTTTTCTGATTAATAAGATTAGTGTTAATTGGTTAGTAAATTCTGCAGTTCTGTTATGGAGTGGCTCTTGTCATGAAGCAGCCATTATTCTTGAGAACTTGTGAATTAGCTTTTGGAGTTTGTGATTCCAGAGGATTAGGCTATATCACCAAACAACAGGCAAGCTGTTGATTAGTATTTTTATGTTTTTGTTCATTTAATTTTTGACACCACAGGGTTAAAATCTAACATATCATATCCCTTGACACAGTTAAGTGATTCCATTCGACTTGCTATTCCAGACATTACCAGCGAACAGGTTAGTATCGACCACTAAGTAAACCACTGCATTCCTCTACTTTTCTTGTGTGGAATGAGTTTAGTTTTGTTCACTTATTCTAGGCATGACTAAGCTTGGTTCTTCTGAAATCTGATTATTCGGAAAACGTTAATCTCAGCGCTATAGTTGCATATTTGGTAAATTTGCCAAAGATGGCATGTCAGGATGGCAGTCGATATATAACAGTACCCAGTTACAAAGTCCGTACACATCTTGGTAGAGAGTTCTTACTTAACTTTGAAATGAGTATTTTGCGAATCGAGTCTGAGCACAAACCTGTCCTGGATGAGTATGAGCTAATCGTGTCTTATAATTTGTTAATCCAAAGTCTCATACGAAAACCGCTTCCCAATTCCAACTTTAAAAGGCACACATTTAGCTTGAAAAAGTAAGATTGTTATTTCTGCTTTCGGCAATTTGAATGACAAGGGTCATTTAAGGACCCAGAAACAAAACTGAGAATTGGGCAAAGATGGCATCGGAAACACTTGATACCAGTGGATTTCTTTTCATCAAAGTGGTCCTGTTAATCTCATTCTTCTTTGAAATGTTCGACTTAATTGCAGGTGGATGAACTTTTTAAATTATTCGACAGTGATAGCGATGATAAAGTCAGCAAGGATGACTTTATAACCTGCCTAAAAAAGAACCCGCTGTTGGTAGCGCTTTTCTCATGTGTTGGCACTGGAACTGAAGTAGGTGATAGAGGGCTTGTTCAGGTAGTGTAATAATGGAGTTGTTGATGGTTTTATCATTGTAACTGTGGTGTTTGTTAATGGGAGCTGCAGTAGAGTTATTTGAAATTACTGCAGAAAGATATAACCTTGTAGTAAAAAGCTGTAAAATACTCTAAAGATTTGTGAGCAACATTTTGGTAATCAATATATTCTTTCTTACTTGAATCAGAAATTTGTCTCAAAGAAACATCAAATAAAATGTAAAATTGTAAGTTATGATACAAATTGAAATGGAAAAAAAGGGAAAAAGATTAACAGAATTTACATCAACTGAATGAAAAGCCAACAAAGTGGCATACTACTACATTACAACACATTTGTCCTTCGACTTGGACTCCTGCTTTGCTGATGTACTGGTGTTGACTTTGGTTCTTGGAACCTATAAAGAAAAATATTGTCAGAATTAGTTTCCTAGACTTGGTCCATCTATGGACCCATGAAACACAGAGATGTTAGAAATCTAACTGCGAGAGTGTGACAAAGTTTCAGCTATGCTATGTCTGTATATATCTTACTTGAATGCAGTATATTGAGATGGGTTTTCTGACAGTCTTATTCTTGGTCCTACTCTCCATCTTTATCGTAAGTATGAGAGCATACTATGCTACTCCCTACTCTATCTTGATCCTAAGTAGGAATCTATATTTTTGTATACCTTTCTACCTATAAGAATACTCAGTTTCAGTCAACACAAGATTAACATTGCTCCTAACGAGGAGCAGAAATGGAAGTCCTCTATGCTTTGTCGTGAAACCGGCATTCGGTTGTTCGTATTGTCCTTATATCGAGACCATAACATATGTTAACTGTTAGATGTCAGAAACTCTCAAGAGATTAATGTCTCTCTTCTGCAATTCCTACTTATATTCAGCACTCAGTATTAACAACCCAAATCCTAAAGTCTAGGAGTCAGTGGTAACTCTGTGCCAAGGTTGCCTAAAACATGGTGACTGGCATGTTCTGGAAAAACTAAGTACCTGAGGACCTACAACGAGCCTTGAACCGCCGCTACCAGCAGTAGAAGATGACTGCTGGGATGTATGCTGCCTCTGCGGTGGCTGGTTATCGAACTCCTGTTGTTGCAGTGCCATGGCTAGTTGCATATCAGAACTGTCACGATACAAACCAATACATAAATAATTTCTCAGATGGAACTTAATTAAGATTATTAGGATTTAAGAGCAGATATTTCTGCATACAACAAGATGCAGTTGTTTTTGCAACAGCCCCAATCTTCATACCGGGAAAAACCAAGAACTCTATTCTAAAAGAAAACAAAGAATTTGCAAACTGAAAGTACCTTAATGTCGTGTCTGCTGCTGCTGAGTTGTCAATACTTGCCAGATAGTCCTGATAAAAAAAATTGCATAAGTTTAGTGAAAGACAAGATGACATATTTTTCTAGAAATATTCAATGTTCATCAATTACTCACAGCTGTACTGGTCATGGCATTCTGCTCATTCCATGTACCATTACCATGACTTTCTAGTTTGAACTCCTCGAAGTTACCAGTCATAAACACTGTATCTCCATTAACCTGTCAGATATAGCGTACAACCATGAGGAGGGTAATGCATATATAGCATACTACCATAAGGAGGATGTACACACATTTTAGTTTGATTGATACCAAGAGAAAATGTTACCTCATTTAGCTTTTCCCATACCAAATCTGGTTGGTTTATATAACCCTGGTCAGTAGCTAGCAGGTAAAGTTCACCATTTAACTGTGTCAATCAATTGAGAAGTGATTATGTCAAGTTTATGGGGAGAAAGAGGAACAGTTGTGTTTTAAACCATGATGAAAAAACCCAAAGATGAGAAACAATAAATACGAAGATAACACATTTTAGACTGGACCAGACCTTGAACATGGTGCTGAAATGATTGTTACGGAAGAAAACACAAAGCTCGCGTTCCTTTAAACCTTCTTGTAGGCAGAATAGGCTGCAAATAAGCAAAATTAATGAGCCTATAAATAACTTAAAGTCTACAATAAAGATAAAGTTTGCATATGAAAGCATAATTTCAAACTGAAGGTAGGGTCTCTACTAACCCATATATAGTCAACTGGCTGGCATTGGTTCTGAAAAAGCTCCGAAGCAGATCCCCTGAAATATCAGATTTTAGAATTCTGAAAAAGCTACGAAGCAGATCCTAGATAATTTGAACAAGCAATTTTACCTTGCGTAGAAGACACATTTCCTGAAGCTCTTTCAGCTTGCTCAGCGAGAACCATCTCCCCTTCATATATAGGTTCTCGGGATTCATATATTATCGGTTTGGCATCAAGTATACACTCTTCTCCTTCGTACATAGGCTCACTACCATCGAGGCTAGAGGCGATAGCCTCAGCAGCATCTATCTGTTGTTGGTTTATACCATCAAATAAATCAGAATCTTCATTTTGTTCCGATGGACCTGAAGAAGTGTCATGGACACTCTCATTACTCAACAGGTTAGTATCCTGAAGATCAATCGGTTGAACTTGTTGAACCTCCATAGACTCAGGTACATGGTGTTCGTATGCACCTACAGTGTTTTCGTTTGAGAAAGCGAAACTGGTATCAAGCTCTCCAGAGTCCTTATCATTTAACTGATCAGAGTGTTCTCCAGAAACCATCCCTCCATTATTGGCACGGCTGGAGATATTGCAATTCTGTAATGTAGATTGTTCTGGTTCATGATGTTCACTCGAATTTTCCCCATCCAATGAGCCAGTATGAACACCTGATTCACATTTTTTAACGTGCGTAGTTTCATGATGTTCATTCCCACTTTCCCTATCCAGTGAGTCAGCACCAACATATAGTTCAGAAATTTTAACTTGTGTAGTTTCATGATGTTCATTTCCAGTTTCCCCGACCAATGAGTCAGCTTGAACACCAGGTACAGAATTTTGGAGGCATGTAGCTTCTTCAAGAACTGAAACTGGATTCACATTTGCTTCATCAGACAAGGTCTCAATCATAGTTGGTGGAGGTTCAGCAGTTGATAATTTCAGAGCTCTAAAAAGTTCAGCTTCTTCCTCAGCGTCTCCCAGTCCTCCATTCTGATGATAAGTGACAGAACGTGGTGAATCATCAAAAGATCTAGCTCTTGAAAGACTCGGAGAAGGAACTCCCAAGGTAGCAGTCGTCGCAGCAGCAAAATCAATACAGTCTTCTTCAGGGTAACTATTGTGTTCGTTGACAGTGGGACTTGTTTCAAGGGCAACGAGCTCTCCCATCAAAGTATTATAAGACTTTGACCCTATTGCATTTGCAGTATCAACATCCTTGTTTTCACGCAAAAAAAAGAAAACCAGTGAGAACTAATCTATGGCATCTAAGAGGCCCAAGAAGAATCTACTAGAGCATTAACGAATCCAGAGTCAGATCTGACACACAGCTTTATATAACATTTCAAATGCTGGAAAATAAGAATATTTGGAATCAGCTAGTGATAAGCTATATCAAGAGTTACAGTAGTCCGAGTGTCGATAGATCTACAGTCTTAAATTATACTACCTTCACAAAAAGTGGGTCTTTCACTTTTCCAAATTTGCCTATAAGTTATGGAAGTCTACATTTGTTTATCAAAGAACCACAAAACAACTTTTAAGTCAAAAAACGTAATATCACATATCAGTTTTACAAATATATGAGCGGAATACTCAGTTCCGAACAAGTGAGATTTCTAAATTTTCGGGAGCTCTTTTTGGTCTACCATACCCATACAACTTAGTATTCTATGTGACGGTATGATTACTAGCTAAACCGTAGATATTCTAGCTAAATTAGGATAATTCCAACATTAAAAACTCTACAACTAGAAAAAGTCTACGGAAACGACCAAAGAACTAGATTTATCTAGAAATTGTAATTATCTCATGCAAGAATCCCATCTTATGAAGTGTAATATGATACTGAAGTGAAAAGGCTTAACATAGTATAACTAGTTATGAGAGTCATTTTCCCTGAATCAAGTTGCCCTAAATTTAATTTTAAGAACTAAGTGTATTTATATGCTAGTGATGGAAGTTTATCATAAAGGTATAAAATGAAGAAACCAGCAACATTGAAAATACCTGTGGATCCACTATCCAACCATGATACAATGGAATATCAAGAAGATCAAATATGGTACATTCTCGGGTGAATTCAAAATCATCAATCCTTCAGAAACATCCATAAGTTTCCAGTTAGGGCAGAGAAAATAAAGATGTAAAACCAAAATTTCCTAAAGAAAAAGTAAATAACAACCTTCGGAATTGAACATTTACGTCAATCCCAGTAGAAAGGCGAGGAAGTAAATCAATTGCATCTCCAATATTCTGTTGCTGATTTTCAACATAACCAGCATCTTTATTCTACACCAAACCAAGTCAAAACATCTTACTACTAATTCAACAAAAAAATGGTATAACATTCAAATTGAATAATAAGGCATGGAAAACGAAAATGATGATTTACCTCAACATTACTATTAGAATCAATTAATCTTTCTGCAACAAGAGAAAGTAATTTCTGTAGAGAAACATCAGTCGTATCTCCACTCAAACTCAAATTATTCCTCAATAAAAGCAAATTACCTATTCAACAACAACAAAACAAAATCAATTTCAGAATTGCCACACCAAATTGAGTAATTACGATTTGCACCGACGATCATCTACAATTTAACCAGATCAAATTGAAACAAATCGAACTTGTTGAGATTGAAATTGAAGAAAAAACCCTAAAACATCAGAGAAATAGAGAAGATGAGTTTTGATTTGATTTACACATACATATAGCGAGTAGAGGGCAAGGTCCATTATCATTCTGAAGAATAATCGGTGTAGTTCTTCCTAAAAACTGTACAATCTTCGTTTTATAAACACATTCTTTTTCCAATTCGTTATTTCTTTGATGATCTTCACTAGCCATTGCCGACCTTCGATAACAAGAAAAAAAATAAACAGTTTTTCCAGAGAGAGAAAGAGATGAGATAAGTGAAACCTTTCGGCATTTAAGACCGTGTCGTCATCTCGATGGGGGCATATTCTCCGACGTGTTCAATGAACGACGGACCCACCGAGATATTATTGACGGTCATGATCTAATCCGATATGAATAGATTTTAAGGTAATCTAGTTGCTGATACAGGAGATAACGATTTGTAATTTCATTAAAGAATTATAAACCGCCCAAAGTGGGACCGTTTCTGGAAGATTTGGTAAGAGAAACAGGTTTAATTTTGCGATTAAGATAATGTAAGATAAATGAACGGTTAGATGTGAAGGTGATGACGGATGTTAAAGAAATAGTGCGGATTTGATTGGTTTTAAGAGGTTTAGTTGGTGGGAATTAACGAGGACCCGGTTTATTAAATTTTTGGTTAGATTGATGATGGTGATGTATGGTCTGTGGTACCAGAATGGGGACCTTTGATTTTGTTTGACAATGGGGATCGGACTGTCTACGGACCCAATATCACCCAGTCTGTTCCTGCTGTCATCACCAAATGGTCTCAATCTTACCTGGCCATTGGACAAGGACCTAAGGGCAATTCCTATGGCAATCAACAAACTTATTGTTTTGTTGAGCCACGTGGATGAACAAAGTGTGTTTTCCACTATGGTAAAGGAATGGGCGTCAGATAACTAAGCACGCGACCGTAATGGAATCGCTAGCGTTGGTAGGTAAATCGCTGGCGTTGGTTGAACAAACGCTGGCGCTTGTAGAAGAAACGTTGGCGTGTGAACCAAGGTCACCAACGACTACTTTTCAACGGTCACCGAAACGGCTAGTTTCTACCGGCTAGTTTTTTCCTCCATAAATACGGCTCGAGTTTGATCTTACAAATTCACAACCATCTTTCACCCGATCAATCTTTTCTTTCAATTGCTTTCAATTTTCAACCATGAATTCTGATTTTGATTCTTCCGAGGAAAACATGGAGATGGCTGAAATGTTGTATGAAGAAGAGGAAGAAATGTGTATGGAGTTTTTACATCAAATGGATGAAGATGCAAATCAAGATAGAAGAAGGCGACATTTTATGTTGCAATTACAATCCGGGATCATACCAAAGCCTTTAGAGCCATATGAAGTTGCGACTAGAAGATGGACGTGGCGAGATCGACATTTTTACCACGAAAAGATGATGCATGATTATTTTTATCATGATTGTGTCTATTCCGATGAGGATTTTCAGCGACGATTCTGCATGGGCCGCAACTTGACGCAAAGGATTATTGTCGAGCTTTGTCAGGTACAACCTTTATTTAATTATCAGTATGATGCATGACATGTACGAGGCTTTAGTCCCGAGCAAAAGGTCATTGCGGCCCTCCGTATACTATGTTACGGGGTACCAGCGGATTCCACCGATGACTACATCCGTATGGGAAAAACAACCGCCTTTAGGAATCTCAAATTGTTTTGCGAAACAATAGTCGAGCATTTTGGTCCAACCTTTTTAAGAAAGCCTACTCAGGAAGATGTTCAAAGAATAACTGCAGAAAAAACCGCGAGGGGTTTTCCAGGAATGCTAGTTAGTCTAGACTGTATGCACTGGATGTGGCATGCGTGTCCGGTTGAATAGGTAGGCCAATATAAGGGTCATTATCCAAAACCAACTTTAATTTTGGAAGCTTCGGCTACTTATGATTGTTGGTTTTGGCATGCCCTTTTTGGACTCCCGGGTTCAAATAACGATCTCAATGTTTTATATAAGTCACCATTGTTTGATGATCTTAAGAATGGGGTCGCGCCGCATTGTAATTTCACCATCAACGATCATCACTACACTCAGGGTTATTATCTGGCAGACGGAATCTACCCAAAATGGTCAACTATATGGTTCAACTTATAAACAGGTAGGTTTTGGTCCGACGACTTCGAAGGATATGAAGTACTTTAACACCCAACAAATGAAATGCAGAAAGGATGTTGAACGCGCTTTTGGCATACTGAAAAGGAAGTTTGCCATCGTAGCTGGGCCGACACGCTTTTTTGATATTCAAGAAATGAACAAAATTATGCTGACTTGTATCATTCTGCATAACATAGTCATTGAAGAAAGCAGGCGTGACCCAACCTGGACTAGTATTCCAGATGAAGATTTAACCAAGGATCTTGTGGTAGAGCATGGGTGTCCGACAAGAGAATATAGACTTGCCACTGACAGACTCCACAATCGTGGAATCTATGCACAACTAAGACAATATTTAACTAAGCACCTTTGGGCTTTAAAAGGAGCAACAGACGATGCGCGGGGGAGAGGGAGAGGGAGAGGGAGAGGCATATAGATGTAATTTTCATTTTAGTGTTGTTGTTTATTTTAATTTAAAGTGTTTGTTAAAATTGAGGCAATTATATTAAAAGTAATTTTAAATAAACGAGTACAATTAAACTAAACTAAACTAAATTAAATTAAACGACTACACTGAATTAAATTAAACTTAACTAGACAAGAATTAAAATCAGTTAGCTAGCAAGACTGTATTCATCTTCGTTTTCTTCCGAGGCATCATCCTCGTCTTCTTCCACATTCACATATTGGCTAGTTTGTTGAGGGGGACTTCAGTTTGTTGTTGTTGTTGGGGGGTGTCTTGTTTGGCATGGACTTGTTGTTGTTCGTCCGTATTCATTTGCTTAGTCCATATAGCATATGGTCGTTCATTCATTTTTCCAACGTCCAAGGAGAATAACTTGTTTAGCTTACAATCCCTGTAGAATTGTTCTCGCGAAAGACGACTTTTCTGTTGATTATTTAAAGCAATGGCACGGTCCCTGACTCTATCTGCCTCCATCTGCATCTTCATTTCCTTGTGATCAGCATAGTTGAACTCGCTTGAATCTCCTTCTGCTGCTCGTTGGGATGCGTCTCTCGCTGCTTTTGTAGCTATTTGACCACCTCATCTTCTTCTTTTAGAGTTGGTGTTAACGTCTAGATTACTATTGTGTTGATTCTGACTACCTGGAGTTCCATCAGGTGAGGAAGCAGGCCATCCATTCTGAAAATCCTGCGAGATCGAACCATATGGTGATCATGCAGGCACTTGATGACCTTCCAGCAAGTATGGATTAAACTTGTTAAGCACCCTCAAAATGGTGAAACAAGTTTCATGTTGGAAGCTGCAACCTTTGTGGGCTCTTTGCCACTCTTCCCAACATCTTCGTTCCACATCCAGTTCGCCTTCACCACTTTTTTTGTTGTTCCACATTTGAGTGATCAAAGTTATATATTCAGAAACGGATGCTGAAATTGTGTGAAATCGATGACACAGCCCATCGACATCACGCCTATTGGGGTTACCTGTTTCTTCACCAAATTTTACTAAAATCTTACCATAAAAAGTTTTTTTTTCTTGATAAATACCATTGATTTAATCTAATGTAAATAATACATAATTTCTGCAAAGTGACTCCTCTTCATCCATCGTATACTTGGGACCAAGAATTCTTGTGTTCCTTTGTTGTGATTGTTGTGTTTCTTGTTATGTTTGTTGTGGTGTTTGTTGTTGTGTTTGTTGTGGTGTTTGTTGTTGTGATCGTTGTTGTGATCGTTGTTGTGAGGATGCCATATTTGTTAAAGATGCAATATATGGAGATGAAATTTTTCTGAAAGATTGAATTGATATGAATAGTTTTGTTTGAAAAGAAAAAGAAAAGTTATAGACGGTATGGAAATTGTGTAATGTTGAGGTAGTGTTGAAGAAGGTGTGAGTTTAAGTCTATAGACGAAGTGAATTTATAGGGAAATGAAAGTAACAATGGTGGTGGGATGGAAAGAGCAGTTGGCGCTCTTAGAAAGAACGCGGCGTGTTTACCAAAAACGCTAGCGTTATAACAGACGACGCGGGTTGGATGTAATAGCGCTGGCGTTTTTACTTCAAACGCCAGCGTTCGTAGGAAGCTCGCCCTTCCTTACCACAGGCGCGCGCTGGGTGTTCCATCTTGATGTTCAAATCAACAAATATATTGAGTTGAACATCCATTTTTCATGTTTGTTCATTCCATAGTGGGAGCAAAATGAATAAACTCCAAGTTTGTTCATTCCATAGGAACTGCTCTAAGGTGTGTGTGAGAGTCAGGCCAATATATTTTCTTGTTCAAATTTCAAAGAGTATGATTTTGATTAGGAAGAATATGAATAGGTATGCTTATCAATATCTTATTGGCTTACCACCTAATCTAAGTGTTTGTCAATTAATCTTGAAATACCTTTTATTTGAGTTTCTGAGGTCAATCCATCGGCTAAAGAAATAATGTTCATATCAAAAGGACACTAATTTATTTATTTTAAAAGTGATCCAGGGAGAACAAAATTAGATATGGGAAAAGAAGAAAAGAAACATGGTCGAATTCATAATTAGCATCAGTTGTAAATACTTGGGTAACTATTTATTTATTTATTTATGGAAAGATTATTAAATTATATTAACTAGCAAATATAATACAATAAGTTTACAATTTCATTTTTATCAAATACATTGGAGTAAATGCTATATTTTTTAATTTTTTGTTGCAAATGTGAAGACATATGTTGAAGATTTTTTATCCTTGGACCTTGCTTCCTTTGCAATGTAGTCTGCAGCAAAGTTATGTAATCTATTTATGTAGTTCACCTGAGATTGGGGTAATTCTTGCAGTATTGTCTTGACTTCTTGTAAAGTGTTTTCCGCTATCCAAGGGGCTTCTGTACTTACCTTGTTGATGTTGTCTGCCAAAGCTTTGCAGTCGGTAACTATGGAGACACTTGAAAAAATGTTGTCCTTTAACCAAGTTGTTGCCTTTACCAAGGCTTTTGTTTCCGCATGTAAAGCTGAAGTAGCCCACTCCGAACGCGCCGATATATGCATAAAAATCTCATGATTCACCGAGAACAGTAAAAAGGCATAACCCATGGAAGAATCTTCTTTTCTAAAAGATGCATCGATAAATATTATTCAATATGTGTTTATGTCGGACCAACTATTCCTAACTAAAGTTCCTTTCTTTTGGGTAATTTCCTTTTGGACAACTTTAGTAGGAGTAGAGCTTAAGTATCTATTAATCTGATCCATTAAACTTATTGGTTCGGGATTGATTTTTTCGAAGACTATCGAGTATCTATGCTTCCAAATGAACCATGGGATTGTTGCTATCTTTTCCGCAAACTGTGCCAAATTAGGATCTGATAACCAACTTCTAATCCAATCATTAATCGAGATTTTGCTACTCCTAGTATTAATAGCTTCTAAAGATAAACCTAACCAAATTGCTCTAGCAAAAGGTCAAGATCTGAAAAGATGTTGTTCTGTTTCCTATTCATGAGAATTGCACATCTGACAATGAGGGTCTATATCTGACTTATGGCACCAAGCCTAGAAAAGGTGGGGAGCGCTTTTTGTGATAATTTCCACATAAATAATCTTATTCTTGGGATAGCTTGTATTTTCCAAATTTTTTTCCAAGGGAAGTCCATCAAGTTATTATTTTCTTGATCTTGGTGGACTAAAAAGTTGTAGATATTCTTTGAAGTAAAATTTCCTGAAAGATGATGCTTCTATCTGATTTTGTCTTGTTCTTGTCTCTTCGGCGTTATAGCTTGAATTTTTTCTCTGACGTCTGGATCAAAGTATTTTTCCAGTTTTTCTTGATCCCAAGTATTATCTTCCTTTATTAGCTCCTGGACCAAATTTGGTGTCGGTTCTTGTATATTGGTTGGTTGGGTAATTATGTCAGCATTAGGTATCCACTGGTCCTCCCAAATTTTTGCAGAAGCTCCGTTTTTCACTTGCCAGACAAAATTACCCTTGATTAGGTTTAGACCTTTTTGTATACTCGTCTAGACCCAGGATAGATAAGAAGTTCCGGTGGAGTCTAGAGGGTGGGAGTTTGGGAAGTATTGGGCTTATAGGATTTATACCTAAAGTTGATCACGTTCTGTGATTAGCCTACTGGCCAGATTTGTGAGGAGAGATATATTGAAATGGTGTGGGTTCTTAATTCATAGCCCATCTTGAGAAATAGGCTAGCACATATTGGTCCAAACTTTAATGTAACCTCCTCTGCCCTTGGCCTTATCCTAATTCCACCAGAAATCTCTTTGGATTATATCCATTTGATCGAGAGTGTGTTTAGGTATACAAGGATTTGCATTTGGTATGTGAGGTAAGCTTGAAGGACAACTTTTATTAATATTGTTCTACCAGCCTGAGAAAGGATTTTAGATTTCCAGCCTTGAAGGGTCGCATAGTACTTTTGAAGGAGAGGTTCGAAGTTCTCTTTCCTGTTCTTGTCGAAGAAAAGAGGGTTGCCAAGGTATCTATCATTTTTTGTCATTAACGAAACCTCTAGAATTTTTATAATGATTTTTCCGTGTTTTGTATGAATGCGTGGGCTGAAATAGATCCCAGATTTTTGAAGATTAACCATCTGCCCAGTGATCTCGCCGAATCTTAATAAAATATATAGCAGACTTTTTGCTTCTCCTAAATCTGCTTTCGTGAATAGAAAGCAGTCGTCGGCAAAGAAAAGGTGAGATGGTTAATCTTCTAAATTGGTGTCATCTTGGGAAGTCCTCGTGTTTATTGCCTTTTTTTATTCTTTTTGCCCTTTTTTTTTGGATTTTCTTATGAAGGCCAATGACTACTTACCAAGTGGGTTATATGAGATAAAATGAAATTTTTATCTCGTGATATATATGGGGGCACCTGCCCTAGGTTGGTGAAAATCCAAAGAAACTATTAAAACTAGATTAGTTGTTCAAAATAAATGCGTCAAAGCATTCTTCTCGTCATAAGGTTTCCAATGAGTCATCACTTGCCCGGATCGGACTTGCCACGAAGAAGTAATGGGTGACTTGGAATAAAGTCTCTAGACTAACACAAAAACTCTTCCCAAGCTTACAATAGAAAAATACCTTCATGCATTCTTGTTTCACCACCATTGTGTCGTCGGGGAGCGGAAACGACGGAGGTAACAGTGGCGGTGTACATAATCTTGTTTGAGTCAACCGAGCCATAAAATCTCGACGAGACGATGTTTTTTTAGAAAATTAGTTGTGACGACTAAATCATGCCAAAATTGGTTGAGTCAGTTAAGTTTGCCCAAACTGAATTGAAGAAGAAGTAATTGTAGGGCTCTTTTCACTTTTTCTTGTTCTCTGTCCAGTGGCGGAACTAGACATTCGATACAGGGATGGCTTGAGCTTTTTTAGGGCTTTCTTAAGCGTAAAACTCATACACCAACTATGGCCCAACATGAAAAGGCTTTGAAAAAAATGACTTTTTTTCACATTAAGCTAGCCCTAGAAAAATGTATCTCCAATGAGCAGCCAGGATACCCCAATTTCAGGAGTCACATTGGAAAAATGCCCTGATCTTTTAGCCTTACTACTAGTAATTAATAAGAAAGGGACCGTGTAAAGATTCTAGATAATTTAGATCTCGAAGAAAATGATGGCGACAAATTTATTTGGTGCCATATATTACATTCTTGGAGTCTCATCTCGCGAATAAAATGGTTGAGATTGAGCTTGCTGATGCGTGGCCAATCATAAACTTCCAAGTGTAATTGTAGAATTATAATTTTGCCCATATGAATGCAATAATTTATATTGACACGTGTCATCATGAAAAATATACACCTAGAATTTTTATACATGTGGAGGTTACTTACACGTATCCATCTACCACACGTGTTGGCCCACGCGTGTGTATGAAACCTCATCTTCTCTTCGTGGCCAATCTTTGTTCACTTTCAAAAATAAATTGTCATAGAGAAAGAGAGGGAGATGAAAAAGCGGGGTCTAACAACCACACCCAATATTTCGCTTAGCAATTTGTATGGACTAACTCCAATATAATTTTGAGAGCACCAACTAATAAAGTGATCTCAATCAAGAAATATATCCAAGAGTTATATCTTTGTTTCTTGATGTAATCGGCAAATCAAACAGATATAAATCCGTGAGCCTGATTAATATAAAAAACAACTTGAACGGTACCAAATACCAATGTTCAAGTGTTAATCAATTTATATCAACAACCAAAAGTTGTATTATCTAATTGATTGAAAGACGCACAACCTGTGATATTTCAATTATATAAACAAATATAATGCGGAAAAGAAATAACACAGACACCAGAAATTTTGTTAACGAGGAAACCGCAAAGGCAGAAAAACCCCGGGACCTAGTCCAGATTTGAACACCACATTGTATTAAGCCGCTACAGACACTAGCCTACTACCAGTTAACTTTGGACTGGAATGTAGTTGAGCCCTAACCAATCTCACACTGATCAAGGTACAATTGCGTTCCTTATGCCTCTTGAACCACGCCGGATTCTGCGCACTTGATTCCCTTGATTTCACCCACAACTAAGAGTTGCTACGACCCAAAGTCGAAGACTTGATAAACAAATCTGTCTCACACAGAAAATTCTATTGAATAGATAAATCTGTCTCCCACAGATATACCTACGAGTTTTTGTCCCGTCTTTTGATAAATCAAGGTGAACAGGAACCAATTGATAAACCAGACTTATATTCCCGAAGAACAGCCTAGTATTATCAATCACCTCACAATAATCTTAATCAATTAACGAAACAAGATATTGTGGAATCACAAACGATGAGACGAAGGTGTTTGTGACTACTTTTCAATCTTGCCTATCGGAGGATAAATCTCGAGCGAATGTTAATGAAGATATTACTCAATCACAATAGAAAATAATAGATCAGAACATGCAACTACGGAGAAAATAGTTGGGTCTGGCTTCCCAATCCCAATGAAGTCTTCAAGTCATTAACTTACAGGATTTTAGAAAAACCTAAGGTTAAAGGAGAATCAACTCTAGTCGCAACTAGTATCACACAAGATGTGTGGGGATTAGGTTTCCCAGTTGCTAGAGTTCTCCTTTATATAATCTCCAAATAAGGGTTTGCAATCAATGTTACCTTGGTAATAAAGCATTCAATATTCACCGTAAGATGAAAACCTGATTAGATTCAAGCTAATATCTTTCAACAGTGAGATCGAACTTAGCTTGTTATACACAAATGAAATGTACCATCATTTAGATAAGCGTAACCGTACCAAAACGTGTACACTTAGTTGGTTCAACAATAGTTAACCAATGGTTAGCCATATGAGCACTTTCATATCAACCTTATTCATCTTTATCATAACTAGTTCAAATGACTCAAATAAAACTAGTTAGAGAGCTGTACAATTGTTTATATTCTCATAGAAGTATACAACACACAATTGAAGCAAAATTGATTTTGATTCACTTGAATCATTTCATGAACATTATAGCCACGGTTTCCAAAAGATTGCATTCCTTATTATATAAATATATTAGTTCATGAACAAACCGATTTTAGAACATAACCTACTTAAGTATGCAAACATGTACGCATACCTAAGTAGCCGGACTGAGTTTGGTTACGCCAGTACACGTACGGGTACGCAGACCACTTACACTTCCAAACTCCAGCAAAAATTCATGGAACTTGAACTTCCGCCAGTACGCGTACGGGTACGCATACATAGTTCCCGGACTTCCAATAACCATTTAGTACGCGTACGTGTACGCATACCATGGTTCCCGGTTTTGGACTTTACACAAATGTGAATACACACAATGTTTATATCCAATCATGGTTATATGTTCTAAACCCTCATTTCAATCATTGAAACACTCTTGGAAGATGACAATGGCTGTCTCACACAAACTATTAGCTTCAAAGCAATTTTCAAGTGATCGAATGATCAATACGAAACATTCCGAGTCTACATCAAATGACTGTCTCACACAAATCATGTAAGATGTTACAAGGAAATTTTCACATGATCATCTTTTGACTTTCGTCAAGAATAAAAGATGAACTTGGTTTAAGCGAAAGCTTATCAACACATATTTCGAGAAATAGATAAGCGAGATAAACTCGGCTCGAAATACCAAATGTGTATAATTGAAGTCTATATAGCAATACGACTTCTTGTCTCAAATAGGAGATAGAGTAGATAGACTTTTGAGTGATAGATGAGTTCAAGTCTCCAGATACCTTTTTGATGAAGTTCCACAAGTTCCCTTGAGTAGTTCTTCGTCTTCATTCGAAGTGTACTAGTATGCGTACATGTTCGCGCACTGGCGAAACCAAACTCAGTCCGGCTACTTAAGTATGCGTACCCGTTTGTGTACTTGAGTAGGTTATGTTCTAAAATCGGTTTGTTCATGAACTAATACATATATATATATATATATATATATTAAGGTATGCAATCTTTTGCAAACCGTGGCTATAATGTTCATGAAATGATTCAAGTGAATCAAAATCGATTTTGCTTCAATTGTTTCTTGTATACTTCTATGAGAATATAAACAATTGAACAACTCTCTAACTAGTTTCATTTGAGTCATTTGAACTAGTTGTGAAGAAGATGAATAAGGTTGATATGAAAGTGTTCATATGGATAACCTCGGTTAACTATTGTTGAACCAACTAAGTGTACACGTTTAGGTACGATTACCTTTATCTAAATGTTGGTACATTTCATTTGTGTATGACAAGCTAAGTTCGATCTAACGGTTGAAATATATTAGCTTGAATCTAATCAGGTTTTCATCTAACGGTGAATATTGAATGCTTTGTTACCAAGGTAACATTGATTGCAAACCCTGATTTGGAGACTATATAAAGGAGAACTCTAGCAACTGGGAAACCTAATACCCACACCTCATGTGTGATACTAGTTGCGACTAGAGTCGATTCTCCTTTAACCTTAGGTTTTTCTAAAACCCAGTAGGTTAACGAATTAAATACTTCATTGGGATTGTGAAGCCATACCGAACTATTTTCTCTGTAGTTATGTGTTCTGATCTTGCTATTTTTTATTGTGATTGAGTACTATCTTCTTTAAGATTTGCTCGAGATTTATTCTCCGAAAGGCAAGATTGAAAAGTATCACAAACATCTTTGTCTCATCGTTTGTGATTCCACAATATCTTGTTTCGTTAATCGATTAAGATTATTGTGAGGTGATTGATATTACTAGGATGTTCTTCGGGAATATAAGTCCGGTTTATCAATTGGTTCGTGTTCACCTTGATTTATCAAAAGACGGAATAAAACTCGTAGGTATATCTAATGGGGGACAGATTTATCTAATCAATAGACTTTTCTATGTGATATAGATTTGTTTATCAAGTCTTCGACTTTGGATCGTAGCAACTCTTAGTTGTGGGTGAGATCAGCTAAGGGAATCAAGTTCGCAGAATTCGGCGTGGTTCAAGATGCGTAAGGGAAGCAACTGTACCTTGATCAGTGTGAGATTAGTTAGGGCTCAACTACATTCCAGTCTGAAGTTAACTTAGAGTAGGCTAGTGTCTGTAGCGGATTAATACAGTGTGGTGTTCAAATCTGGACTAGGTCCGGGGTTTTTCTGCATTTGCAGTTTCCTCGTTAACAAAATTTCTTGTGTCTGTGTTATTTCTTTTCCGCATTATATTTGTTTATATAATTGAAATATCACTATTTTTGTGTAGTTCAATCAATTAGATAATCCAACCTTTGGTTGTTGATATAAATTGATTGACACTTGAACATTAGTCTTTGGTACCGTTCAAGTTATTTCACATAATAATCAGGCTCACGTATTTCTATATGTTTGATTTGCTGATTACATTGTGAAATACAGATATAACTCTTTGATATATTTCTTGATTGAGCTCGCTTTATTAGTTGGTGCTCTCAGAATTATATTAGAGTTAGTCCATACAGATTGCTAAGTGAAATATTGGGTGTGGTTGTTAGACCCCCGCTTTTTCAATTGGTATCAGAGCAGGCAAACACTATAAACCTAATAAGTTTGTGTTTGACTGATCCCCAAAGTCTGTCCCTATGGGAAATCTCTTTGGGAAAGTTGCTCTTGGCTTCTGTAACGCACACCATAATTCCTTAAAGATTGTTCAGATCTTATTATCTACAAGACCTCTGGTCTCTCAAGATAATCTCGCTTCATCGAAGACTTTGGAAAACTTGGATGATGAGAAACAATCTAAAGGAAAAACTTAAGTTCTTCTAAGAAAAATCGTTCGAGAAAACGTGGTCAACGCTCAAAGATATGGAATCTCAATAGATTAACTCTTAATCTTTTTGAGGAATACTATCGTGATGGATCAATTGACAAAGATCTATTTAAAGCTTTTGAAAACGTTTTTAAATTCTTAGAAAAACTTAATTCGATTAAGGAAATGAATCTTTCTGATAAAAGTTCCGTACCTGTCAAATCATGTATTCATGATGTACGAACTATGTTATCTATCAACTCATGTGAAATTGATAAAAAGATCTCTGGTGAGTTTTGTGTAGGTTCTAATTGTCGGAAAACGTCATTCCTTGGTCATAATAAAAATGATTTAAAAAGTTCTATTAACCCTGAGTATCATCATTACTATGATTATACTCGTGGCACATTTCACAAATATCAACCGGAAAAGTTGCAGGAGGATCACTCTGCACTTCTAGCCTCTTGGTAACAAGCTTGGCTCTACCCCATTTGTATATAACTTGAAATGAGGCAAGTAACGATTGACTATTTTTTTTTTGTCTGGGTTAATTTATTTTGTAATCTTTTTTTTTTGAAAAAAAATAATTCATTGATAAGTTTTTTTTTCTCTTCCCAAGGTTAATTAAAGTGATGTAGTTTCTCTACCATCCTTTTACTGCACCGTACTTGTAGGATCAGAATATCGCAACATCAATACCTTTGCGAAATCTTTATACAACATACTGCGAAGATATCACAGTGCAGGTTCTGGAAATGACGCAACAGATGACGACAGCTTAAACACGAGAAAGATGTGGAGATCTAGCGAGATTTAGGAGTGTTGCGAAATCTAACACTTGTATACTTGCAAGAATATCGCAAGTCATATCCTAAAATAAAGGACAGTTTAGCTGTCACCCACTATGTAATATCCTATATAAAGAGCCGAACAGGCTTAAGACGAGGAGAGATCTTTTTAAAGTGGAGAGAAAGTTCTTAGGAGAGAGAAAGTTTAAGATAGCAGTTGTATTCTTGATTTCATTTCCTTCTTGTAAAAAATTCTTAAACCCAATTAATAAAAAATGTGATTGTTGATCTTAAAGATGTGTTGATTATTATGAATTCTTGTGAGGGGTGTATTGTGGGATTTCCTGCAACTACATAATGGCGCTAGAAACAGGGAGTGAAGACTGATATTGTGATTTGAAAGAATTTGGAGTAGTAGATAAAGAATTTCATATAATTTTCAACAACTCATTAAGGTTGAAAAATGGCTAGAAGAAGAAATACATCAAAACAACCAACAACTATTAGAAGGAGTAGGAGGCTTGCTGGAAAAGGGAGAGATGAAATGAAGGAATCTTCAAGAGTGAACACAAGAAACAATGGAGAAAATCAAGTTCAACCGCCAATTCAACGTACACCAATACAAAATAGAATTGTGGATTATGACAGAGCGAGTGTACATACTTGGCGACCAGATTCTGTAGATGAAATGGGAAAAGAGCAGCAATTAAGAAGCAATGAACAAGAGGAGAGAGACCAATAAGTAATTGGAGGAATAATTCATGGAAATGAAGAGATTGCAGCATTAGAGGCATTGAGGCAAAGAATACATGAAGAAAGGCGATTAGAAGCAGAAGAACGTGCAAATTTGACAAGGCAAAATCATGAGTTGAGGATGGAAAACATGAGATTACAAATTAGAAGGTCAAGAAGCACTACAAGATCAAGTTCAAGATCAGTTAGAAAAGAAATAAGACGAAATTCTCCTGTAGAAAATTCTAATGAAGATACTCGAGAGGAAATACAAAATCCAAACGAAGAACGTCGTGAAAGAAGAGAAATAATAGAAGATCGTTACATTCAACATGGTGAAATTCTTCAAAATGGACAAAACAACGAAAATCAGGGAAATAGGCAACGTCAGGAACGAAATAATCAAGATGGCGAAGAAAATTAGGGAGAAGGAAGAAGAACATTACATGGGAGAGAAGTTCAAAGAAATCGACAAATAATTGAAGATGAAATCGAAAGACATTACACTGAACAAGCACGTCTAGCTTGCGAAAGGTAAAGACTAAGAGCAGAAGTGGAAGAACAAGAGCTCCAAGAGGCAATTCGCCAGAACAATCATGATAATCGAGAAAGAAGGCGTGAACAAAATCGCAATAATGGTAATATCAATGAAGAATATGATAGAGTACAAAGGAGAGCTGAAAGGCGGCAAAGAAGAGAAAATGAGAAATGTAATGGTGTGCGAATTCATAAAAAATAAGTGAAAGAGGAGATCGCAGAGAAAGACGAGAAGAAAATGATGAACAAGAAAATCAAAACAGATATGAACGCAGAAGAAAAGAAGCGGAGTTAAAAAGACCAATGGATCCAAATTCTGGTGTAAATGAACAAATTTTGAGAGAGCTAGCGGAAATGAGAGGAATGTTAAATAACAAAAGAGAAGGAGGTAGGAGACAACTGGACGAAGCCATAGAAGAAGCTGCGAAAACCCCATTCACACAATTAGTACAATTAGGAGGAATACCACCAAAGTGCAATTTACCTGCGTTAACCAGCATTTTTGACGGAACAACTTGTGCAGTACAACATATCAAAGCTTATGTGAGATGTATGCTACAATGGGAAAACCATGATGTTGTATTGTGCAAATATTTTGCATCAAATTTAACAGGAGAGGCCTTGAAATGGTTTGAAGGTTTGCCGAAGAATACTATAACATCTTTCAACCATTTGCAGGCTACATTTTTAGGGGTATATAAGTAACAATTCCTCGCGACCTGGCATTGAAGATGTATTTGGGTTAAAACAAAGGGTTGGCGAAAGTTTGAAGCATCTAACCATGAGGTGGAACACAATGTGTAGTGATATAGCTGGTCGTGTGGATGAGAGATATCTCATTCTGTCATTCATCAACGCTATGTTTGCAACCAATCTGATATACATTCAAATTTTCAGAGTCAAGAATAAGATCACAATGACTGAGTTGCGAGAATTTCAGGAGGAGTATATTGCTCTTGAGGAAAAGCAAAATGAGATGGAATCATACCCAGTTGCGAACACAAGTTCAAAAGCAGCGAATGCAAGCTTGTTACCTAAGTTGATAAATAAAGTGGCGAGCACTTCGCAAGGACAACAAGAGAGTATAATGGGACATAGTCAGCAGAAACTAGTAGCTATGGGAAGTCGTGATCAAGAAGAATTCTAGAGAGAAAGAAACTTCTATAGCCGTGGTGGAAATAACAAAATTCAAAGACTTGACCAGCCACAAGAAACTTATGGAAGTCAGAGGCAAAATCATCATAGAGGACGGGGAAGTCATAAGATGATATGGGAAGAAATCAAAATGCCACCTCTGAATGCTAGCGTGGAGAAAATATGGGAAGCTATAATCTTGATGGAAAACATACTCGCGCCATGGAACATGGGGAGTGTACCACCTCCAAGCGACAGAAGTCATGAATTTTGTTCTTATCACCATTTTCATGGACACTCAACAAATGATTGCAGAAATATAAAAAGAATCATCCTCAGAATGATAGATCAAGGGAAACTAAATCATTTTCTAAAAAACCAACCTCAGTCTCAACCATTACCACCACCGCCAGAACAGGCTTAAGACGGGGAGAGATCTTTTTAGAGCGGAGAGAAAGTTCTGAGGAGAGGGAAAGTTTAAGATAGCAGTTGTATTCTTGATTTCATTTCCTTCTTGTAAAAAATTCTTAAACCCAGTTAATAAAAAATGTGATTGTTGATCTTAAAGATGTGTTGATTATTATGAATTCTTGTGAGGGGTGTATTGTGGGATTTCCTGCAACTACATAATGGCGCTAGAAACAGGGAGTGAAGACTGATATTGTGATTTGAAAGAATTTGGAGTAGTAGATAAAGAATTTCATATAATTTTCAACAACTCATTAAGGTTGAAAAATGGCTAGAAGAAGAAATACATCAAAACAACCAACAACTATTAGAAGGAGTAGGAGGCTTGTTGGAAAAGGGAGAGATGAAATGAAGGAATCTTCAAGAGTGAACACAAGAAACAATGGAGAAAATCAAGTTCAACCGCCAATTCAACGTACACCAATACAAAATAGAACTGTGGATTATGACAGAGTGAGTGTACATACTTGGCGATCAGATTCTGTAGATGAAATGGGAGAAGAGCAGCAATTAAGAAGCAATGAACGAGAGGAGAGAGACCAAGAAGTAATTGGAGGAATAATTCATGGAAATGAAGAGATTGCAACATTAGAGGCATTGAGGCAAAGAATACATGAAGAAAGGCGATTAGAAGCAGAAGAACGTGCAAATCTGACAAGGCAAAATCATGAGTTGAGGATGGAAAACATGAGATTACAAATTAGAAGGTCAATAAACACTACAAGATCAAGTTCAAGATTAGTTAGAGAAGAAATAAGACGAAATTCGCCTGTAGAAAATGCTAATGAAGATACTCGAGAGGAAATACAAAATCCAGAAGAAGAACGTCGTGAAAGAAGAGAAATAATAGAAGATCGTTATATTCAACATGGTGAGATTCTTCAAAATGGACAAAACAACGGAAATCATGGAAATAGGCAACGTCAGGAACGAAATAATCAAGATAGCGAAGAAAATCAGGGAGAAGGAAGATGAACATTACATGGGAGATAAGTTCAAAGAAATCGAAAAATAATTGAAGATGAAATCGAAAGACATTACACTGAACAAGCACGTCTATCTTGCGAAAGGGAAAGACTGAGAGAAGAAATGGAAGAACAAGAGCTCCAAGAGGCAATTCGCCAGAACAATCATGATAATCGAGAAAGAAGGCGTGAACAAAATCGCAATAATGGTAATATCAATGAAGAAAATGATAGAGTACAAAGGAGAGTTGAAAGGCGGCAAAGAAGAGAAAATGAGAAATATAATGGTGTGCGAATTCGTGAAATAAATGAAAGAGGATATCGCAGAGAAAGACGAGAAGAAAATGATGAACAAGAAAATCAAAACAGATATGAACGTAGAAGAAGAGAAGCGGAGTTAAAAAGACCAATGGATCCAAATTCTGGTGTAAATGAACAAATTTTGAGAGAGCTAGCGGAAATGAGAGGAATGTTAAATAACAAAAGAGAAGGAGGTAGGAGACAACTGGACGAAGCCATAGAAGAAGCTGCGAAAACCCCATTCACACAAGAAGTACAATTAGGAGGAATACCACCAAAGTGCAATTTACCTGCGTTAACCAGCATTTTTGACGGAACAACTTGTGCAGTACAACATATCAAAGCTTATGTGAGATGTATGCTACAATGGGAAAACCATGATGTTGTATTGTGCAAATATTTTGCATCAAATTTAACAGGAGAGACCTTGAAATGGTTTGAAGGTTTGCCGAAGAATACTATAACATGTTTCAACCATTTGCAGGCTACATTTTTAGGGGTGTATATAAGTAACAATTCCTCGCGACCTGGCATTGAAGATGTATTTGGGTTAAAACAAAGGGTTGGCGAAAGTTTGAAGCATCTAACCATGAGGTGGAAGACAATGTGTAGTGATATGGCTGGTCGTGTGGATGAGAGATATCTCATTATATCATTCATTAACGCTATGTTCGCATCCAATCTGATATACATTCAAATTTTCAGAGTCAAGAATAAGATCACAATGACTGAGTTGCGAGAATTTCAGGAGGAGTATATTGCTCTTGAGGAAAAGCAAAATGAGATGGAATCATGACCAGTTGCGAACACAAGTTCAAAAGCAGCGAATGCAAGCTTGTTACCTAAGTTGATAAATAAAGTGGCGAGCACTTCGCAAGGACAACAAGAGAGGATAATGGGAGATAGTCAGCAGAAACTAGTAGCTATGGGAAGTCGTGATCAAGAAGAATTCGAGAGAAAAAGAAACTTCTATAGCCGTGGTGGAAATAACAAAATTCAAAGACTTGACCAGCCACAAGAAACTTATGGAAGTCAGAGGCAAAATCATCATAGAGGACGGGGAAGTCATAAGATGATATGGGAAGAAATCAAAATGCCACCTCTGAATGCTAGTGTGGAGAAAATATGGGAAGCTATAATCTTGATGGAAAACATACCCGCGCCATGGAACATGGGGAGTGAACCACCTCCAAGCGACAGAAGTCATGAATTTTGTTCTTATCACCATTTTCATGGACACTCAACAAATGATTGCAGAAATATAAAAAGAATCATCCTCAGAATGATAGATAAAGGGAAACTAAATCATTTTCTAAAAAACCAACCTCAGTCTCAACCATTACCACCACCGCCATAACAGGCTTAAGACGGGGAGAGATCTTTTTAGAGTGGAGAGAAAGTTCTGAGGAGAGAGAAAGTTTAAGATAGCAGTTGTATTCTTGATTTCATTTCCTTCTTGTAAAAAATTCTTAAACCCAATTAATAAAAAATGTGATTGTTGATCTTAAAGATGTGTTGATTATTATGAATTCTTGTGAGGGGTGTATTGTGGAATTTCCTGCAACTACATAATGGCGCTAGAAACAGGGAGTGAAGACTGATATTGTGATTTGAAAGAATTTGGAGTAGTAGATAAAGAATTTCATATAATTTTCAACAACTCATTAAGGTTGAAAAATGGCTAGAATAAGAAATACATCAAAACAACCAACAACTATTAGAAGGAGTAGGAGGCTTGCTGGAAAAGGGAGAGATGAAATGGAGGAATCTTCAAGAGTGAACACAAGAAACAATGGAGAAAATCAAGTTCAACCGCCAATTCAACGTACACCAATACAAAATAGAACTGTGGATTATGACAGAGTGAGTGTACATACTTGGCGATCAGATTCTGTAGATGAAATGGGAGAAGAGCAGCAATTAAGAAACAATGAACGAGAGGAGAGAGACCAAGAAGTAATTGGAGGAATAATTCATGGAAATGAAGAGATTGCAACATTAGAGGCATTGAGGCAAAGAATACATGAAGAAAGGCGATTAGAAGCAGAAGAACGTGCAAATCTGACAAGGCAAAATCATGAGTTGAGGATGGAAAACATGAGATTACAAATTAGAAGGTCAATAAACACTACAAGATCAAGTTCAAGATCAGTTAGAGAAGAAATAAGACGAAATTCGCCTGTAGAAAATGTTAATGAAGATACTCTAGAGGAAATACAAAATCCAGAAGAAGAACGTCGTGAAATAAGAGAAATAATAGAAGATCGTTATATTCAACATGGTGAGATTCTTGAAAATGGACAAAACAACGGAAATCATGGAAATAGGCAACGTCAGGAACGAAATAATCAAGATAGCGAAGAAAATCAGGGAGAAGGAAGATGAACATTACATGGGAGATAAGTTCAAAGAAATCGAAAAATAATTGAAGATGAAATCGAAAGACATTACACTGAACAAGCACGTCTATCTTGCGAAAGGGAAAGACTGAGAGAAGAAGTGGAAGAACAAGAGCTCCAAGAGGCAATTCGCCAGAACAATCATGATAATCGAGAAAGAAGGCGTGAACAAAATCGCAATAATTGTAATATCAATGAAGAATATGATAGAGTACAAAGGAGAGTTGAAAGGTGACAAAGAAGAGAAAATGAGAAATATAATGGTGTGCGAATTCGTGAAAGAAATGAAAGAAGAGATCGCAGAGAAAGACGAGAAGAAAATGATGAACAAGAAAATCAAAACAGATATGAACGCAGAAGAAGAGAAGCGGAGTTAAAAAGACCAATGGATCCAAATTCTGGTGTAAATGAACAAATTTTGAGAGAGCTAGCGGAAATGAGAGGAATGTTAAATAACAAAAGAGAAGGAGGTAGGAGACAACTGGACGAAGCCATAGAAGAAGCTGCGAAAACCCCATTCACACAAGATGTACAATTAGGAGGAATACCACCAAAGTGCAATTTACCTGCGTTAACCAGCATTTTTGACGGAATAACTTGTGAAGTACAACACATCAAAGCTTATGTGAGATGTATGCTACAATGGGAAAACCATGATGTTGTATTGTGCAAATATTTTGCATCAAGTTTAACAGGAGAGGCCTTGAAATGGTTTGAAGGTTTGCCGAAGAATACTATAACATCTTTCAACCATTTGCAGGCTACATTTTTAGGGGCGTATATAAGTAACAATTCCTCGCGACCTGGCATTGAAGATGTATTTGGGTTAAAGCAAAGGGTTGGCGAAAGTTTGAAGCATCTAACCATGAGGTGGAAGACAATGTGTAGTGATATGGCTGGTCGTGTGGATGAGAGATATCTCATTCTATCATTCATTAACGCTATGTTCGCAACCAATCTGATATACATTCAAATTTTCAGAGTCAAGAATAAGATCACAATGACTGAGTTGCGAGAATTTCAGGAGGAGTATATTGCTCTTGAGGAAAAGCAAAATGAGATGGAATCATACCCACTTGAGAACACAAGTTCAAAAGCAACGAATGCAAGCTTGTTACCTAAGTTGATAATTACAGTGACGAGCACTTCGCAAGGACAACAAGAGAGGATAATGGGAGATAGTCAGCAGAAACTAGTAGCTATGGGAAGTCGTGATCAATAAGAATTCGAGAGAGAAAGAAACTTCTATAGCCGTGGTGGAAATAACAAAATTCAAAGACTTGACCAGCCACAAGAAACTTATGGAAGTCAGAGGAAAAACCATCATAGAGGACGGGGAAGTCATAAGATGATATGGGAAGAAATCAAAATGCCACCTCTGAATGCTAGTGTGGAGAAAATATGGGAAGCTATAATCTTGATGGAAAACATACCCGCGCCATGGAACATGGGGAGTGAACCACCTCCAAGCGACAGAAGTCATGAATTTTGTTCTTATCACCATTTTCATGGACACTCAACAAATGATTGCAAAAATATAAAAAGAATCATCCTCAGAATGATAGATCAAGGGAAACTAAATCATTTTCTAAAAAACCAACCTCAGTCTCAACCATTACCACCACCGCCAGAACAGGCTTAAGACGGGGAGAGCTCTTTTTAGAGTGGAGAGAAAGTTCTGAGGAGAGAGAAAGTTTAAGATAGCAGTTGTATTCTTGATTTCATTTCCTTCTTGTAAAAAATTCTTAAACCCAATTAATAAAAAATGTGATTGTTGATCTTAAAGATGTGTAGATTATTATGAATTCTTGTGAGGGATATATTGTGGGATTTCCTGCAACTACAGTATTGATCCCTTCAGTGTGCAAACCTTGGATGTTTAACACTTTAAGAAATCCTGCTTTCCTTTTGTGGGTCGCGGTTCATGAATGGGTCCAAGCCCGTTATTGGGTTTATAAGAAATATGGTACGTGTACCTTTCTTCTTCCTTCTCTTGTCCGCGTACGTGAACGTTTCTAGGGTTCATGTATTATCTTCATTAAAATTCATCTTTGGAGATTCAAAAAAGGCTAAAGGTTTTCTTCATCTTCAAGGAGCATATCAAGTAAGTTTTTTCCTTCCCCTTGTTCTCTCAATCTCTAGGACTCATGAGGAATTTCAAGGTTTCAAAAAACTTGGGTTCATCCTCTCCTTCTAGTATGAACATACCTATAGACCAAGCCTCCCTTAGAATCAGATTTGTCAATGATTCTTGTGGTAAGACATTTGAAAAGATTTATTCTACTGGTTTCATCTTAGAAAAGAAATTGGAAATGTCTAGTGGTCATAAAGAAGATTTGGTTTGATTTGAAAAGTATAACCTTGGAAACATCTTTGATGGTCTTGGTGAAGGTTTTGACACTCTCACAAGAATTTTCTATGCCAACATTCATGATGTTGATCTTGAGAACATGGAATTCAAAACCATGATAAATAGAGAAAGGTTTCTTGTTAATAGAGAGTTGATTTCAAGGATTACCAAAATTCCTTTGGGTAATTTTCGCCTTCTTTGGATTACCAAGATCAGTGGTATCCCATCAACTCTAGTAAGGAGGAAGTCAGGGGTTCAATCCCTGCCATAAAGGTTTGTAATAGATTAGTTGTATAATGGGTTTGGCGGTGTTGGGTCTGGCAGTGGGGCCAGTCCAACTAGTTGGGTTCAGGTAGGGGGTCAAGGTCCGGCTTTCGCGTATCAAAAAAAAAAATGCCTTCCTAGGCCAAGTGATGAAAGACCATCATATGAAACCATCTCGCATGGTCTTTGTGGCAAGAGTGTTGATTGGAATGAAGGAAAATTTTCCTACTAATTATCTTAGTCTTGCTTTGATGTCTTTCGGAAAGCTTGGTATCTCTAATCTTCGTCCTTCCACAATTGAAAATTCTCGGTGGAGTCGCGAGTTTGCGGAGTTGGTCTATTTCCTTGAATTGGGTACCCAAGTCTCGATATTTGTGGATTTATCATTTTTCAAATGGTCTCGATGACTTCATCCAACAACAAGTTAGGCTTTCCTTGCTTAATTGGACAAATTTGTCGTGCGAAAAATATTGATTCTACCCTCTAAGGACAAATCATCTTATATGTGCATTACGAGTTTGTCTTGATGTCTAGGAAACTTCTTATGAGAATTTATTCTTGTGTTTTAAGAAGGATAACTAGGGTTTGGGATAGCAATTATTGTGAGTACACATAGCTATTGCCAATGTTTTTCATCTTGCAATATTTTTAGATTTATTTATTTAAATTCTAAAGTTTATTTGGAAGATGATTTTGCAGTATTAATCTTTATTGGTTTTATATATTGCAAAAAATTTATGGGATATGTATGTTTGCGTCCGTGAACTATGATTGTCCCATATACGTCAAAAGTTAAGTCTATTATATGTCTTTATGCGAATTTTGATGGAAAATAGAATGAACTTTTGATAACAAAGATTAAGTCTATGATATTATTATGCAAATATTGATGAAAAATAGAATGAATCTTTGTATATTCCGCGGTATTGATCTTTCCCTGATCCACTTTATGTGAAAATACTGTGTGGCTCCGTAAGTTCTCTTATGTTGAGCATTTCCGATTAAATTAATCATAGATTCTCTTGTGGTTAATTTAGTTGAGTTTTCTTGATACAAATTCATGTTTCATGTAATTTGTTAATGTCGAAAGAAATCCTTCTTTTCTAGTAAAAGTAAGGTCGCTCTTGTTGTTCCTTTGGGAATGACATTTTATGGGGGAGAGTTCTTAATTGAACTTGTGCTTAATTGCCAAATCTTTGTGGGGAGTGCGGCTGTGGAATATTGTAGGGGTTATCTTGTATCTTTATTAACTCCTTGATGAATGCATTTAGTTTCGGCTATATGATTTCATCTAAACAAAGTTGATATGTTTTTCTCTTTTGGTCATGAAGTATCTCTATGAAAATTTCATTAGGATCCCACTAGTTTTCTTACCTTTGCCAATTTATATTGACAAAAGGGGAAGAATTAATGCGTAGTTCACACTACAAATACATATGGTTTACGGATCATTATGTAAGGGGGAGTGGTTTTCATTGTGAGATGAAGTATTGACTAAGGGGGAGTGATACATATCACCATAGTATTGTTGTCAAAGTTGTGATACAATTGAACTTTGATGCTGTGTAATAATACTATGACACTGTATAACAATGATTGAGAACTACAGTTTTCTTATTGTTATAGCTACGGATCTTCAACAACTATGATACAGAGTTGAACACGTTCAGAATCACTGGAGTACTTAGAAGTGACGAAGATTTCGAGTAATGTTGAAGAACCAAGGAGATCAAGCATTTGGATGAGAATCTACAAAGTTTATTTATTTTGTAATCCATATGTATTGATAGTTTTGTCACTAAAATTGACAAAGGGGGAGATTTTTAGAGCACTGCTCGGTCGAACTCGCAAGCGTTGCTATCTCAAGCTTGTTTGTCAAGTTTAGTTGCCAAAACTATAAGTCTTGATTTCTAGTCTACTTATAGCAGTCTCGGATTAGGATAAAAAGTGTAGTCGGGCTTTAGACTTCACGGCGTTCAACAAATGAAGACGAAGAACTACTCAAGGGAACTTGTGGAACTTCATCAACAAAAGATATGTGGAGACTTGAACTCATCTATCAATCAAAAGTATATCTACTCTATCTCCTATTTGAGACAAAAGTCGTATTGCTATATAGACTTCATTTATACACATTGGATATTTCGAGTTGAGTTTATCTCGCTTATCTATTTCTCAAATATGTGTTGGTAAGTTTTAGCTTTAACCAAGTTCATCTTTTATTCTTGACGAAATTCAAAAGATGATCATGTGAAAATCGCCTTGTAACATCTTACATGATTTGTGTGATGCAATCATTTGGTGTAGACTCGGAATGTTTCGTATTGATCATTTGATCACTTGAAAATTTCTTTGAAGCTAATAGTTGTCTGAGACATCTATTGTCGTCTTCTAAGAATGTTTCAATGATTGAAATGAGAGTTTAGAACATGTAACCATGATTGGATATAAACATAGTGTGTGTATTCACATTTGTGTAAAGTCCAAGTCCGGGAACCATGGTATGCGTACACGTACGCGTACTGGTTGGTGAATGAAAGTCCGGGAACTAAGTATGCGTACCCATACGCGTACTGGCGTAAGTTCAAGTCCCGTGAATTTCTGTTGGAGTTTGGAAGTGTACTCGTATGCGTACCCGTTCGCGTACTGGCGAAACCAAACTCAGTCTGGCTACTTAAGTATGCGTACAAGTTTGCGTACTTGAGTAGGTTATGTTCTAAAATCGGTTTGTTCATGAACTAATACATATATATATATATATATTAAGGTATGCAATCTTTTGCAAACCGTGGCTATAATGTTCATGAAATGATTCAAGTGAATCAAAATCGATTTTGCTTCAATTGTTTCTTGTATACTTCTATGAGAATATAAACAATTGAACAACTCCCTAACTAGTTTCATTTGAGTCATTTGAACTAGTTTTTTTTTTTTTTTTTGAAGGAGAAAAGGCAGTGCCTGATAATTTCATTGATATGAAATTTTGGTTACATGAACAATTACATCATAAATTAATGGAAAGAAACAAGTAGTACTAACATTACAGATTTCAAATATTAAAAAGAAAACCCGAAATTGTACTATTCTCCATTCCATCGACGAATTTGATATCTTCATAATGGTTATGATTTTAAACCATTTTGATTCCTGATCTTTAGAATCTTGATCTTCAGATTCTTGATCATCAACATCATACATGTTATATGCTTCCACGGTAGAGAAGTAATAAGCCCAGATTGACATCATCACGATCAATATCGGTATTAATTTCCGAAGTAGATCGTCGTCTTTCATAACGTATTTGATAACAATGCAGTAGCACCACCAAAAAAATCCACTATGGATATCATATAAGAAATCTAAATGGTATTGAAACACCATTAGATCTATAAAAACAAAGAGAAAAATCTTTAGATCTTTTATATAAACATAAAAAGAGAAAAATCTTTGGAATTCGAAAACTCAAATCAAATTGAAAAACAACTTTTCATTCAAGGAAGAAATATATATCATCAAGAGACAAAGGGCCATTTGAACTAGTTGTGAAGAATATGAATAAGGTTGATATGAAAGTGTTCATATGGCTAACCTCGGTTAACTATTGTTGAACCAACTAAGTGTACACGTTTAGGTACGGTTACCTTTATCTAAATGTTGGTACATTTCATTAATGTATGACAAGCTAAGTTCGATCTAACGGTTGATAGATATTATCTTGAATCTAATCAGGTTTTCACCTAACGGTGAATATTAAATGCTTTGTTACCAAGGTAAGATTGATTGCAAACCCTGATTTGGAGACTATATAAAGGAGAAGTCTAGCAACTGGGAAACCTAATCCCCACACCTCCTGTGTGATACTAGTTGCGACTAGAGTCGATTCTCCTTTAACCTTAGGTTTTTCTAAAACCCAGTAGGTTAACGACTTAAAGACTTCATTGGGATTGTGAAGCCATACCCAACTATTTTCTCTGTAGTTGCGTGTTCTGATCTTGCTATTTTCTATTGTGATTGAGAACTATCTTCTTTAAGATTTGCTCGAGATTTATTCTCCGATAGGCAAGATTAAAAAGTAGTCACAAACATCTTCGTCTCATCGTTTGTGATTCCACAATATCTTGTTTCGTTAATCGATTAAGATTATTGTGAGGTGATTGATACTACTAGGCTGTTCATCGGGAATATAAGTCCGGTTTATCAATTGGTTCCTGTTCACCTTGATTTATCAAAAGACGGAATAAAACTCGTAGGTATATCTGTGGGAGACATATTTATCTATTCAATAGACTTTTCTGTGTGATACAATTTTTTTTTTATCAAGTCTTCGACTTTGGGTCGTAGCAACTCTTAGTTGTGGGTGAGATAAGCTAAGGGAATCAAGTGCGCAGAATCCGGCGTGGTTCAAGAGGCGTAAGGTATGCAACTGTACCTTGATCAGTGTGAGATTAGTTAGGGTTCAACTACGTTCCAGTTCGAAGTTAACTTGGGGTAGGCTAGTGTCTGTAGCGGCTTAATACAGCGTGGTATTTAAATCTGGTCTAGGTCCCGGGGTTTTTATGCATTTGCGGTTTCCTCGTTAACAAAATTTCTTGTGTCTGTGTTATTTCTTTTCCGCATTATATTTATTTATATAATTGAAATATCACAGGTTGTGCGTAGTTCAATCAATTAGATAATCCAACCTTTGGTTGTTGATATAAATTGATTGACACTTGAACATTGGTCTTTGGTACCGTTCAAGTTGTTTCACATAATAATCAGGCTCACGGATTTCTATCTGTTTGATTTGTTGATTACATTATGAAACAGAGATATAAATCTTTGATATATTTCTTGATTGAGCTCGCTTTATTAGTTGGTGCTCTCAGAATTATATTAGAGTTAGTCCATACAGATTGCTAAGCAAAATATTGGGTGTGGTTGTTAGACCCCCGCTTTTTCAAATCCTTAGAATGAGAAAATCTTATGAAAATCTCATTGACAGAATTAAAAGAGATCTATCCATCTCTGAAAATTCTCACATCAGTGCAATTTCTCCTCATGATCATATAATTAGATCAAGGAAGGATCACCTTCTTGGGAGAAAACACTTTGGGAAGAAATTTCCAAAAAGAAACAGGAACTATGTTTCTAATACTCGTTGTAAGCAAGAAAAGGCTTACTCCGATACAACTTAGTTGTTTGGAGATTGTGCACTCTCATCCAAGCTCGTGCTCATAATTTTTGGATGAGGAAGCACATAAAACGAGAGCACAATTTTTCCGTTTGTGTTTTTATCAGAAAAATCTGTGACAATTTCTGGATAGCTGCGAATCCATTTTTGTCTAAAAATTATTCATGTTTATCATGATCTTCAAAAATAAGGCTTTATTTGAAAATTTCGAATTTTTATAAACCTTCCAGCATGATAATTTTGGACATAGGAAACAAAATATATTCTTTATATATTTTCAGAAATCCCTTTGTATTTTCGATCCTAAAGTTGTCTCTCCTTAAGAGAAACTTTCTCTTGCTTGTATTGAGAAACCATGATTAATTCTTATTTAAATCCTTGAGCATGCCTCCAATAACTTGCAGTATTACGAAGGCAAATAAGGAGGAAGCTAAAAAAGTTAAGGATTGTCTAGGAATCGATACAGAAAGGAAAAAGAAGATCATATCGAAAATCATGTCTGATTACGATTCTGATAGTTCTGCTGGATCTCAAGATGAGTCATGTTTGTTGGCTTACATCCTTAAGATCCAACAAAAACCAAGTGGATACCTTATGATAGTATGATCGACTATATCCAAGGTTTTGAAGAACTAAGAACCAATCTTATTATGACGGTTCGACATCAAGATTGGCTCAAGGACATGATTGAGGAAACAAAAGCTGATCTTGCAGATATGAAGGTTCATGTTGAAAAACTTGAAAAATAGGAAGTGGTTGCGGACAAGTCTCTTGAGACATGCTTCAAGAGTTTGAACATTGAAGAAACCTCATTGAACAATCATAGCACCACTAGGGATTAAGTTATGCTGTAATACTTAATCAAAGGAAAATAGGCATCAATGTTTTGATTTATTTCAATTATTGTATAAGGTCTATTTTGAATAAAACTGTCAATTATCTATTATGAATTAAATTATTTTTATAATTTTCGGTTCAATTGATTGATATTTTTTCCGATTACATAGCCCGTGCTTGAATGTCTATATTATTGCTATGTGTTTTTGGTTTATGGGATGTCTGATTTCGGTTTTCATTAACCTTAATATTTGATCTCATATGATGTAACCCTTATGGTTTGTGTGACTTTTTGATTTAGCGGGATTAAGTTCTAGCCCATGTGGGTAGGCTTCATCAAAGGATCATAAGGTGTTATGTTGAAACTTATATGTGAAAAGTCCCAATATGTTGAATCAATCTGTATTTACATAAGTTGTGTTTAGCATAAACATATGTGTTTCGGGTTTGCAACTTTTGCTATTGGCACGCATAAGTTAAAAACCAATTCAACCTTTCTCTAGTAAAGGTTGCTTTTGTTGTTGCGAGAGAATGACAAATCAATGGGGGAGAGTTTTATCTTGAACTTGCGCTTAATGATATATCTTTCTAGGGAGAAGAGGATGCGGGATCTGAGGTAACAAATTTGTTAGTTAATCGTTTTCCTGTTTAAGAAAAGCTTGCTTATATTGCATATATTTTGCTTTTGCTTAACGAAATTTTGGTACAATTGTTATATTACATTATTGTTGTGTATGGATGTGTGTCATTCAATTGTTTCCGGTTAAGAAAAACTGTGTCAATTATTTGACTTATTGTTTGGTATCTTCTTTATTGTTTGGTATCAAGTGTTTTTGCTTAACAAAATTTTGGTGCAATTGTGGTGCTATAACGTCTATGATTGTTTCAATTGCTTCCGGTTAAGAAAATAATTGTGCAAGTCAATTTGTTTTTGTTTGTATGTATTGTTTATGGCATAACAAAATACGGGATCATTTGTTTAGTCCAATTCGATTCCGGATAAGAGAAACTAAGTTAATTCTGATCTTAGTTAGACTTATCAAATTAAAGGATTAGGTTATTCAAGTCTAATCGAATGCCTTGACAAGAAATACTAGTTAACTAACCTAGTACTTGTCTTGTCTAAAGTGAAAGGTCTAAGTTATTGTTTGAATAATTAGAACCTGAGGAGAGAAATAAAGTTAATTTTGATCTTATCGAAATAAGCGAGTGTATGATTACAATCGGTTTAACAAGGTAATTAAGTTTCTTAGTCGAATTGTTAAACTATCAGGGAAAATTGTTTCGGACAATTTTTTTGCTTGATAACATGTTAAAACTAAATTACTTGTAGTTTCGGTTTTAATGTTGGTTATCTAAAAAGTGGTATGTGAAACCTTCGTGCTTAACTCTTATAGGTTGTTTACAAGTCATTTAGATTTGTAATCCTTTCGGTTTGTCCTTTATTTGCTCGAACTTTTGTCATTTTTTTGTGACAAAAAGGGGGAGAAATATATGGAGTAAACAAGTGATCTGCAATCACTAAGGAAATGACATTTGTGCTTAAAAAGTTGGTATCTAACGAAAGAGTAAAGCATTGACTAAGGGGGAGAAACATATCATGTTTTTGTGTTCACTAAGGGGGATAAATATGTACCTTATGTGATGATTGTAGTAATCTATACTACAAAAGGGGAATAACAAAGATGTTCGGATTAAATATCTACCTATCTTAATTTTAGGGGGAGTATAAGCTTTGTTATTCAAATGTCAACATCGACATTTATTGATTGAATATGCAGGTTATTATGTTGTTGAAACTTGGAATCAAGCGTATGTAAAATGAATTTTTGTAATTTGTTTATCCATATGTATTAAGAGTTTTGTCACTAAAATTGACAAATTGGGAGTTTGTTAGAGCATAGCTCGGTTGATCCCACCAAGCGTTGGTATGTCAAGTTTGGTTGCCACATTTTAGCGAATCAAAACTCATCTAAGAGTCGCTTGATTATGTACTAGAGATAACTTCGTTTAGGTAAGACTTGAAAGTCTGGGAATGTTGAAACATACAAGTATTACTCTAAGACCTGAAGAACATGAAGAAGTAACAGACTACAACGACGACATCATCCTTCCTCTTGAGGTTAGTAATATTGACTTGAACTGTTTCATTCCTAACGTATCTTTCAAGTTGTGTTATATTGAAAACATAACTGCAAAGCTGTGCATGAGACATATTACTCTAGTAGTGAGACATGATCATATGATCATAGTATTAGGAAATTAGATGACGAAGTATAATGCTTATCTTTTGAACTTCGTATTTATGACATCGACATAATCTTATATTGCTGTTATGATTATGTGTATGGGTTATGGTGAAGATTTCATCCTAGGGAACAATGTTTTACATTCTTTTAAAGGAAGTACATTCATGAACTCGTTTTATGAATCAAAAGGGAAATCGCTAGGCTTATTGGTACGACTATTCATTGCAAATCTTTGGATTACCAATGTGTGTGAGATGGTAGAATGATCGTAACTTTGTTATGTATCTTGGTATAACTAGTCACAATGCCTGACTTATGATTTGGTATGACTAGTTTTCATTAGTTAGTGTAAGCGATCCTAAGTAATCACCATGAGATGGTATGATCGATATTTGTAATTAGTGTGACCGATCCTAGTAATTAGTGTGACTGATCACAGAGAATTATGTAATCAATCCTTGTAATTGGTGTAACCGGTCCTAGTAATTGGTGTAACCAATCCTGGTAATTGGTGTAACCGATCCTAGTAACTGGTGTGACCAATCACAAGCAATACCATAGAATATGGTAACCGGTCCTGGTAATTGATGTAACCTATCATGGTAACTGATGTAACCGGTCCTAGTAACTTGTGTAAGTAATCACAAGTATTTCCATAAGAAAGGTATAACCGATCCTTGTGTTTGGTAGAACCGATTGAACCATGGAATGTGTTTTGATAGTTTGATCAATCACATAGTAGTCTTGGAATACAGATGAACCAATTCTAAACTTGTTTGGAAGTTTGGTATAATCGATTCCAAGAATGTAAATATGAAAGAGGATTTACATGAAGAAGATGTCAACATACTTTGAACACGTACAGTAACTCTTATCTTTTATTGTTCAGAGATATTCCTAATTACTCAAGGAGATCATGTTCGAAATAAATTAAAAATCTTTTAATTAAGGTTGTTAGTTTTATATGCTTTAATTACTAGCAATTAAATGCATATCTCTAGAGAATAAAAATTAGTAATGTGCATTTACTAATTGGAGATTTTCTATGGAGAGATTTCAAAAATATTGGACAAAGCATTTATTGGAATTAGGAAAACCGAATGGGCATTTATTGCATATCTTGAGTGTACTTTCGGTTTTGGAAATTCCTTGGTGTCCAAACTTCCTTGGTCTATAAATACCTAAGTTTGCATTTCTAGCAAACTATCCAAAGAGCCAGGCAAACTTCATCTTTTTGTTGTTTTTGGTGGAGCCGTCTATCCGGAGAGGAAAGTACCCTAATTAAGCGAAATCTCTTACGACCGCTCGTTTAAAGACTTATGTGGGATCAAGAAGCTCTACGAGTACCGTTGGTGGTGTTAGAGCACCGCTCGGTCGAACTCGCAAGCGTTGCTATCTCAAGCTTGTTTGTCAAGTTTAGTTGCCAAAACTATAAGTTTTGATGTCTAGTCTACTTATATCTAAGTCTCGGATTAGGATAGAAAGTGTAGTTGAGCTTAGACTTCACGTCGTTCATCTATTGAAGACGAAGAACTACTAAGGGGAGATTGTGGAACTTCATCGACAAAAGGTATGTGGAGACTTGAACTCATCTATCACTCAAAATTCTATCTACTCTATCTCCTATTTGAGACAAAAGTCGTATAGCTATATAGACTTCAACGATGCACATTTGATATTTCGAGCTGAGTTTAACTCGCTTACATATTTCTCGAAATATGTGTTGGTAAGCTTTCGCTTTAACCAAGTTCATCTTATATCCTTGACGAAAGTCAAAAGATGATCATGTGAAAATTGCCTAGTAACATCTTACATGATTTGTGTGAGACAGTCATTTTATGTAGACTTGGAATGTTTCGTATTGATCATTCGATCACTAGAAAATTGCTTTAAAGCTAATAGTTTTTGTGAGACAGCTATTCCGTCTTCCGAGAATGTTTCGATGGTTCAAATGAGAGTTTAGAACAATTGGATTTAAGCATAGTGTGCGTACTTGCATATATATAATCCATGTCCGGGAACCATAGTATGCATACCCGTATGCGTACATGTTGGTTTGTGAAAGTCCGGGATCCTAGTACACATACCGGTACGCGTACTGGCGTAAGGTTTAGGTCCGGGAATTTTTGCTGAGTTTGGAGGTATGCGTACATGTTCGCATACTGGCGAACCCAAACTTAGTCCGGCCACTAAGGTATGCGTACACGTTTGCATACTTGAGTGGATGATGTTCCAAAATCGGTTTGTTCATGAACTAATACATTTATATAATAAGGAATGCAATCTTTTGAAAACTGTGGCTATAATGTTCATGACTTGATTCGAGTGAATCAAAATCAATTTTGCTTCAATTGTGTCTTGTATACTTCTATGAGAATATAAACAATTGAACAACTCTAGAACTAGTTTCATTTGAGTCATTTGAACTAGTTATGGTTAAGATGAATGAGGTTGATATGAAAGTGTTCATATGGCTAACTTCGGTTAACTATTGTTGAACCAACATGGTGTACACGTTTAGGTACAATTACTTATATCTAAATGAAGGTACATTTCATTTGTGTATAACAAGCTAAGTTCGATCTAACGGTTGAAAGATATTAGCTTGAGTCTAATCAGGTTTTCATCTAACGATGAATATTGAATGCTTTGTTACCAAGGTAACATTGATTGCAAACCCTGATTTGGAGACTATATAAAGGAGAACTCTAGCAACTGGGAAACCTAATCCCTACACCTCATGTGTGATATTAGTTGCGACTAGAGTCGATTCTCCTTTAACCTAAGATTTTTTCATGAAACCCTGTAGGTTAACGACTTGAAGACTTCATTGGGATTGTGAAGCCAGACCCAACTATTTTCTCTGTAGTTGCGTGATCTGATCTTGCTGTTTTCTATCGTGATTGAGTACTATCTTCTCTAAGATTGGATCGAGATTTAATCTCCGATAGGCAAGATAAAAAACAGTCACAAACATCTTCGTCTCATCGTTTATGATTCCACAATATCTTGTTTTGCTACCATACGAGTAAGATTATTGTGAGGTAATTGATATTTCAAGGCTGTTCTTCGGGAATATAAGTCCGATATATCAATTGGTTCCTATTCACCTTGATTTATCAAAAGACGGAACAAAACTCATATGTTTATCTGTGGGAGACAGATTTATCTATTTAATAGACTTTTCTGTGTGAGACAGATTTGTTTATCAAGTCTTCGACTTTGGGTCGTACCAACTCTTGGTTGTGGGTGAGATCAACTAAGGGAATCAAGTACGTAGAATCCTGCTGGGGTTCAGAGACGTAAGGAGCGCAACTGTACCTTGATCAGTGTGAGATTGGTTAGGTCTCAACTACATTCCAGTCCGAAGTTAACTTGGAGTAGGCTAGTGTCTGTAGCGACTTAATACAGTGTGGTGTTCAAATATGGACTAGGTCCTCGGGGTTTTCTGCATTTACGGTTTCCTCGTTAACAAAATTTCTGGTGTTTGTGTTATTTCTTTTCCGCATTATATTTTGCTATATAATAAAAATATCACAGGTTGTGTGTAGTTCAATCAATTAGATAATCCAACATTTGGTTGTTGATATAAATTGATTGACACTTGAACATTGGTCTTTGGTACCGTTCAAGTTATTTTCTTATATTCAATCGGGCTCGCAAATTCCTATTTGTTTGATTGCAGATTGAATTGAGAAATTGAGATACAACTTTTGGATATATTTCCATTGATTGAGTCTAACTGTCTAGTGGATTCTCTTGGAATTATATTGGAGTTAGTCCATACAGATTGCTAAGCGAAATATTGGGTGTGGTTGTTAGACCCCCGCTTTTTCAGGTGGGAAGCTAGATAATTGCAGTGTTATTAGTTTTCGATTGTTTTGATTGACTAACGGTTGTTGAACTTTGATTACAATTAGTTTGTTTATTCTTGAGAATCTTCTCTTCTGATGTAAGATTCACTCAAACTAAATCGAAGTGTCGACGGGATCTTTAAACTGTCTGTAGAATTAAAGACATCTTGTGATAATCCATTGTTAACAGATTCCGTTCTGTGCGTGATTGATCACAATAGATTCAAGTGGTGTTGTGTAGGTTATTATTGAAGATCATAGAAGATTTGAAGACGAAGAATATTTCTTATTCGTTTTCTCATATCTTTGTGTAGTACAAACCTTGATCGGCGGGGATCCAACTATAATCGGATTTATTCGATTGATTAGTTGCGTGAGATCGGTAACACGTAATAGTTCTCTTGAGATCTATTTTTGATTGTTACAAATCCGAATTTTATTACCTTGGTGATAGAGATTGGATTTATCTAACCAGGCAAAGGAGTTTACTAGATTAAACGGAAGAGCATTTACATATGACTTAAGACTTATTTGAACAAAGAATCAATATAGTTCTTACCAAACAGATTTATTGTTCCTTTACTGTTTTGAATATGATCCAAAGGAATTTTTCCAGTGCGTGCACTCATCGAAGTCGGAAGCGCAGGGATACTGAGGAAACTGAGTGAACTAGGGTTAGTTGCTTGGTCTCAACTATACGAAGTTGGTTTAGATTTTGTATAACAGCTTAATTCTGAGAGTATTCAATTCTGGACTAGGTCCCGGTGTTTTTCTGCATTTGCGGTTTCCTCGTTAACAAAATCTTGTTGTGTCATTTACTTTTCTTTTCCGCAATTATAGATGTTGTTATTAAAATTTAAAGTAAATTACATAAACGTTAACTATGTGTTACTTGATAGTGATCTTATAGAGTTTGGTTAAGTCCGAACCTATTATCAAGTAATCACACTTTGGTTGTCGTATTGTCTCGATCTCGTATCCATATACAATCGCACAAAGTGTGCATATCGATTTGTTGCATTGTCTCGACTTTGTCCATAGACAATCAATTTCGGTAAGAGGACTTATAGGTGGATAAATAAAAGATTATGGTGTATTTGGGTACCCTCGTCTTTTCACGTTCCTTACGTCTCTGAATCCCAACAGGACTCTACGCACTTGATTCCCTTAGCTGATCTTACCTATAACTAAGAGTTGTTATGACCCAAAGTCGAAGACTTGATAAACAAATATGTCTCACACTGAAAAGTCTATTGAATAGATAAATATATCTCCCACATAAATACCTACGAGTTTTGTTCCGTCTTTTGATAAATCAGGGTAAACAAGAACCAATTGATATACCGGACTTATATTATCGAAGAACAGCCTAGAAATATCAATCACCTCACAATAACTTAACTATATGGTAGTAAAACAAGTTATTGTGGAATCACAAACGATGAGATGAAGATGTTTGTGACTACTTTTACATCTTACCTATCGGAGATAAATCTCGAGCAAATCTTAGAGAAGATAGTACTCAATACAATAGAACAAAGTAAGATCAGAATACGCAACTACAGAGAAAATAGTTGGGTCTGGCTTCAGAATTCCAATGAAGCCCTTAAGTCGTTAACCTATAATGGGTTTAGGAAAAACCTAGGTTAAAGGAGAATCGACTCTAGTCGCAACTAGTATCACACATGAGGTGTGGGGATTAGGTTTCCCAGTTTCTAGAGTTCTCACTTATATAGTCTTCAAATCAGGGTTTGATAACTTTGGGACAAAGAAATCAATATTCACCGTTAGATGAAAACCTGATTAGATTCAAGCCAATATCTTTCAACCGTTAGATGGTCTTGGCTTGTTACACACAAATGAAATGTACCTTCATTTAGATATGGGTAACCGTACGTAAACGTGTACACTTAGTTGGCTCAACAATAGTTAACCGAAGTTAGTCATATGAACACTTTCATATCAACCTTGTTCATCTTAACACAACTAGTTCAAATGACTCAAATGAAACTAGTTATAGAGTTGTTCGATTGTTTATATTCTCATAGAAGTATACAAGACAAAATTGAAGTAAAATCGTTTTTGATTCACTCGAATCAATTCATGAACATTATAGTCACGGTTTGCAACGATTGCATTCCCTTATTATATTAATGTATTTTTTCATGAGTATGTAAACATACTTAACCCACTCAAGTATGCAAACGTGTACGCATACCTAGAGTTGCCGGACTTGGTATGTGTTCACTAGTATGCAAACGTGTACGCATACTATCGTTCACAACCGAACTCAGTTGAAGTTATCATGCAAACGGGTACGCATACTATAGTTCACGGACTTCAACTGTTAAATCAATATGCATACGGGTATGCATACTAGATTCTCGGACCTGTAATACTTTTACAACAGTTAGCATACAAGTACGCATACTTTGCTATATCCAGTAATTGGTTAATTGTTCTAAACTCCCATTTCAATCATTGAAACATTATTAGAAGAGGAGAATAGATTTCTCACACAAACTATTAGCTTCAAAGCAATTTTCAAGTGATCAAATGATCAATACGAAATATTCTGAGTCTACATCAAATGACTGTCTCACACAAATCATATAAGATGTTACCAGGCGATTTTCACATGATCATCTTTTTATACCTAAATAGGGTATTTTGTATGTACCATGGACTGTTTTTTTGTCTTCTAATTTCTAGTGTTTCTCCTATTTGTGTTATTTCTAATTTCTAATGTTTCTCGTAATTGTTTGTTCTGCGTGCGGTGACTTATTTTACTTAAGTAAATCCTTGGAATGTTTTCTGCGGTAACTTGTTTTACTTATTAGTAATGTGTATATATTGTTTATATCACATAAAATGGTTGATCTATAGACATATAAGCCTAGAAGACATGTTTGATTATTGAACTATTTTATTTTTCTTAAATCATTCAAAATGGGTAGTGGGGATAGGATTTCTGTTTAAGTGTGATAAAAGTATAAAGACTTCTACGGTTGTGATTGTAAAGCTGGTACAAGTGGAGATAAATTAATGGCTATGATAAATAGGGGGTTGGAAAATGAACAAGGTTTGCATCCAGAACTGCTTCTAATGTTATTTAATGATGATAATAGGTCACCATTTGATATATGTGATAAGGAAAAATGTATATTTCATTTTGGAACAATAAGAAAGTAAATGAAGATAAATTTTAAAAATTGCATGTGTATACTATTCGCGGTTTTGTAGATTGGGGTTTTCCTGATGATAATGATGGAGTTAGTGGGATTAGTGGTCTGACAAATTTTCAAAGTCCTAGGTTGAAGGTACCTGTTAGTAAAAAAATTATCGTTAGGAAGAGTCTTAAACTTAATAAACATTATAACAACCAGATTAACAATACTGAGATAAGACCAAATAGTATGGATGTTGTGCACGAAGAGGAAGTTATTATTATTAAATAAATATCTATTGCAGACAACCAAGTTCAGTGGTGTGGAGATAACTTCAAATGTGATGATGTAATTACACAAGCTAACATAATTGAAGACCTAGTAGTTAAAGACCAAGTAAATTTGGCTAGTGTGGGTACATATGAGTGTCATCCTGATGATAAACCTGAATTTCAGTATAATCTTAGTGAAGAGGAAAATGCAAGAACCGATTACGAAAGATTGGGTTTCTAGGTATGCTAGAAATATATTTTGGTGGGAATGATGATTATGATGAAGATTTCAATTTGGGTGAGACTGGTGAAGACATGGATGCAGATTTGACTCCCGATTTGGCTAGGTCTTTCATTTGAAGTTACTTAAGAGGAGAAAACTTAGTGGGAAGCAGACTTTGGCAAGAATATAGATGAGCCAAAACTTCAGACAATTATCCATGAAGTCATTCCTGATGTATTGAACCTGGGGTTTTAAGTATTAGTATGGATTTTGGAGATATAAAAGCTTTCAGGAAGCATCTAAGGGAATATGTGTTAGAGCATTGCTCGGTTGAAATAAAACTATATAAAGATAAAGTTCTTCACCTGGTACTGGTGAAGAGAGAAATTGAGCTGTTTAAGCATTGCTCGGTTGAACCCACCAGGTGTTGGTATGTCTATTTGGTTTTCATATTTTAGATCCAAAATCGAAGATACTTGATTAGATTACTAGAGTCTACTTCATTATGTTAGACTAGGAACAATACAAATTTCGATACTTACTCGTCTTACTCCGAAGAACCTAAAGACCTATCGGCATCAAAGAACATATCATTCTTCCTGTTCGAGGTTAGTAACACAAACTTGACTTGTTCCATTTCTATCTATGTTTATTTCAAGTCGTTTAGATTGAAAACATAACATATGAAGTTTGTCTACGTGTCTCTAGTATTGGTGACTTGATCATTTCATTATGATCAAAGTGTCTAGGAAAGATATACTAGATGTTTTATATAACTTTGGTATATGGAGTTACGAAGTATATTTTATCTATTGGACCTAGTAGATTCGACATAACACTATTTAGTAATTCATTATTATTTAGTATGCTTAACTTTCGGGTTGATTCCATACTAGAAAACTATGTTAACTATATGAGTTTTAAAGAAGTATACATACAAAAGTTAGTTCGTAGTTGAAAGAAATCAAAGAATCTTTTCTAGGACCGATCTCTTAAACAAGGATCTTAACTGGGACCGATCCAAAGGATCTCTAGTTGGACCGATCCCTTACCAAGGATCTCTACCCGGACCGATCCCATGGATCTCTAGTAGAACCGATCCTTATTTTAATCACAATTATGTTTTCGGTTTGTTTATTACTTTATGGTTTGCATAGATAACAAAAATGCATGTTGGCTAAAAATGAAAGTTCACAAGCTGTCAATATAATATATTTGAACATGTGCTAAAATCTTATTACTTAATGTTCAAGTATTTTCCTTGATGCTCAAGACGAGATCCCATAACATAAATATTCTAAATATCTTTTTGGTATTCGAATTTATATGCTTTCCATATCCCAGAGGATAAGCATGTCTCTTGTAACTATATTAGTAAAGTATATGTTGTATGATAGCTAATATTAGTTGTCATCTAAGAGAAACATTGTTACATATGTTGGATTAGAAGTTGGAAGAAAACAAAACCGAAAATATACATTTATTGTATATCTTTAGGATTTTCGGATTTGGTAATTCCTTGTTGTCCAAACATGCCTTGGTCACTATGAATAGTGGAGCTTGTGTTCTTACAAACTCATCCTTTGAACACGCTACTTAATTGTTGGTATGGAGAGCCCATAGAAGTCTTCTTGTAATACGCGTTCGAGAGAAAAACATCATAATTAGGTGAAATCTCTTATCAGTGCTTCATTTAAAGACTTCTACGGGATCAAATAGAAGCTCTAGTAGTACCGTTGGTTGGAAACTAAGAATCGTATTATTATTTGATTTTCGATTATTGATTTGATTGACTCAATTATTGATTTGATTGACTCGATTATCTTATGATATAAGATCACTCGAACTAGTTCAAGGATCGAAGATTTCAGATCTTCTTATTGCATCTAAATCTTAAGATAGGTTTTTGGTCATCCATTTCGTTTTGTGTGTCATTGCTCACTAGTGGAATCATTTTGTTTGCGCAGGTACTTTGAAGAATGAAGATTGAAGGCTAAAAGATTTTTTATTTATTTTTTGGTATTTTGATCTTTGTGATAACTTCGTGCACACTTGATTGACTGGGATCCGAAAAGTTGTTTATCTCGAATACACTTTGAAGCTTGTTGTATAGATCGACAATCTTGTGTTTCTCTTTAAGATCCACTTTATTATGTTGTATTCAACTTATCTCTAATTAACTTGGTTGGTGTTGGAGATTGATAGTGTAGTTGCAGGAAATCCCACAATACACCCCTCACTATATTTTGTTTAACTAATTCATTCAGAAGATAATAGATGAACAATCATGAATATTTATTAATAATTCTCTTAAAAATGTTTACACCGGAAAATGGAATTACACTTAAGATCTTACTACATTCGCTCTGTTTCTCTCTCCTAATGACTTGCTTTTCAATCCAAAAAGAATTCTTTTTTACCACAGATTCACTCATCCCTTTATATAGGGTAATACATAGTGAATGACAGCTAAGCTGTCCTTTATTTTCGGGAATGTCTCGCAAAGTGTCGCAGGCATACAGGTATTCGTATTCGCGACACTTCTTAACTTTCGCTAGATTTCATATCTTCTTATCGTCATCCAGTGCGTCATTCATATTAATCTTCTGCGACTTACTCGCAATGTTGTTATCGGTTGCCTTTGCGAATTGTTGTTGTCGCGATATTCTGATCCTACATCTTGCCTCTTTTTTCTTGAATATTGCTTGAAGAGCGATCTTTAAGAAAAATACGTTGTTGTGATAGTCTCGATTTTTATTGATGAAGGAACGAGCGAAAGAATACTGGACTTGAAAAGTACGTACTTGCCTCTATTCTTTGGCGAAGTTCCGAAGTTTTTAGAAGTATGTATGAAATATCATTTCTTGCCTCATGGGTTATGGAAAATAATGGATCTCGCGATCTCTTCTCACGAGTTAGGAAAATAATTGAATCTCATATGATAAGAAAATATGTTGTGCAATACCCGAATACTACATCTTCTCGCCTCTCCTTATGTTTCCTTACGTTGCGCGATATCCGAATTCTTTGTCGCAACCGTTCATTTTCCATTAAAAATCTTCTTCAAAGATAGCTCCATGAATTTAGGAATGACCGTTTACACGTGTTTAAAACCATTCTTTTACTCTGGTACATTTAATGTTATCCGGTCATAACACTTTCTTGCCTATTTATAGGAGAGTCTTTTGTGAAGAACATTTCTTTCCTTCTATTTCATCTCCTTTATCGTCTAACCTGAATCTGTTCTTTCGTTATTCTTCTTCACCATCGTCTTCATCATCCTTCGCTATTTCTTATTTGCTATCACTTCCATGGCATCCAGGTTTGTTAATCTTGCTAGATTCGATTGATTCTATGATTGATTGATTTTGTGATTAACTTCCCTTTTTGAGATTATCTTATTCCTTTTAATCTTTTCTCGCCATTTTTGTTTCAAGCAAGAACAAACCCATTACCAAGTTCACCGTGAAGAACCCCCTTCTTTCTTTGGATTCACAATAAAACCAACTTCTCAACAAGAATCCACCTTGCCACCAAAGTCCTCTTCGCAAGCTAAACATACCGTTTCTAAAAGAAAGCTGCGAGTGATAAGGTATTTTAAGAAGCATTTACCTTTTAATAACAACGTACTTGCCTCTGTTTCTTACTTAATTTATCATTCACGGGATGACAAAACTCCCAAAAGATCTCGCCACTCTAAACCTCGTTACTCCCCGATGTCCCTTTTCCCTCATTTACACCTTTCTTCTCTGCTGCGAAATCATCGCAGGATAATCTTGTCGCAAGTGACAATATTCCGATGCCTCAACTCCTCATAGATCAAGTTCCTCATAATAGTCCTACTACAAATGAACTTACTCCTTCTCCTACCATCAATGTCCCCTGCCATTCCTCCCATCACTACCTTTCCGAAATCTCCCTTCTCATGATGTTCCTTTGGCGAAGAATAATTGCCTCTTCCTTCTTTGCTCGAGCAAATCCCTCTTCTTGAGAAAATTTGGAAGGAATAGACGTGGCTTTCAAAGTTCTCTAGGACCTTGTGAATGATGCCAAAAAGACTTCGTCGATCCCGTCAAGTTCGATGTCCTGCGAGATTTTAAGTAAACATCTCGGTTACGATAGGGTCTATAAGCATCCTTAGTTCAAGAAATTAATGTCTTGATAAATGATCTTCAAGCTATGATCTAAATGCAATAATCTCCATCTTGAAAATCAAAAATTTCACAACCTCTTACTAGATCGTGATAATCTTCGCAAGAAGAATGAAGAGTTAAAAGGTAAACTCTTTCCCCTTAAGTTTCTTTTTTTTTTTTTATTTTTTTATTTACAACTTAAATTCTTGTTCGCCCTTCAAGCTCTAAACCAGAAACGAATAATGGAGATATATCAGTTGGAATCAATTGTTGAAGAGGTTCGAGTTGAAAGAGACGCTTGGATGGAGCAATATAACTTCTTAAATAATCTTCATACATATGCTGTTGATCAAATAGATAATTTGTCTAAAGAAAACTTTGATTTAGCTCAAGTGACAAGATTCATTAAGTAAAGACTTATCTCGCCTTTCTTACTCTTTGACTAAGGCTAATTTGGAGTTGGAAACTTTATCATATGAGAATGGGACTCTTTCTCAGGAGAAGCGATCTCTGCTAAACAAGGTCGCGACTTATTCGCAAGAATATGATGCTTGTCAAAAATTACGTGAAGAACAAGAACAATTTATTCATACTTTGAAAAACCAACTTGAAGAAATTATCACGAGAGAGATAAACTTATTCGGGGTAGAATAACCTTGAGTCTAAAAGCAAACCAATTCAAGGATCAATGTTCCAAATTAGAAAAATCCAACTCTACCCTTGTGATCGAGAATTCCATACTTGTTTTGAATGAAAAAGCTTGCGAGCTCGATTGAAAGGCCTAGTTGGAGATACATTTGATGATGCCATGGACTGTTTGGGGAATAATTTTGCAGCTTTAATTCAGCATCTTACTTCTCATAAGGAAGGTAGTCATATTATTTGACTATCTTAATACATTAATTTATTTCAAAAAATCTTTAATTATCCTGAAAATTCCAAAAATATTCTGTAAAAGCTTTCTTTAATCTTGTGCACTTGTTATGCAGACTCTGAGAAAAAGCTTAGCCTGTTATCTCCACCTCGGATCAGATTATTCTAAGATTCGCAAAGAAAATGGGTTACTCGCCGCCTCTCTTGCTCGTTCTCTGCGACCGTGCGTGAACTAAGATTTGATTATATGTCTTATCAGAATACATAGATAGCAAGAATCGTCAAAGGCGTTGCTTCGTCAATTCCCCTCAAAGTCAAGTCCTTGTGAATGAGATTTTATTGTCTAAGTCCCTTGATCCTATTCATGTTGATCCTTTGGAAGTAAGTGATGATGAAGTCCCCGATTCTCCCGATAGTGATTATGACTATGAAAGCGGTGAAGATATCGCTAATATTGAAGTTGTCAACAAAGATCCGATTGAAAAAATTTCTCGATGAAAATCCACCACCGCGAAAATGAAGGTGCTGAAACATTCCGATGAAAATCCACCAACCGGTGAAGGTGAAGCGATAAAGGCGGTGAAAGATCTCGACCATCCTCTATGGTTGATAATATTGATGTAGAGAATTAAACTTTCTTTGTAATTTGTCAAAACTTCTTTTTTTGTTAGTAAGGATTAAGTCTTTGATCGGGTAATCCCCTTATTTTCTCCCTTTTCCCTTATTTAAGGTGTTTGAACATAATCTCGCGAGCATGTTCGCTTATTGAATCTTTTATTAAGTAAAACCATCCCAATTAGGAATTTTACTTTATTTCTTGTCATTGCGACAAGATCGCAGTCGCCTTTACATTTTCATGTAATGACCCGGTGACCTTGCCTTATCATCTTTGATGGTCTTCTAAGTTTGACCTTCCTATTTAAAGGTCTTACTCTCGCCACCCTTTATTGCGACAAGGTCGCAGACGTCTTTACACTTGCGTGTAAAACCCATTGACCTTGTCTTATCATATTTCAAGTATTTTTGCCTCTCAGAGATATTTTGCTTGCGATAATATGACATGGCCTAAATTTTCTTGCGAAAGTAAAGCCCCGTGACATTGCCATCTTGCGACGAAATCGCAGGACGTCTTTACACTTACATGTAAGGACCCATTGATCTCGTCTTACCCTCGCGTTAGTATTATTGCCTCTGCAGGATCATTGCACAAATATGACAAGCCTAAGTTTCCTTGCGAAAACAAAGCCTCGTGACATTTGCGTCTTTGGCACTTATCGGCTCCCCTAATGGAGGGTGCCGCCTTATCATCTCCCCGGTTGCCCCTTCAAGGAGGCGTACATCGGTCATACAAGGCTAGCTCCTCCCATCCGGTCTTAACAACAACCAGTTGTTTTCGCAGCCTCTTATCCCTTATACCTATAGGGTTTATGGTTACAAGGCTGCACCCTAAGTGGAGTTTTCTTCGGCCGAGTGCAAAGATGCGCCAAGACTTGTCAAGAGTGGTAAGGAAATTCCATGCTCCCGCACTCTTGACTCAACCGGGTACCTCGGCGCCTTGATCATACGCCGACTCCTTGAAAGAGACCCTCGGCCGCCCAACCGAGGGTATAACCTACATATATAGTTGGGAATCCAAGGTACCTCTTCCTGGGATAGGCTTTCATGGGCCCCAAATCTGCATGACCCAGTTCCGTGGGGCGGTGTAACCTTTTCCCTGGGCCATGTTAAGAGATTCCCCCTTATATGACGACTTTAGGTCTTACATTTGCCTCTTACGAAGTATAATTCGCGAACTAGGGTGTACGCCATAAAGGTTCGTCCCATTCATTCAATCATGTTTATTTATTCATTCATTCGTTATTTCTTGCCATTGTGCTCGCGAGACATTCGCTGATATCTTGGTCTGTATTTTATTGAATTTCGCAAATATCTTGCATTAAAGTACTTCATCTAACCCATTTTTACGGTAGTATTTCTTTAGATATAATATGTTCCACTACCGCCTAATCTTTGTCCCATATCTTTGCCTTCGGATCCATCAATCTATAAGCCCCGTACCAACTACTTCTTTGATAATATAAGGTCCATCCCATTTTCTATGACTTGCCTCCATTTTCTCTGATATATTGGTGTCTCTCGCAGCACCAAGTCTCCCGGTTGAAACTCACGTATCTTCACACGCTTGTTATATTCTCTCCGCAGTCTTCGTTGATAATTCTCCATGTGTCGTAACGCCTTCTCCCTTTTCTCTTCTAATTCGTCCAACTTGATTAGAATGTTACCTCGCACTAAGATTTTTCTCCCAAACTTCTTTCTTAGTTGTTGGGATCATCACTTCTGGCTGGGAGCACAAACAACTCCATATGTTACAAAAAGGTGACATTCCAAGTAGCTTCTCTTCCGGTTGTATTGTATGCCCATACCGCACCGGGTACTTGTTCGCACCATCCTTTATTGTGTCCTTCTAACTTCTTCTTCAATATATCCGCGATTGTTTTATTTGTTGCCTCGCCGATCGTTAGCTTGCGGATATAGTGGAGTCGATTTCCCACATTTTATTTGAAATGCATTAAGTAACAACTCTATGTTTTGCCCTTCAAATTGTTTCCCATTATCGATACCAAATGCGGATCCCAAATCCGCATATAATATTCTCGAATATGAAAGTAAAAACGTCTTTGTCGCGAATGTGTTGTACCGCTTTCACTTCGCCCATTTGGTGAAATAATTGCTGCGACAATTAAGTATCTTCTCGCCTGTTCTGGTAAAAAGGTCCCACAATATCTAGACCCCACTTTCCAAAAGGCCACACACTTGTAGATGAATTTAATGGTGCCCCAGGTGCATGTATTTTCTTCCCATGCCTTTGACAATCTTCGCAGCGCCTTGACATTGCTCTCGCGTCTTCATGCATATATGGCCAGTAATATCCTTGCATTTTTGCTTTATATGCTAGAGATCTTCCACCGCTATGATTTCCAAAGATCTCCAATATGCAACATCTTCAATATGATTTCTCCTCTTCCCTCGTTAAGCATCAGTGAAGGTCCATCAAAAGATCGTCGATAAAGTACACCATCTCTTAATTCATAATTCGTTGTACGGCTTTTCAATTTGTGTGCTTTAATCTATTTCTTGGTACTTCCCCTTTCATCGTAAGCGTGAAGTTACATTTCTCCAATCTTTATCGCGACATTGTGGTATGTCTTCTACTAACATTGCATCCGCTTCTTGTTCTTCTTCTTTATTGATTGATGGTGCCAAAAGTGTTTGTATTTTGATATTCCTCGCATGGGGTCTGTCATCATACTTGATATAAAGGCAAAAGCATCTCATGAAGTCTGTTATTTCTCCTTGATATATGCCTCCACCTCATTTTTGGTATCTCATTGGCCGACAATTCTTCGACAAGCTTTTCAGATTTCTTTTGCAAAGATGGCTCATTCGTAGCGTATTTCTCTGTTATCTGGCGAATTGCTAATTGCGAATCACTGGTAATCCTCACATTTTCTAACTTCATTTCTATTGCGAATCGCAGAGCATGTATTATAGCTTCATACTCCGTTTCATTATTGGTGGATTCAAACTCCAATCTAAATGAGAAAGCTAATTTATCATTTCTTCTCGCGAAATCACAACAATTCCCACTCCATTACCTTCTCCATTTGATGATCCGTCTACCAATATTTCCCACCTATCGGGGTTCAGTTAACAAATCATTTGGGTCTCCATGCTCTTCTTCTACATCCATCATTTCATCCACTCGCTTCATCTTCTTCCAAAGGAAATTCTGCCAAAAGTCTGCGACTACCCGTGACTTGGTTGAGGATAATATTTCATATTTGAGTTTATAATGGCTTATTTGGGCATTCCACCTTTCTACTCTTCCCGATCTTTTTGAATTTTTCATTACCGATTCGATTGGTACTTTTGTTACCACCCCGACAAGTATGTGCTTGAAAATATATGCGGCTTAAATGTTGCATAGACTAACGCCAGATTAGTTTTTCAATCTTTTGAATAATTCCTTTCGCGGCATTAAAAGTCTTACGATATAGTAAATCGGTTTTTCTACTCCAGCCGTCTATTCGTGACAATCTTCGCGCTTAACGCGTGCGACATTGTCGCAAGATATACCAACAATTCCTCTCCTGGCTCTGCTTTTTGCATAATGGATATTTCCATTAGATGTTCTTTAATTCCCTGTAAAGCCTTTTCACATTCGTCTGCCCATTTAAACTTCGATCCCTTTTTCAGGATGCTGAAAAAATGTTTACACTTATCAGATGACCGCGAAATGAATCTTCCTAGTGATGCTAATAATCCATTTAGCTTTTGAACATCCTTTATTGTCGCAGGTGTTGGCATATCGCGAACCGCTTTCACTTTCTCCGGTCGACTTGTATTCCTTCCTTTGATACTATATAACCCAAAAATTTTCCGATGCCACTCCGAAGGTACATTTTTCCGGATTTACTTTGATGTTGAATCGCCTCATCATCTGCTCAAAGATTTCTCTCGAGATCTTGTACATGGTTTTCTGCTTTCTTACTTTTTACGAGCATATCATCTACGTATACTTCCAAAGTGTTTTATGTATCCATTCTCAAGAACACTTCTTCTACCATTCTTTGGTATGTTGCTCAAAGATTTCGTAAACCAAACGGCATTTTGTATAACAATATAACCCTCTTGGAGCGAAAAAGCAAAGATGCTCTTGGTCTTCCTCATGCGAGAGGAATCGGGTTGTAACCTTTATACCCGTCCGAGAGATGATATTCTTTCATTTCCCGCTGGCGATTCGACTAGTTGTGGGATATCTCGGCAATGGAAAACTATCTTTAGGACAAGCTTTGTTTAAATCGTGAAATCTATGCAAATTCTTATCCCCTTTTTCTTCTTTGGGACTATAACCATATTTTCTATCCATTCAGATACTTTTGCTGCTTCGATGATTCCCGCATCTAGCATTTTCTGCAATTCTTCTTCTATTTGGGGTGATAAGCTGTTGCGATTTTTCTAATTCTCTGCTTGAACGGCTTCACCTTTTTATCTATTTCCAGTTTGTGACAAGCTATCGATGGATCTATACCAGGCATATCATCCATGTTCCACGCGAAGATATCCTTATAGTCTCGCAGCAACTCTACAGTCCTTTTTTCCTCATCCGCTTCCATACTAGTCCCAATCTTCAACATTTTGGGCTCTTCATTAGTTCCGACATTCACTTCTTTCGTTTGCTCGCCTCGACGTAACTAGCTTGCGATTCTCCCATAGGGGGTTGGTCCTTTCAACTCTTTCGCGAGAGTTCATTTTCTTCTCCGAGAAATTTCGCTAGGTATCCCTTTTCCTTCCTTTGCTCTTATCATGTAAACTCTAAATTCTTCTTCTTTTTAGTCGCTTTCAGTTGATTTTTCGCGATACTTTCGCTTCTTTGCTTGCTCTTCATGATATTTTATTTCAATTTGATAACATATTCTTCCTTTATCCACATCTCCCTCTAATCTCGCCGATTCCAGTTGGTGTGGGAAATTTGATACATTGATGAAATGTTGATGCTACTGCTTTTATTGCATGTACCCATGGTCTCCCTAGCAATACGTTGTATGGCGATTCCATATATACTACACACAAGGTTACTCGTGTCTCGATGTCTCCCAACAGAATTCGTATTTTTATTTCTCCTTTAACCTTTGTTATGGATTTACCAAAACCATGGATGTTGTAGGCCGTGGGAATCATTTCTTTATCTTTATATCCCATTTTCTTGTAAGCATGATAAAACATGATATTCACCAAGCTTCCCGTATCGATTAAAGTTCTATTTACTGTCCATGTTTGCGTTGCCTTTACTAATTCTTCTCCTTTGCACGCGTTTATTGTGATTACCAAGTGGAGATGTGTGATTCAAATTTTCTTTAGATATTTTCAAGTCGTGAATGTTATCCTTTGCTTTTCCCATTCTTCTAAAGGCAATGTCACCTCTCTATCTCGTGATTTTCTTTCCTTCAAAATCCCGCTTGTGTATTCTTCCTTTGATATTTTCATGAAACTCATCAATCATTGTCTTTGTGTCCTAACAGACTCCATATCTTTCTCCTTTGTCTCATCTAATTTAACATTTTCTTTTTTCTTTCATTTTCTTGATTTGAATGATTCGATTGCCTTCTTTCTTTCTTCAGTCCCTGTTTCTAGCGTAATATGTAGTCATAGAAATCCCACAATACACCCTCACTATATTTTGTTTAACTAATTCATTAGGAAGATAATAGATGAACAATCATGAATATTTATTAATAATTCTCTTAAAAATGTTTACACATGAAAATGGAATTACACTTAAGATCTTACTACATTCGCTCTGTTTCTCTCTCCTAATGACTTGCTTTTCAATCCAAAAAGAATTCTTTTTTTACCCAGATTCACTCATCCCTTTATATAGGGTAATACATAGTGAATGACACCTAAGTCATCCTTTATTTTCGGGAATGTCTCGCGAAGTGTCGCAGGCGTACAGGTATTCGTATTCGCGACACTTCTTAACTTTCGCTAGATTTCATATCTTCCTATCGTCATCCAGTGCGTCATTCATATTAATATTCTGCGACTTACTCGCAATGTTGTTATCGGTTGCCTTTGCGAATTGTTGTTGTCGCGATATTCTGATCCTACAGATAGGGAGGTTACCGAAGCATATTAGTCCATTTATAACACCCCCACCTTTTGCATGACGCATGCTCAAAGATGCATCATTGAAAAACATGAAGCCTCACCTTAATCTTGTGAATCTTACTAGTGGAAGCATTAAAGATGATGCAGGAGGATTATAATGTGGAGTTTCCTCGAGGAAATGATGGATTTTCTTAATCGAGGAATTGTTGCATGTTTTCCTCGAGGAAGTGATGGATGTTTTCCTTGAGGAAGTGGTACTAGGTGGGTGACAAAGAGGTCCAGAACTTTAAGTTGTAAAAATATCAATAAAACATATATAAGAAAGGGTAGTTGGCTGAAGGTGCATTAAGGTAAAATGCACCAATAAGCTTATAGCTTAGCTGGTAGAGCACATACGATGAGAAAGCATCATTATGATGCGTTGCTTACTCGGGCAAGCTTACTTAAGTGAACATCAGTTATCCATGACCTTATGCATATCTTGTGAAAGACATTTTTACTTATACAAATTATGATTTGCTTGGCTTTGTCCTTGGAACACGAATTGATTTTAGTTATTTGCCCTTGACTCGACGAACTATTGTCTCGTGCTTGATCCCTTCAAGACTCGAAGCTGTAGCCGCAATGAGTTGCAAAGATCGGTGGTCCAAAGATCTTGTCGCTCATATCATCTAATTACGAGGTGACTGCGACATAATGGTAACTCATATCATCTCGAAAATACGATGCAAAAGATGATTACTACCTTACTTGATGATATAAGTCGCAGTCCACTCTTTGGATGCTCATACTTCCTATCAAGTCGTTCGACGTAGCATGCACCGATTGTGTATTGGGCATGGTCAGGAATGGGAGTTAAATGGGTATGCAAGTTAGGGGAGCTTGCATAAGACACTTGCATCACAAGGATGATGAAATACAAGTACGACATGAGCCCGACTGATGCACTGATGCATATGAACAAGTTATAACACGCGCGCCTTTTAATGGCGTAACTTAGATCAACGTACATGTGTCCCTTTTATGGGAAACGACCCAAATAACAAGATATGTTGATCTATTGATCCACATGGTCGCCAGAATTTAGCCAAATTCAATCATTTAGACTTCCTTATTTTAGGACAATTCTAGCGAAGTAAGAAAGTTGGGATATGGTTTCATTGGCCTATGTGAAAGTCCAAGGTATGCCATATGCCTAGAAAAGACTCGAAAGCCGTTGATATATTTAAGAATGCTTCAAAGATTAGCATTTATGGCATTAAACCCTTCGTGGAACAATGGTAAAGTTGAAACGATATGGGAGCTCTATTTAAGGCATCATGCTTGCCAAACATGTTTGCAAAGGCACTAGAACATGCATTTATTGGCGACAAGTAAAGTCTTAAGGCACTGTCATTGCATTATGAGTGGCCCATTGGGGAGTTTCGTCCTTCACGACTGGGCACCGCAGTGTAATTCTCCAGACGTCACAGTTGGTATCGAGCAAGTTCCGAGAAAACAAGAGGAAATGTGTGTTGTGGAGTCGTCAACGAGTATTTTGTAATGAGATTATAAAATTTTCCGTTAAAGGGAAATAATAATTTGGAAGAGTATGCCAAATATTGCGCGAATCGTGTTAGACTTAGTCGAGTGATGTGAGTTTGCCAGGCCTTAAATAGTGACCCACTAGATAGTTGGTGACCTAGAAGACCGTTCAGAAAGGTAAGTAGACAATGGGACTAATCATCCCTACCCGTTAGTTGTAGTGCGTTGTCAGGACGACTAGCATTCCACTTACGATTGGTTACTCGGAAAACCATTAGAAACTGGACAACGGTGACTTGCATCCGACTGCTCTGGCATTAAAGTTTGGTCCTCACAGTAGTGTGCTAAGAAGTGCTTGTTATTTCGATGACCCTTGACAAACCGTGGGTATTCATGTGTTGCGGTATGAGACATGCACTTAGGATCCTTTGTTAAAATATGCTTTTGGTAAGCCTGAGTATGTGGTAAGGGATACATGCTTAGGGTATCCAAATCAATATTCTCGTTAGTATTGTGGACTCTTTTAGGATTACTGTGTATGCGGTATGAGACTTATACTCAGAAGGTCATAATTGTTGTTCATGACAAACTGAAGAAAAAAAAAACTTGAGCGCTTTTTGAGCATCGTGATAAGTAACATATGCTCAAGAAATCCAAACCGGAGAGTTTTTCCACAATAGTTTTGTTTTGAATTTCGGGGAAGAAATTCTCTAAAGGGGGTGATGATGTAACACCCGCATATTTTGCATGATGCATGTTCAAGATACGTCGTTGAACAAGATGAAGCCTCATCTTAAGCTTGTGAAGCCTACTAGTGGAAACATTAATGATGCTACGGAATGATTATGTTGTGGAGCTTCCTCGAGGATGTTTGCTTGAGAAAGTGATGGATGTTTTCCTCGAGGAAGTGCAGATGTCTTCCTCGAGGAAGTGGTAATTGGTGAGTGACAAAGAATTTTAATTTAAATTTGTAAAAATGTCAATAAATATATATATATAGAGAGGGGTAGTTAATTGAAGGTGCGTTAAGGGGGAATGCGTCAATAAGCTTATAGCTTAGCCGGTACAACATATACAATGAGAAAACATCTTTATGATGCGTTGCTTACTCAAGGAAACATCCGTTATGCACGACCTTGTGCATACTTTGCAAAAAAAAAAAAAAACTTTGGCCTATATGGACTAGGATTTGATTGGCTTTGTCCTTGTAACACGGGTTGGTTTTAGTTGCATGCCCCTGCGATTGACGGACTTTTGTCCGTGCTTGATCCCTTCAAGGTACGAAAAGAGTACATAGGTAGCAGCAACAAGTTGCAGCATTAGTGGTCCAGCACCTTGTCGCTCATATCATCTAATTGCGAGGTGATTGCGACATAATGCTAACTCATATCATCTGGCTCGAAAATACGATGCAAGAGATGATTGTTACCCTACTTGATGAGGTAAGTCTCAGTCCATTCCTTGGAATCTCATACACCTTATCAAGTCGTTCGACATAATCATGCACAAATTCCAAACTGGGCGTGGCCAGGAAAGGAAGCTAAATCAGTATGCAAGTTAGGGAAGCTTGCATAAGCAACTTGCATCACTAGGATGATGCAATATAAGTACGACATGTGCCTGACTGATACATATGAACAAGTTATAGCACGCATGCTAGATTACTTGGAAGTTATGGACCTGAGTATCGTAATTTAGCACAAGAGGTGTCCATTTTGATGGGAAACGACCCAAAGATCAAGACATGTTGATTTATTCATCCATATGGTCGCTATATTTTAGGCAAATTCCATCTTTAGGGATTCAAAAAGATGTTTTTCATATTTTAGGAAAGTCTGGCGAAGTAAGGAAGCTGGTAATATGCTTGATATGGCCTATGTGCAAGTCCAATGCGTGCCCTTTGCCTGGACAAGACTCGGAAGTGGATGATACATGCAAGAATGCATCGTTATTAGTCTTTATTGCTTTAAACCCTTTACAGAACAAGGGTAAAGTTGGAACAATGCAGAACCTATGTTTAAGGCATCATGCTTGCGAAACATGTTTGTAAAGGCAAAGAATTTTGCATTTGTCTGGGGAGAAGCGAAATTTTGAGGCACGATCACTATCTTACGAGTGGAGCATTGGGGAGTTTTGTCTGTGCGATCAAGGCGTCGTGAGCGGAATTTTCCAGTCTTTCACGCCTTTATTATTTTGGATAATGATCCAAAGGAGTTGAGTTGATGGAGACTTCTTAGTAGGTGAAGCAATTTGAGATAGCGGACTCTGGAGAGGATGTCGTAGTACTACAAATGTACATTTCCTTAAACATGTAACGATTATGTCACGACTACAAATTTAACAACAGCTTAGCCTTTATTAGTGCACCATCACTAGATAGACAACCATATGGACCATGTATTTTAAGCAAAAAAAATAAAATCAACCTGACAAGGAAACACGACAACCGCCTTCACACAAAATGCGTACTTCAGCAGAATAAAGCTCGCTAGTTCAAACACGTACTCCCACCAAGTGTTAATCAGCCAATCTCATTGGAAAATCAACAGTTCTTTATTTGTTGACCGAAGGGCATTAATCGGCTTACATAAAACATGCATCGCCCCATTTTATACTTTCATGGAAAGTTTTATCTAGGCGAAATCACATATGTCATCAATTCCAGCAACTCAATACCATCACGGTTTTCAAGAGGTATGCAAATATTTAGGCGAAGAAATGGGTGTGACTTAGTTGTTGTTAGAGTATATGATGATATAGTACTAGACACGATTTTCAATAAAGGTTTTAATGGCCAAAATTAGTCATACATTATATTTTGTTTAATTTTTATATGGTTTAACACTTTTGATTTTGGCTATACTCCTTGGTTGTAATTTGATAATTTCTTTGGTATAAAATTTTTCAATGATCAAACAAAAAATAATAATATTTTATTTTTCAATTCTGACTATTGATATTTGATGCTGAAAAATACCATGGTGTTTGTTCATCATATTCATGCAAGTTTAAAATGTGCAAAATTGGTATGCATACATGTAACACCCACAGTTTTCGCATAACATATGCTCAAAGATACATCATTGAACAAGATGAAGCTTCATCTTAAGCTTGTGAAGCTTATTTCGAGAATCAATATTTAACCATGTTGCTTACTAATGAGATCATTAATGATGCTGCGACACTACTATGTTGTGAGGCTTTCTCGAGGAAGTAGGGATGTTTCCTAAAGGAAGTGGTATTTGGTGGGGTGTCAATCCTCTCAAGAATTTTTATTTGTAGATATGTCAATAAGACATATACAGGGAGGAGGTGTTGCTTGGTTGGAAACCGAAAATGCTTATTCAAGAAGCATCAGTTATGCACAACCTTGTGCATATCTTGCGACATACTCTTTGGCCTATACAGACTAGGTTTTGCTTGGCTTTGGCCTTGCAACACGAGTTGGCTTTTGATGCTATTCCGGAAATGGATGAATTACAGTTAGTGATTGATCCCTTCAAGGTACAAAGAAGGGTATGTAGGCAGTCGTAATGAGTTGCAAAATTAGTGGGCCATTTCAACTTTGAAGATAAAGAAAATAAAAATGGTATTGAGGGATAAGAATGGGTGCTCTTGTTATAATTATGACAATCATTTGCTGCAAGAATGGAAAAGAACATAAGGGATGAGGAGGCAGAGATGGAGAAATCAAATCGGCAAGAACACAAGTGAAGGATAGAATTGGACCTGAAAAATACCACTCTCCTTCATGTCCACCAACCAGCTGATCAATTAAGTTACAAAAGATACAAAGCTGAGAAGTTAATTCTGAAAGTATAAATTGATCCTTTTCCTCCTTTAAATCAATTTAACCAGGAAATTCATCCAAGCACTCTAAATAATTTAATCAGATAGTTTCTTGTATCCAGTAATCCAAAACCGTAAATGGAAGAAAATTAATCAGCTAGCTGAGTTGCTAATTTTTTTCCATGATATAGAACATTGTTCAACAAAATGCTTCATAGAATATGAAATCCAATTTGACTAGGGAGAATAAGAGGGCGGAACTAACCTGAAGACCAACAATGATGCTTAAGACAGAAATCTTGTTGAGTCTGGCTTTGGGGTCCTCTAAACTCCCATATGTAGTTCCTGCTATTTACACAAGATAGATGTGATTACAATAGAAAAATAAAGGTTAAGTCTAAAATCTCTAATTGTGCAATCATACCAGAACTCTGATTAGCATAAATACGAAAGGCTAAGCGATAATAGAAAGCCTTAGTGACTCTTTCACAGCAGTTGCAATAACTTGTTTAATTCTGTGCTGGTAAACATCCCAGTTGTACAGCAAAGTGATAGTGACCTGGCAAGCACCAACTATTGATTAGCGAAAATGAAGACCAGAAACAATATATTTGCGGTAACTAAACCAGAACGAATTATTTTGATACAGTTCTACCTAGCAGATAAGAACAACACCAGAACAAAATATTTAGATATGTGCACCGTCTGTTACATCTGTTTATAACGTTACATGCACAGAGATATGTAACAGCTCAAAACCGGAGTGTATGGCTTGCATTTTCATTTCAGTGGACCTTATCTTATGGATATCATTGATCCTAAACTAATACATTATAGTTAGGTAAACTATCTGGATAAAGTAGTCGGTATCAACAGCTGAAGTAATGTGTTCAGGATAAAGAAATCCATTCAGTCAGCCTTGGAAGATTCATATCAGACCTTGACAGTGAATGCTTCAGGGATTTCACAAGTATGGAATTCCAGTAACCCTGCAAGATTGCAATAGAAATCAAACATAAACATGAAAGACTGGGCTAAATGTCGTTGACATCAAATGACATTTGTTACGTACCCAAAAGAAGAGTAAAAAGTAAATCCATATTCACACTATCATCTCAAAAAACAAATCTTGTTACCCGACGGGGATGCTGAGTTCTAGATAAACCCCTTGCAAATAGGCATGTACTGAACTTGAGAAAACGAGGTTGAATTCACAATGCACGTAAATAAAGCAAGTCATAAGTAGATCAAAATGTGAATAGAAACTTACTTGCTTCTGTTACTTATTTTATTTTTCTTTTTATTTAAGGAACCAATTTGATACTATTGCTAGGGATGCTGGCACGATAACATGGGAATACCTACGAGTATAGTACAACAATCATGTAATAAAATTTAGAGAAGATACTCCCCACATTTTCTTTGACAACCACCTGCAGCGAACATTATGTATATTAGCTACAAAAGTCATGGATTCAAGATAAGATAAAGCAAGGAAAGAGCCAAAAAAATTATCATGACTTATATGATAACAACTCTACTGATCAACTTAGAAATTGCATTGATAACCATAGGGGAACATGTAAAACTGGGGACACCATAACTCAAGAAGTAAACCCTGGACGAATGAAGTAAGTTGATATAACAACTCAGAGGGATAATGAGGATTACAGATGATCAGCCTCACCTGGAAAAGAAAGGATGATAACACTCCATGCCTTGACAACACAAATCCTGAAGTTTTACATAATCGCAAAAGTATGTTGGTAAATTGTTATTAAACTATACCAGCAAGCGGGAATATAATTTGTTTTTCAAGAAAGAAGCAGGGATGTATTTTGTATGTGTTATTATGTCATTTAACTTTTAGGACAAGGGGACCAAGACATACACAGAAAGAACGTTTCAAGTAGATACCTACTAATGACGAAAGTCCTTGCTTGACGATATCTACACAAGGCACGAACGAAGGCTCGCTTCTTCACAGCGCGTGGAAGCAATTAACCTGAAAAGTAAATCAAATCAAGCAATAAGAACATGTGTATGGGTGCCCACGAAAGAAAGCATACATAGCTTACAATAGAAGAGTTTTGTCAGTACCACAAGCTAAAAGAATATGGCCGAGGGTGGGTATAACCACCATATTTCACAAGACTGGATGAAAACTAACTTACACGTGATAAAAGGACAGTAGTTACATAAAATAACACCTGGAAACCCAATTTTAGCAATACACATATCACCTTCCACGGACAGCGAAAGTCAAAATACCAGTTTTTCAGTTTTAAAAAATATTTTTAAGGACTCAAATCCACAATGAAAAGAAAACAGTATTCAAATGAAACAATATTGACCCTTATCTCATCTCATCTACAAAACCTAGGACTCAGAATCTTCAATGACAACACAAACAAGAAAAAACCAAAACAGATACCATCATACTACTATTTTTAATTGAACAAAAAGTTAAAAATAAAATAAAATATTTAAACCCTCCAGTGACATGACCAAAATTAAAAATCTTAACTTCACAGCTAGACTCAAGCTAAGCTTATTGTTAACGATCCCTGACTTATATCGTTGGACATACGACCAAGAGCACATGGCCATACCTCCACCCAAGGCTTACCTAAGGCCTCTGGTTCATTTCCATCTTCAAATACATAGAAGTAGAAGCAGTTTAGTCTTATCAAAATATTTATTAATCCCCAACACATTCACCCAAGTGAGTGGATGTTTAGCTTAAAAAGAAAAAGAAAAAAACAATCGAACACATCTAGTTATTTAAGAACCAAACAGATTACAATGAATTGATATAGAAGCAAATAATGCAATTTTTCACACCATACTGCATGTACATTGCACTAGACACCAAACACCAAATATGAAATAAATTAAGGATCTAGAAAAACAGTATAACTTGAACTCACCAAAGGCCTCAACTAGTATCTTTTAAAGGATTCAATGCAATGAAATAGTTGGATGTTACATAATGATTAAACAAATTGGAACTAATCAAGGACACTTAAGTTTCGAGAGTCCATAATCCTGGGGCTCTGCAGACTTCGTCCGAAATCAGAATCATACATTTAACCCCCAATTTGGAATTATAGAAAGACTCATCTAACACATGCAATTTAAAAATCTGAAATTCGATTTCAAAAGGTTCATCGAAAGTCAGTGCACATTTCTGCATGGAACTGGATTTCTGCAGAAATCAGGCCAGACACACTTTGCATTTCTGTCCATATTTTATAGACCACTAATCTAAACAACGAGACCTTTTGGTATATTATGGATAACACATGTACAAACACTTTTTGTTAAGAAAACATCACCTGGATGTCTACTAACTTCTACAGTTTTCGACATCTTTAGGTTTGCAGTACGATAACAGGAAAAATGAAGTTTTAGACAACACATTGCAAATTCTGTGCTCAAAAGGAACATGATAAATTACTACTTCACCTATCAGAAGTTCCATATTCACTCCATAATTTAAAATCAGTACTTCATATAATTATCCATTTATGGATTCAAAGTATCAACATGGTACTACTAACTCTAACTCCGGTATAGCTTCAGAGATCGCAATGCATTTTTTATTATGCACAGTGATCCTCATTTCCATCATCCACTATGATTAAATGATATTTATAGCATGAAACTACAGCTCATTATTCAGTAATTGAAAATCTGTAACATAATTTATAATTAAGGATAGCTTACCCTACTAACAATAAGCTTAGCTTGAGTCTAGCTGTAAAGTTAAAATTTACAACTAGCAAACACAACTCTTACCTTGGAAGCATACTAGATCAACGCTTTGATTACTACAGATGAGGCTCATAAAATGAAATGGAACGTGTCTAATTAAATTTGCCCCTGCACACAAAATACAAAATTGCAAGCATACCAAAATTAAAAATCTCACTTCATAAAATTTTAATTATAAGAATACCCATGCTTTAAACTTATGAGATCAACTAAACAAGAACAGAAATTGTAAAATCTAGAGAGAAACATATCATACGAGCTATAATATTCACAGATTAAGTTTAAATCAATACTCAAGTAATAAGGTTAGGGTTTTATACCTGAATCTTCTATGAACCTTTTAGGTATTTGTATCTCAATCTTCTTCTGCGACTTCAAAATCAAAAGTTAAAATTCCATTTCTAGGGTTTAGAAAATCAGAATATACAAATCTATAAAAAGGATCTCATACCTGATATACTCAGTAAAAATGGGTATTCATTTCTGCTAACATGCTTAAGACGATTTCTGGTCGATTTAGGGTTTGGAATTAGAAGAAAAGGAATATATCTGAGCTCTAGTAGGCCTAAAGCTATTGATGTAAAAAGATTTTTGGTCGATTTAGGTATGGATCTGGCTTTGGTATACGCTAAAGAGAGGCTTTGCATCTTGGTTTCTCTCTATTTCACTCGATTTCTCTCTGTTGGTTTTGAGTCGAGGAAAAAGGAAATAAGAGAGGGAAGAAAGACGAAAAAGGAGACAGAGAAGAGAAAATAAGAAAGAAAAAACAAATGTGAAGACAAGGCAGAGTTTTATAAAAAAAAATTAACATGCAATTTTGTCTAAATTTAAGAGAACCCAAATAAATGGGGGGAACTTTTAAAAAATGGTGGGAAGTAATGACAATCACATGAATTCAATTTTAAGATAATTTGGTGTGATACAAAGACATGGCGGGAAAATTGAGAGGGAAATAAATGTGAGAGAGATTAGAAAATTAGAAAGAGAGGGAATTTTGGGGTTTTGGTGGAAAATAAAATGGAATTAAAATAAGAAAGAAATTATAAATTATAGAAATTATTTAAAGGGTTTGAAAAGTTATATAATTTTAAGACACTTGTAAAAAAATGAGACACTTGTAAGAGTAGTTGAAAAATCAGAATTAAAGCAACTCATATTTTCAATTTGAGACTCTTATATGAGTGGAAGCACTAAAGACATGTATATGTGTCTCGAACCCGAAAATCAATATGTATCAAATCGGGCCATATGGTCTTTTCCAGAAATAATTCCATCCCAAACCAAAAACCGGCATTGAAACCTAACAAGGTTGGACCTAGCTACTGTGAATGATTAAAGCACAACCTGTGATATTTCAATTATAAATATAAACAATATAATGCGGAAAAAGAAATAACACAAACACCAGAAGTTTTGTTAACGAGGAAACAGCAAATGCAGAAAAACCCTGGGACCTAGTCCAGATTGAACACTACATTGTATTAGACCCCTACAGACACTAGCCTACTACCAATCAACTTCGGTCTGGAATGTAGTTGAAACCTAAAAGAAAATCCACCGATTAAGGAACAACAAGGGTGACCGAATCCATACCCATAGTCGATCAGCTGAGGTTACGACCATTCCGAAGCACTAAAGCGTTCCTTACTCCTCTTCTTGATCGATGCGGATGAACATGTCATACTTAGGAAAATGGGATGGGGGTGCCTTACACTGTCCATTTTGGTTAACGAGATGAGCCAACGTTTCCCACTCATCATCATCAATGCGGTTGGGAGAAGCCGATCCGATTGTGACCGAGGACTCAGATTGAACACTACATTGTTATATAATGACAAGCATAAACGAACTTAACGGGAGTTAGGCATAGGTCTTGGGTATTCTAATCAATTAATATATGAGGGAATTTTGGAAAGTTATATAATAACATTTAAGACACTTGTAAAAAATGACGATAATGATTTATGAAATAAAACTTGTAAAAGAGTAATTAAAATCGAAAGGCATGCAATAAAACTGCAAATCCGAATTTCAATTTGATTTTCAAAGACGAAACAACCAAGTTTCACTTTGTGTGGCTAAACCCAAAAGCATCAAAGACATGTATATGTGTACCATCATCAACAGTTTCTTGAGGATTGGGTAATCAATATTGTGTTTGAGAATGAATGATTTCCTTTATAAAATGGAGAATAGAATGATTTCCTTTCTAAAACCGGTCCTCAAATAGAATGGTCGGTATTAAGGATTTTGGTCCAAATAAGTGGGATAAATTAGTTTGTAACTTAGTCAAATAAGTGGAATGAATGAGTTTTTAACTGCCACATATCTTGTGTTTTATAATCACATAAAGATGCCAAATGGAACATTTCAGCGGTATTATGACAATAAGTATTTGAAGGCAGAACACGGAGGCACTCGGTATAGTATTTGGTTTATTTTTTCGGATAGGAAAGAAATGATGAAATAAATAACATAAACATAAACTTTAGGAAATAAACTTAAAAACATTAACTGCAACTAACATCATTTCTTGAAGGCAGATTCAATAAGCATAGCAGTCAAAATGCCTAAAAGGCTCTTTCTCCATTTGGTATATTCCCGAGCTTGAAACCTATTCCCTAATCGAGGAAAGCAAATTGATTGATCACTAGTAATCCAACCTTCCAAGTAGTTATTCTTGAAGGACTAGTCCAGGGATCTTCGGAAATCGGATACTATATAGTATTTTAATCATTTCCTAAGACACGTTAAGGATTTCTTTAATAAAAAAAATGAGCAATTGACTTGGTGGTTTCTCCCTTCCTTTTAAGAGTATAAGGGAAACTGAGTTGGTGGTTGATGGTGATTTCCCAACGGAGTGGAAGTTTGTTCTTCTTGAGTTTTTCTTTTTCAGTGATGGAATCGGTAGTTTAAAGCAAATCATATTTTCAATTTGAGACTCTTATATGAGTGGAAGCACAAAATAAAGACATGTATATGTGTCGGAATCGCGTTTTAACTATAATTTATTCAAAAATCAATATGTATACAGGGCTTATGGTCATTAAATTTGATAATCTAAAACCTAACAAGTACACTAAACTATCAATCTTTTTGGATTCCCCCTAGCTACCGTGTTTCAAACATGGTACAAAAACAAACACAAACTTTGTGTTACATAAAATGAAAAATTTCAATTATAAATATAAACAATATAATTGGGGACATCGAAAAAGGATGAATAACACCGTGAACAAACTTCCAAAAATCTCAACCATGGAATCTCGCGTCCGCTATCTTTGTTTCGGAGTACCATGCTTGGGTGATGCTAAATCTTCTAGGGTCTCAAACGAATTTGTTGTATGTGGGATTAGGTTCTATAATAAGCTATTTATAGATGACTATTCTAGGGTTTAAAGTTAAGATTCTCAAGGAGATATATAAGAACGCGAATTTGGGTCCAGAATTAGCTCTCTTTATATGAGAAAACCTCAACGGATAGTTTTTTGAAATTACATAAGTCCGAATTATGAAATACAACGCTAGAGAATACAACCGGCATTAGGCTTACAATGTAATAAGAAAAAAATTTTAAAGAGATTGCGACAAATATGCAACCTATACCGGCATGGTTTAAAACACTTCGAAACGCCGGTAAGATGCAAAGCACAATCTATAAATAAAGTCTATGAGGAGTTGATGAATTAAAAAAAAACTAGTTTTTTGAAAAATAAGACACGTTGGAGATTCATCTCTATATAATTTCCTTTGGAAAATTATGAACCAAATAACAAAAATCATTCTCTCAAGAAAGCAAATTAAAGCTTCACAAAGGAACATCCCCTTATTACCCAAGTGTCAAATTTGCAAGCACTAAAGTCCTTTATTTATTCAAATGATGGGACACGACTGATGATGCTGAAAATGGAAGAATGTTTCTAAGGTGTTTGAATCTAGCCAATCGATGGGTGTGATGGGTGTTATATACTGGTAATTGTTGAAAAGGGATGGAAGTAGATTATCTTTAGCATGTTTTAATTAAAGATTCAAATCGATGTAAATTAGGAATCAATTTCGGGAAATATTCAATTTAAATCGAAAATAAATTTTTCAAATTATATGACATAGAATCGAACGAGTGAAATAGTTTGATGTTTAAATATTAAACAATGATAGGCTTTTGTTATCCAATTTATCTTATTTAAATAGTCACAAATAAATCTTGCAAGGATTACTGAAACGAAAACAAGGACGTGACAACCACGCATCCAAAAAAAAGAAACACAACTAAAGAGTTAAATAAAGGGCGGTTTCTTCCTAGTTTCCCTTAACAAAAAAGTAAGGTCGGTTGCTTCAATTCTATCAAGCTTTGCTCGAATTCCTGCATTTCTTAGGAGACACTTGCAACCCAACAAATGAGACACGCCATATATGATTATGTATATTAAAGAAGAAATATACAAGCAATCCAACGGTGTTATTTAGAAAATCTGGAAAAATGCTAATTGCTTATATCCAAAATCACACGCGTAGGATTAGCCATAACGCTTTTGGGTGGAACAACGGCCCATGGTAAAATGCAACATTACCAAACCTCAAAACCTGCCGGTTTCCCTCTAGCCTCCTGGGTCGGAACACAACATCTTTGGTACTCATTACGCCCAAAGCCAATCTCCGATGTTCGGCCCATGTTAGGCTTTTGTACTATTGAACTCGTATCTCTTAGCTAGAGGCGTATCGGGTTGAAGATCTGGAAGCCCACACCTATTCCAATGTGAATCAATAAGTTTTGTTTCTAAGTTCACGATGTACATATAGCAAATATCATAATAACATAAGTTTAAGAACAAATTTACTGCCGAGTGAGTGAAATTCCCGACAAATTGGTTGGTTTTAGCCTTAGAGCCCTTCTCATCTCCATCATCAAATGTGCCATTACTGGCGGTGCCCCAAGAATATCCATAGACATCTTCCAAATCTGAAAGTATCAAGGTAATCAACCCTGTTGCCATTGGTGTCAGGGAATACCTAGTTCCCAAGATGTACAACAGGCATGGCAGATAACGAATTTGTTTAGGGTCCCATCCATCCTCCAAACTTCTTTTCTTTGTCTTTTAAAAGACCGTGTAAACCATTTCTAGGCCTAGACTCAACTCCTCTCGCAATTGATTTGCGATAACATAGAATGTTCTTTGAGCACGGGGACTCACAAAAGGAAGTGCATGGTATCGGTTTCACCATGATACCTTTTAGTAAAGGGTTTGAAAAGTTATATAATTTTAAGACACTTGTAAAAAAAATGAGACACTTGTAAGAGAATCAGTTGAAAAATCTTTGAAATTAAAGCAACTCATATTTTCAATTTGAGACTCTTATACCAGCCCCCAAACGTATCTTGGAAGCGAGAGGCGAAAGGGAGTATAAAGACATGTATATGTGTCTCGATTGAATACTTTAAACTAGACCACGCCAAAAATCAATATGTATCAAATCGGGCCATATATATTTTCTTTTCCGGTACCAATAACAAGGTTGGACCTAGTACTAGGCATGCTCGAAATATTAGAAACGAATGAATGAATGATTCCAAAAAACAAGCACAACGTATGTTTTTAGATATTTCTTAAATTATAAATATAAACAATATAATGCGGAAAAGAAATAACACGGATTCTAACGAACCCATTTGCCATAGACCATTTAAACACCTAAAAAGTTTTAAATGACTTACCTTCTCACGAAGCCATATATTTGTGTAGTTGATGTTCGAGATAAGGAAAGTCTTTCCATTTGTTTTGTTGAGCAATCGATGATGTTGAAATGTGGAGGCATTGTTAATGAAAAACGAAAGAAATTTTTGAATCGACGATTAATCGACGAAGAAACGAGGAAGAACGATGGGACCGTCTTACACTTGAATTAATGAAATGGGGATATATGTTTTGGTTTTTGATTTTATTGTTTTGATGGTATTTTCATAATGTTTTAATTACATTTTGTATTTCCATACCCAAAAATCATTCGGACAGAAGAATCTATATCCCCCAATTACTTTTTCTATCCCCTCTTAAAAAAAAAAAAAAAAGTTATATAATTTTAAGACACTTGTAGACCTTGTAAGAGTAGTTGAAAAAATACTAAAGCAACTCATATTTTCCAATATAAGTGGAAGCACTAAAGACATATGTCTCGAACCCGAAAATGATGGTCTTTTGTAACAAGGTTGGAATACTGTGGAATGATTAAGCACAACCTGTGAAACCTGCGGAAAAAGAAATAACACAAAATCCACGAGGAAACAAAGAAATGCGGGAAAAACCCAGGATTAAGACACTACATACTACTCCTCTTGACTCCTCTTGAATCTCGCAAGACTCTGCGCACTTGATTCCCTTAGCTGATGTCACCCACAACTAAGAGTTGCTTCAACCTCAATTGAAGACGTTAAACCAAATCTACGTCCCACAGATTAATCCTATATTTGATTTCCTAATTTACAATCTAAACGGATGATTAGATCAAACGATAGATTCAGGTGATGGATATCGATAGCAACTTAGACAAAAGTCTGGATATCCTCCGGACTTATGCAACCCGAAGTGCAGCCTAGATTATTATTCACCTCACAAGTATAAAACTTACCGAATCAACAAAGTAAGAGACGAAGAGACCATGTTGATTACTATCGATCTTGATCGTTGTAGCAAGCTCTACAAATAATCGAGGTCAGGATACTCGAGTTATCAAGATAAAATATAACTGGACCTGGCTTCATGAATCCCTGTGAAGTCTTTATAGTCGTTAAAACCTAAAAGGGTTTCTAGAGAGGACGACTCTAGATACAACTAGGACACGCCAAAAAGTAGTGTCGGGATTCAAAGATCCAAGTTGCCAATAGTTCCCCTTATATAGACTTCAAAGCCTAGGTTGCTTTAGGTTTAAGCTAAGGTAGCTTTGGAACCAAGCAAACAATATCAACCATTAGATGAAAGCTTTGAATCTTAATCACATATACAAGATATACACTATGGTTAGGTAAACCGTAGCCGAACCGTGTATAAATATTATGTTCAACATGGTTAGCCGAAACTAGCAGATTTGAACTTAAAATCTTAACACTCATTTTCATCTTCACTAAGACATTACGATTGAGTCACAATCATGTGATCAATTGAGTCTAGTGTTAACCAGACAAAAGATCATATGCAAATTACTTCATAGAAATAATTTAATCGCAATTGAATCATGATCAACACAGTTTGTAAATGTACAAAGTAAAATTACTTGAACCGTTCGTGAATCGGCTTAGTTACAGTACGCGGACCGGTTTGCAAACTTATATGCAATTACCGACTACCGAGTTCCGGAGTCAACAGAACTTTTCAGTTCATAAACCGGTTTGCACACTTATGCAATTAACAAGTTCTGGACTCTTACAAAACTTTTCAGTTCACGTACCGGTTTGCAAACTTTGACCCATTTCAAAGTTCCGGAGTCTACAGAACTTTCAGTTTAAGTACCGGTTTGGGTACTAAACTGGTTCTAGAACATGGAACTGTTTTGGTTCGCATACCGGTTTGATTAGTTTAACCCGGTTCCCTTACCACAGTTCCACAATTGTTTGTATACGAATATACAAACCTATCCGAATCACGAAACAAATAGATTCTCCCATGATATGCATACTGTTAAAGCATAGCTCGGTTGAACCCACCAAGCGTTGGTATGTCAAGTTTGGTTGTCATATTTTCGTGTGTCAAAACTCATCTAAGAGTCGCTTGATTATGTACTAGAGACAACTTCGTTTAGGTTAGACTAGAAAGTCTAGGAATGCTGAGACATACAAGTATTACTCGAAGACCTGAAGAACGTGAAGAAATAACGAACTACAATGACGACATCATCCTTCCTCTTAAGGTTAGTAATATTAACTTGAACTGTTTCATTCCTAACGTATCTTTCAAGTCGTGCTATATTGAAAACATAACTGTGAAGCTGTGTATTGGATATATTACTCTACTAGTGAGACATGATCACATGATCATAGTATTAGGGAATTAGACTACGAAGTATAACGCTTATCTTTTGAACTTCGTAGATATGACATCGACATAATCTTATTAATTTTGTTGATTGTGTGAATGGGTAATGGTGAAGATTTCATCCTAGGAAACAATGTTTTACATTTTTTTAAAGGAAGTACATTCATGAACTTGTTTTATGAATCGAAAAGGAAATCGCTAGGCTTATTGGTACGTCTATTCATTGCAAATCTTTGGGTTACCAATATGTGTGAGATGGTAGAACCGATCGTAACTTTGTTATGTATCTTGGTACAACTAATCGCAATGCCTGACTTATGATTTGGTATGACTGGTTTTTATTAATTAGTGTAACCGATCCTAAGTAATCACCATGAGATGGTATGATCTATATTTGTAATTGGTGTGACCGATCACAGAGTGTTGTGTAATCGATCCTTGTAATTGGTGTCAGATCCATTATCTGTTTAATTTATCAACTATATCAAACTTTGACAACACATCTGCCACTTTATTCTTCTCTTTAGGCACGTAAGTACAATGCCAAGAGCTAAATAACTGAAATAAATTCTTAATCTCCAATAAGATTATGGATTCTCCAATAAATGTTGAAAGAATCATTGTTCACTGCATCAATCACGAGACTAGAGTCCAGTTCAAATAATATATCATGCAGTTTCAGCTTGTTTGCCCACATTACTGCCTCACCTAGACCTCTACACTCTACATACTCTGGTCCCATTGATCCAGTTAGATAGATGCACTTTGATCCTTTATGGGTACCTGTAAAATCACGAATAATGAGCCAAATGCCATAAATATTGTTAAGATATGATCCATCTGAATTAATAGTAAAATATCCTCTCGGAGGAGGAGACCAACACTTAGTTGTGTTATTAGGTTTCCTATGAGATATCTCTGTAAAATCATATATGTATTTCCTGCACTTCTGGATAATGCTATTTGGAGTGGATGAAATTCCTTTGAAAACCTTTTCACATCTTTGAGACAAAATGCACCAGGCCACAATTGCAATCTTGCATATAATATCTTCTTGAAGATTACCAGCTTGCAACTTATCAAAATTACTGCAAATCCAGTTCACAAGACTAGTGTTAGACTGAATATGAATACCCATCACAACAAACCAAACCAACTTTACTTGGGAACAATCAATGATGCAGTGAGTAGAAGTTTCAATCTCTTGAGCACATAAAGGACAATTGTAATCTCCATTTTGAATAATATGAGTCAGCTTGTCTCTGGTGGGTAGAATATCCTTCACACACTTCCATAGAAACTGATTGATTCTTGGTAAAAGAGGTAACTTCCATAGTTTGAATATACTTTTCATCCTAGTAGTGATTGCAGGATTAATATTTTGTTCTTCATACACCTTCTTGTAAGTTGACTTTAAAGAGAACCGTCCATTCTTCTCTAGAGTCCATACCATCTTATCTAACTCCTTTAAAAGCCTAAGGTCATTAGGCTCCACGTTGAACGGTGACCCTCACCCTCACACAGAATTGCTCCGTTCCACTTTTACTCAAAGAAGAGAAAAAAAAGCCGTTTCGCACAGAATTGCTCCGTTCCACTTTTACTCAAAGAAGAGAAAAAAAAGCCGTTTTTTCGCTAAAAAAAATAATTTTTATATTTATCATATTAACAATAACTCATCCGTCTTAATGGTCTGTTCTCCTTCTCTGTCGTTTCGGCGGCACCCTTAACTTTTCCTCCACATCGGTATTTCTCTCTTCTCTCTCTGTTAATCGATGAAAGGAACCAGGGGTCGAGATGCTGTGATGAAGAATCAGTGAAGGAGATAAGTTTAATGGTGTTGGGTTCAATTTCTAAGAAATTACAGATGAAAAGTTAGGGTTTGTTGAATCTTTTGGATCTGATATTTGTGTTGATTGCTGCACGAAGTTACGGATAAAAAGTTAGGGTTTGATGTGAGTTGAGAAAAGTTACTAATAATGATGATGAGTCGATGGAGGTGTTGATTGAAGCACGGAAAAATAGTAAAGAGATAGGTCTACACTTCCTCTGATTTCCTTTGATTTTATTTCTGTTATTTCAGCCTTTTAATTGAAATTATTACTGAATTGATGTATAGGTCTACACTACTCTATAATGAAATTGCATCTTCCAGGATTCCAATCACAATGTTAATTCCATTTTCGGTAAAAAGAGTGGGATCTTATATATGTATTAAAGTTGGGAGGTATGTATATTCTCCTTTACACCTTTGGATTTAAACTTTTCAACCAATATCTAAGTGGTTAACAATTTCTTCTTGAGAACAAAGAAATTACTTGAAATCAGAGGAAGTGCCATTGAAGATGGCAGAATGGGTTCATGTTGAGGGGTATGAAGATGGCAGTTAACAACAACAAATCTGGGGCTGTTTTAGGTTCGATGTTGTGCTGTAATTAGGGATTTCTGGGTTCTATTCAAATCAGAGGAAGTGCCATTGATTCATGCATAATGGTTTGCTCTCTGTACATCGTTTTTTTTTTTTTGGTTATTGATTCTTTGATGTTTATTTTCTTTTAAGATTACAGGGAAACGAGCTCATAGCCTCCGAAGTGGATAATTTTGAATAAGTACGAAGGTTGATGGTTTTCAGCGATGGAAGCAGGATGGAGAACCTGGGTGGGCTAAAATGCTATGATGGGCGTAAAGTTCCCGTGTTTTGTCAACACGGAATTGAGAATACTTTATTGATTGGCATAAAGTTCCTAAACTTTTTTTGCTATTTTTACATGATGAGAAGAGTATAACTTAGTTTGTTGATTTGGTTAGTAATAGTAGATCATTGTATCATGATGTTAGGTGTGTTCATGTTCATGCAAAAATTCTAAAGCTATACCAACTTTGCAAGTGTTTGTACCATAGTAGTTAGGACTTCTATGGGTTTCAAATGAAGACTTCCATTGTGGCCATCTGTGGAAAGTGCTAGAGAAGGAATCTGTAGCATATGGGAAACATCCGATATTTTTTAGGTAGATATTGAACTATAAGTGTTGTTATTACTGATAATTTTGTGAACCCTTTATATGAAAGGAACCCTGAAATTTCCTTGATGTGTATATGTTTAAATTATGTTTTGTAAAAAATCAAGGATCTATTTTTTGTGTCTGCAGATGTATAGAAATCAAGGGTATTGGAGTTAGAGAGGAACAATTTGGAGTTTCTTATGAATCAAGTATGTGGAGTAGCTGCGAGAAAAGAGTAAATGTTTATCTCTTTCATGTCTGTTACTTTTTTTGGACTCATATTTGTGCGGTCAATCCTTTTTTAAAATCGTTATCCTTGCATTGGGGCTGCATATGGAATGGGGCTATATAAGAAGATTTTAACATAAAATGGGAATTTAGAAACTCTTTAAGTTGTTTTTGCATTTTTGACGTTTTGTTCCAGCTCTGCCACTTCGAACGGAACTACTTTATAATTAATCATTTTGGCATCACTAAGAAAGTTCCCGTGTTTTGACAGCATGGAATTGAGATAACAATTGAACAAATTTATTTAATGTCTCTTTATTTAAGCAATTTCACAACAAAATTTTCTTTGAATTTTGGAATGAGATTAGATGAAGTTACTTTCAACTAAAAAGACTTCATCTATATACTTTATTGAGGTTGCTTTGTTCATATGCAGCTTTGCCAAGGCAGTGGTCAAGGACGAGTAAGCAACAAGAGGTGTGGTGAATTTCATTTTTCCCCTATTTATTCAAACTGTCATATACAAGATTTTATTTTGCCTATGAAATGAAAATTTATCATTGTGGACAGACATGTTACATTTGGAGTGAGACAAAGACATGAGTTTAGGTATTGAACTCGAAATAGAAATGAAAGCACCGTGAGCCTAGGCCTCCCAAGTCAGAGTCTCATTGATCTCAAGATTATTTTGTGTGTTTGTTGTGTATCATTTTTTTCTGGATGTTCTTTTCATAGGTCTGTTTGCATATTTGTTATGTTGCACAGTTATACTTTTGCCTTTGAATTCATCGTGTTGTTACATGGGGATTAACGGTAAAATGTTGTTTAGGAAGTTGGATTAAAATACAGACGAAGAACATGGATCACATGTGACTTATTTCACTCTGATCTACAATTTATGAGTTTCATACATTTTCATTATTGTTGTTATAAACTTGATTTGTATATGATGAAGCATTTTACGCATTGGGTGTTGATTTTAACTTTTTTGATTTACATGTCACTTATTTAGGACTAATGTTGAATCGCAAACACTGATATATATACTCTTTATGGCGGAAACTTTGGAAGGAAACTCATGAAGAAAGAGAAGATATTTTCAACTCCCAGGTCAGGGAGTATCAGTGGGCAGACATCGTTTTTGCCATTTTTTTGTAAGATTTATCTATAACTAGCGAGAATGCTCGAGATTACAGTCGATAGTTCCCATATCTCATTATCCTAATCTACAGAACAGAAATTCAAGAGGAAATAACAGCGATGACTAAAATCAATATCTTTAGGCATGGGATTGATGTGACTGAAGCAATGCTCTTCCCACAATTAACATGGAGAAGGTAGGAGAAAACGGAAATGGTTGGACCCTGGAAAGCCAAGGTTTACGATATGCACAACGTGGTCGTGAGCGTCAAATCTAGGAGTGTCCATGGAGTTATGACAGACGAAGAGTTGTCATTTTCGTCTCCTACCGAGAATGATACATCAGAAAGTGAAGAATACAGTGATATGTTAACACCATATGAGAAAAGGAATGTTCCTTGGGTACAAATTCTTCGAAATTGATTACTGACAATGGTCCAGCTAGGGTCATTGCATAGTCGGTTGTTTTGAGCAAAGAGATATTCATATAGAAGGCATAATTGGTTGCATTATTGGTGAGGATAAAAAAGGCAGGTTTGCTGCAAGAAAAACTTATTTATGTGCGGAAGAGAAGGAAAGACATTCTTTAGAGGTTACAACGAGGTCGAATGAACTTCGGAGAACAAGGAATACGAGGGGCCTTCTACCATGATATATGAAAGCACGCAAAAACGAAAAGAAACCAAACGTGATACCGAGTACAAAAAAGGGGTGAGACCCACTATTTGTCTTTCTCCTAACTTCCCACTCCGTACTGAAGAACTCTTTCCGTTGCTTGACATTCTGTCTAACAAAGAGAAGGCCATCCGTCGTCTAAGAGAGTTGCTAAGCACAAAGCTTATACCCCGAATTTCCAGTTAACTATTTCGATATGGAAAATCATGTTATGTTGTTTCTATTGCTTTTTGTTTTTAGTCAAGTCTATTTGAGCCTAATACAACTGTTAAAATCATTTGGCTGACAGTTATTTTTTGGTATAATGTTCTCGAAGTAGTAATATTTGGTTTCAAGATTTCAAAAAATGTAACTCATGATGAAAAGGGAATATAGGTAAACCTTTTTTTTTTTTTTGAAGCAATCAGCTGGGTTAAGGAGACCCAAACCTTACAAAAAATTAACTACGATAGTAAATTTTGAGACTTTTGTCCTCCTCAATAATAGTTCTCAACTCCTCACTAAGCTCAGCAAGATTAATCTCCACACAAGCTTCACTAGAATGACTGGCAGCTACCCAATCCGCAGCATGATTAGTTTCCCTGTAAACATGACTGAATCTGACTCTTCTAAACTGTTGGATCATGTATTTAAACCTCCTCCACAGGTGAAGTAAAGTCCAAAGAGGTTTGGGATCTTTACTCTTGAACAGAAGAAACAGTGCCATAGAATCAGTACTGATATGGATTTTTGGGCACTCATACTTTAGAGCAAGTTTAAGACCTAAGTCAGCACCTTGCATTTCATGTAGTAAAACAGTCTGAGGATCAGACGCACCACAAGCAGCAGCAATAGGATCACCACCTTTATCTCTGATAATGTCTCCATAACTTCCAGCAATATAGGTAAACTTGCTGCAACTCATCACATGAACATAGTTTGTCATGAATGTGTCACTCTCACCCAATGACTTCAATTTGGACCACATGTGGGTGATTTTCTTATCCCAAGCTTTCGACACCTAATGAAAAATACACGACCGGGCGAGGCAAAGCCATATCACACCAAATCAAAAATATGGTTAAAAGAAGAAAAAAAATGCCTGATGCGTAGCACTTGATTTTGATGACATGGAGACTCAAATCCACAATCAAACTATAATAATGACATTGAGTCTCAAATCCACCATCTTGAACAACATGTGAACATTTCAGTCCGTCGGGTTTGAAACATATTGGATGTCTCACATAAGATTATTTCTTAGTAATAAAATTATTTGTGGAAGAACTATATTTCGGCAAAGTTAGATTTATATCGTGGTGAAATTAAAGACGAACAACGGGACCTAGGGAAAATATTAGAATTCCTCATATTAAAATGCATGCATGGGCACAAATCAAAAATGTATCGGGATGGGGCGAGGCGAAGCCGACCTACACTAAATCAAAAATCTTAAGTATGCATCGGGACGTGGCGAGGCGAAGCCGCGCCACACCAAATCAAAAATCCTAAGAATGCATCCGGACGGGGCGAGGCGAAGCCGAGCCAAGTATGCATCGAGACGGGGTGAGGCGAAGCCGAGCCAAGCATGCATTGGGACGGGGCAAGGTGAAGCCGAGCCACACCAAATAAATACACGACGGGACGAGGCGAAGACAAATTACACCGAACCAAAAATATGGTTGAAAATAAAAAAAATGATGGTAGATAAGTAGCACGGGCACAAAATCTAGTTTTCATAATTAGGATATAAATTGAGTTGCTAAGGATTAATCTTGTTGTTTCAACTTCAAAGAGAGAATAAACTAGACCAGAGTTCCAGCTAGCCATATCAGAAGAACACAACTGTATTCTTGTGACCATTGCCAACACTCCAAAAACTGTATTTATTGATGAAGTTTAACTCAGAACTGATACTTGTCCAAATTAGAGCTTTTCTTGATATTAAAGACCTGACCATTTGGGAAGTACTTGGCTTGCAGTGATTTTGCACATATTGAAGTATGATCGGTGCATATTCTCCATGCTGATTTTGCTAAGAGAGCTCTGTTAAACAAATGAACATCTCTAAACCCCAAACCACCATCTTCTTTAGGAATATTCACATTTTTCCATGAGATAAGTTGTTTACCTTTGTTTGAATTCTTTTTCCTCCAAAACTTTTTCTAAGAAGAGTTCATTTTTTCAATGGTGGAATCTAGGAGCTTGAAGCTTGCCCTATAATGTACCGAAATTGCATTAGTGACATTTCTTACCATTACAGACCTTGCAGCTTAGAGGACATATTGATACATCTCCATCTTGTTAATCTTGTATCCGTTTTATCAAAAAATAGAAAAAGGAATTTTCATGTTTCTTCCAATAAAAAAGGTAATCCTAAGTATTTTCTTCATTAATGTCCAACTGTCTAACTTGGAGAATGCCACTAATAGTCTGACAAGAAGAATGACTCACATTTTTACTTAAGTAGACAGCTGATTTCTGAAAGTTTATCAATTGTCCTAAAAAAGAACTAAAATCTTCAATCACCTGCAACAATTTCCTTGTTTGATCTAAGCTGGCCTTGCAGAATAAAAGGCAGTCATCTGCAAATAAATTTTATTTCAGAAAAGGGGATCCTCTTTCCAAAAATCTTACGTGGGTTGAATGTATTTCATCCCCGATTTGTACCTCATCTTCGAAGCATCTAATGTGTCTCTAAAAACCTTATATCTTTAGAAATTCTCTTCCAAAAATCCCTAATACGCACGCTATTATTCTTTACTAAATTTTACGTTTTCAAACTGATGACTTCTTTTCCACTAATCACTTCAATCTCTAACATTAGTTTTGTACGAGAAAGAGCTTGAGATACATGCAGAATGAAGATGAGAGAAAAATAAAATGAATTGTTACAGGCAGGCCATGTTTTATCTTAGTAAGGACATGCTGGTAATTTCAACGATCATAATTAACTTAATCAACGAGGTTGACCAATCTAATCACTAGTACAAACCTTCCCATAGGCCACGTTTTTTGGTTTACAGCCTAACCACATTTCGAGTTAATTGCGTGGCTACTAGTCATAGGTATAATTATAGCCACGTTTTATTTTACTCTGTAGCCATAGTATATCATTTGGTCATGGGTTTAAACCTAAACCGATCAACTGTAGCAATAAGGCACCTTTTGGTCATGGGTTCAAGTATAAACCCATCACCCGTAGCCATAGATGAGTATATGGCCACATTAACCGATTGTGTATGTGTCTACTATGCAGGTTAGCATTAGACACGCCTATTTAGTCGAGGCAGTAAGCCGTAAGCAAATTTATTTAGCCACTTTGATTATTTTTTTTATGTGTCCAAAATGTAGGGTTCACAGATATGTCAAGAAGATGTTGTTTACATGTCCAAAGCATTGATCGCACTGGTTCAAGTATACAGATTTGTATAACCACGCGAGTATAGTTTGCGTTACCGGTATCTTGAGTAGCTTATTTTTTGGTCCTTTCACATCTGATACACTGTAATGTAAATGTTGCTTACCAATTTAGGAATCGCGATGTTAATCAGTTAATCTTATCATGTAATGGTCATATTTAATGAAAACAGTGTTGGTCACTGAGCAAAAACTATGCACCATTTAGGCTGTGGAGAACTGAATCCTGTGATGCTGCCACGTGCTAGAGCATTTAGCAATACGTTTATGTGTCCAAGGCGTTGGGTTCTTATTGCAGGTCATGGTGGAATTTATGCTGTATGGAAAGGAAAGCTTAGCAAATAAAAATTGAATTAGATAATTTTGGTTCCTCAGACAGTTCTAAACCTCAATAGCGTTTTGCCAAAACGAAAGAAAAATGAGAAGGAAAGTTTTCAGCAAGATAAACTACCAAGCGGAGTTCGATAGTTCATCAGATCATGTACTAGGACTTCGTCGGGTTCATTGCCTTGCAGACTGTTGCAGTTATACAAAACAAAGAAAGCATACAGCTGCGAAGTAAAATTAACAAGGACCAAAGTCTTACTTGCACTAATAATTTCCGTAACTACTTCTAGTTTAAAACTCATTACATATATCAAGGAACACAGAGTAGATATTATTTACTTGAGAGTGCTTCACTACATACTGTTATTGCAATTGTTAACTAAGCAACAGAAGGTAAAACATCAAAAGGGAAATGTGATCCTATTATGTTCTTTCTTACAGGCCAAATGATACATTCATTTCGCACTTGTCACAATTTTATCTCCGTTGTTACTGCTAGCTACAGAAACCAAAGCTACCGTAGCAGCAACCCAGAGCATCACTTTCTTCTGCAATACCACAATAGCAAGAAGTAAATGGATTCAGTATGTGTATACTTGAACAGGAAGTCAAAAAAAAGAATTTGGAACATGCCACTCCACCATAGAATCAGGAGATCTGAGTTTTAAACATCCATTTCCATAAGTCAATAGAGAACTTAACACAATACAAAGTTTCTAATTTCACAGCTACGTTCCCAGAAACATTAAGCCATGTACAGGTCCACAAAAACTAGTTCACTGGATTAGTAGAAATTATAATAACATCTTTCGGTTAACTATCTTCTTTAATAATAAAACAATAGAGATTCAGACAGACGTGTGCTAAAACAACAGAGCAAAGACCCTCAAACAGTAAGATGTGGCCATTCGGGATCTTATAGGAGGCATGATAAGAAATAAACTTATAAAATTCAATTTAGATAGTTAAGTATGTCAAGCCCTAACGACAAGTTTATTGACTGGAAAATATACATCGGGATAACAAGAAATAAAATATGTTTCTTATGGGTAACTTCTAATATATATCTGGATAAGTTGAAAGATTTCACATTTACCCGAAATAAGCAAATATTCAAGGTTGAACTATTTAGTAAAACCAAAACCATACAAAGGAAAAAGAGAAATGAGAGCAAAAGAAATATCATTCAGCTACATATACCTCAAACATTTGCCTAGAAAAATTCCGTGGATTACTACTCGATGCACCAGGAAGTGTACAAGAAGCATAGGGTATTTGGTGCCTAGGAAGTCCGGCAGAAACTCCCTGTTTCTGTCTAACATCAACTGTCATAATTGCTCCATTTCTACCACATATAATGACATTTCCTTGCAGCAAGTTAAAAAATACAATAAGTTCCAGAATAACTTAGAGAGCATCTAGTAGCAGAAGATGATAAAAGAGATGCATTTGACTACCTAGACAACTGTACAGGATCGTATACACATGCTGAATCCCAGTTTAAAGTATGTGGTACTCATTGTAACATACGGAAAAACAGCAGAGCGTGTGAATGTTCAGAAAAATAAATCATCATGCATCAACAAGGGCAACTATTGATTTTAATGAAAAACTTGGTGTCTTCTAGTGTACTGGTGAAAATTTAACATTCAAGTCAAAGTGAGCCACTTAGAGCAAAACTTAGCCTCTTCTGGTATATAACTCAACATTCCACTAAGAAATAGGTTAAGCTCTTTCAGAGCATTCAGATGTACTACTGCTTAAAATCAGGACTGAATTGGCGATGGAAGAAGTTACATATTCAGACACACAAGTCACTTCATTTATTACCTAAAAAAAATAGGGACTTGAATAAAAGAAGGCACCAACTCAGCCATTTAGTGTATGACTTACCCAATCACTGGTACCACAGACCCCCTCCATGCCATACTTCATTCCACATAAACTCCAGCTACAGCCTGCAAAGTGCAATATCATTCAATCAATTTATGCATTTCTACTGATAATAAAGTAATGCATGTAAGCATGACAATATACGGCTAAGGAACAACTCTGAAGATGTATACACAGATTTATTCCAATTAGCACCCTCCTTGAACAACTCTATATGGACAAACATGGCAATAACAGATGAAACACATCCATTCTGCAATACAGTCCCGTATCCAACCTATACCCCTTCTTATCACTCTCTCCTTGCTTCGCTGTCTTCTAAAATCTCTCGGAATCCTTCGCATACAGTCACGGCACACATTGCAAAATAGCAGCAACTCTAACTCAAGGATTGGTGGTTCAGTTATTCTATCAAGCACCTATGTGCATTCTGTTAGCGATACAAGAGTGAGCTTTGTTGATAGTTTCTGAGCTCTCCAATAACTCACTCCCTGCAAGCACCGTATGTTCATACAAACCCATTTATTCTAATCATCACAGACCATCAATGTCTTCCTTAATCATTCGACATCCAACATCATAACCCATCACCAAAATAACACCAACAACTCCATTAATGAAAGACAACGAGCACAATCTTACCAAAATAGTCTGTTACTATCGCGTAATTTTGATAACGACTCTTTGGCTCAGAGGCTCAGACATGTAAAGAGTGTAAGTTTTCCCAAAAAACATATTAGTATTATCTATGAAGAATAGACTCAAACAAAACACTGGGATTTATAGCAAGTTTCCAAGTACAACAGTAGACAGACCCGCCAGAAAGTTGGGACAGGCTGAACATTCTATAAACTGTGCGCGCTCAAGTATTGCCACAGATCATTGGAGAAGGCGTTGCAAGAATAAACCGGAGTACCTGTTTCCAAGATTTCAAATTGAATGGTAACAGTTCGATCCTAAGTTTCTAAGCTGTCGTCATAAACTGCGATCAACCAAATCTAATTTTTCAGTTGGACACTAGTGACACATTGCTACTTGGACCATCCCCTGACAATGTACTCAAACCATTCCAATAATTAAGATTTCAAAACATGTTATTGAAGTACCCTCTCCAATTCACCCTTTTTAGGAAAAGTTGACCCTCTGTGAGAATCTCACAGATATTACAACGAAATTTAAAGCTCATCCAAGAGATTATGCAAAAACTTAACTAAGAAACTCAAGGTAAATTGATTATAATTTATAGCTGCTGTAAAGCTATTGCATATTGCATTACCAGCATCAAACAACGCTTTGATAAAAGATACAACTTCATCATCATCACCAAACTCGGATGTCAATTTATCCTCCTTGTCACGAAGCACTAATGACTTCTTAACAAGAAAAGCTTTAAGCCTGTTCGGAAACATAAAGGTAAATCCACATATTCATAGCTTTTTGTTTGTTTTTTTCGGAAACACCTTTCTTGGTGCAAAAACAAATATTTATCTATATGCAGTTGCTTCAAATCGTGCAAGAAAACTCGCAGGGATTGGGATGACCAGCAGTTATCTTGTAAGAGATTTGTTTGTTCCAAGGGTACAAATTCAGCACTACCAAAACAAGTGATCTAATAGAATCAATGATACTATTTTAATTAGAGTAAGAAATTATTTGGGTTGTTAGAAAGATTTTAAGACACAGTGCAACAGATTAAAATGCCAAAACAAGAGCAGTGATAAGTAATGAAAAGGACAAGCGACTAAGTTTTTGTTCTTTAATGTGACAACAAGAAAATAAACAACATGAGAAGACTGAGAACTTACTCAACAGCTACTGCAAGTTGTTTAACAACTGATGTTAGGGGAATCTAAAGCGCATTGTTCTTTAGGTCCTCTTCTTCTGCAGAAGGTGGTCCCTTTCCTGTTTCCTGCAAGCAATCATATCTTAACTCAAAGCCACAAATCTCAAAATAACAAATACTCCCAACAATCACAACACTTTACAATCCAGCTAGTCTTAACTATGAACCGTTGAAAGTTTGACGTACCTTCATTCTGGGTTCAACCTGTGTAGGGATTTCGTTAAACGCACCAAAATTTTAAATCAAATCATACCCATTATCTGAAACTTCCAATCATCAAATGAATTCAGCCATGGGCAATATGAGAAGAATAAAGAGACCTAGCTTTTATTGATTTTGAACCGATTCACATGAATCCAATCAAATAATAATTCACATAATTAATAAGAAACACAGATCTTCTTACCCCGAAATCAGTGTAGGAAAAAAGATAAATCCATATATCATCTTTTTCTCCATCTTCAAAATCTCAGGAAAATCAATAACTTAATAAGAGGAAATCTCAAATTACCAGATAGGTTTTGATTTATGGTTGATTTAACCACTTCTGAGTTTGTTGAGAAGTAATACTCTACTTTTAGGGGGGTTCGAGTTTTCTGATTTTGTTGATTTATCATATTTTGGTGGTGAACGATGAAAGTGGTGAAGTTCTGGTCATGGGTTTTCTCGGAGGGTTCGAGTTTGGAAAGAGAAAAAGAGTAACAGAGGAAGGAATATGATAAGATGTGGTTGGGGTTTTGAGGGAAAAGAAAAATTACTGAAATTTTAGGGGGAAATAGTGCGCCAAAACTTAGTTGTTCCCGCCCATGGAGATCGCAATTTTCCCTCCTTTGTACAGATCATAAATTGGTAATTCGTATGAGTTTTGTGTTTGCATTTGTATTCGTTCGATTAAAGATTCTGATTTTTTTATTGGTCGAAAAAAAACACCACACACAGATTGTAATGTTTTATGACGATTAATTTTTTTTGTGTTTGGATTTATATTCGTTTCGATTAAAGATTTTGATTTTTCTATTGGTGGAGAAAAACACCACATAGAGATTGTACATTTTTATGGCGATTGTTTTTTTTTTCCAGAGAAGACCATATTGGTAATAATGTGATCTAAGGTTGTGATTTCTTACAGGACGATGTATGACTAATGAGTAATGACACCTAGTGAGATCAAATGAAGCCTGTCAATGAATAAATCACTATAAATATCCAATAAGATTGGTGTGTGACCGGATGAAGTTCGTAATGAAGTTAGTACTTGAATGAAAATGTAAATATTTAAGCATCAAACGAGATTGGGGGATCTAATAAAGTTCGGTGGATTTGAAATCAAATCCTTAAATTTGTGGATGATTAGCCCAAATAAGCGTTATCTAGTGATTGTGAGATACAAATGAGTACAATTATACTGAATTACATGGGATTTGATGGATAACCAGTTATTATGATGGGTATCATCTAGTTATTTGGAGTATAATTTGTGGATAATTAGTCAAAGTAAGTGCTATCCAGTGATTGTGAAACAAAGTTGAGTATGATTGGATAGAATTGAATGGAATTAGGTGGATACTATGTCATATTGAGTATGATCAAGTGATTTTAAGTATGATTTGATGGAATTGAGCAAAATTGAGTAAAAATGGATTAAATTTGTGGATAATCAGTCAAAGAAAGCGTTATCTAGTGATTCTCGAAGAAAGTTGAGTATAATTGGATTGAATTAGATGGAATCGAGTGGATAACCGGTTATACTGAGTATAATGTAGTGATTCTTAGTATAATTTGGTGGAATGGAGTAAAGTTGAGTAAAATTGGGTTAAATTTGTGGATAATCAGTAAAACTAAGGGTTATCCAGCGAAATGACGAGGGTACACAAGTACACTACAATATTTCCATATACAACATGTTCAAGACCCACCTTGTATCATCTTCCTTAAGCAACAACCACTAAAAGATTATTTCAATAAGGTGTCTACTTAGAACAAGTTTAGTTCAGATTGAACTAACAAAGGTGATCTGACCAAGTGAAAACTAACGTCAAGTGTATTTACTTTAATTATAAAGACAAGCTAAATAATGCGGAAGTAAAGTATATCACACAACACAAAATTTTGTTAGCGAGGAAACCGCAAATACAGAATAACCCTAGGATCTAGTCCAGTATTAAATGCTCTCAGAATTAAAACGCTATACAAAATTACTACTAACTTCGTATATTGGAGATCAAGTAAAAATTACCTAGTTCTTTCAGTATCCCTGTGCCTTTTACCAATCGAGCCAACCCACGTGAATCCTTTGTTATTCAAATTCATTCACACTCATAGTATTCATGTTTATTCTCATCTAAACCCATACTTCAAAATGTATATATGATCGATTCAAAGGAAAAATTCATCAAATTTTGATATACATTCAATCTCATTGGATACGCTTAGTGATTTACACAGATCCTCATGCTTTTCTATCATTACCTTAATCCGTATGAAAAACTCCAAGACAAATATCTGCCGTTCAGAAACTTTACAATCCATTTGACTAAACCTCAAACTAGAAACAGCCAGCGCATGGCTCAGTGGTTGAGCGCTTGCATTCCAGAAGTCATGGGTTCAAAGACCATCTTCTTCATTTCTTATTTTTGGGTCCAAGGACGTAGCTCAGTGGTATCCGATCAACTCCAAGAGGAAGTCAGGGGTTCATCCCTACCGTAAAGGTTTGTATGTATATTTAAATTTAGTTGGCGGGGTTGGGTCTGGCGGTGGGGCCAGTCAAACTGTATGGATTTGGATAGGTTCTGGTCCAGGTTTAGCCTAGGGAAAAAAAATCTGCCCGTCCAAACATTTATCAAAACCTTAAAAACGAAATTTCTCCCACCTCACTCTCCTCTCCTCTCCAGCATCTCTTTCTTGTTACCTCCGCTCACTCAAGGGGCAAGAAAAAAGAAAACCTAACTCATAGGCACAATTGCACAACCACCTTCTCTCTCTGTGTCGCTCACTCTATACCAACAATGTGATTCCTTGTCTCTTCACTCTCTCTGAAATGTCTTCCGATTCTTGTATCGTCCAGGAAAATGAAGGTCCGTCTTTACCAATAGACCAAACTTCAAGCCCCATCTTTGCTTTCTTCTCTGAATTGATTTCTAGTGGAAAATGGATTTTTAACCACTTCCTGGGTTTTTAAAAAACGAATTCCTTGGGCTTGTGGTAATTATACGAGCTGTCAATAATAGTAGTACTTTTAGTAAAAATTAAACCTGTTTCAGCCACAGTCGTTATATTAGGAGGTATTTTTGTAAATAACTAGTACTCCCTGATAGAGTATAAGAACTACTGTTGGAGCAACGAGTTTCTATAAGCCCGGTTTTAGGCTATAATACCCTTACCTGCCTTTCTCTCTTCAGTTCTTATCTCGTTCACAGACCAAGATCCCCTTTATCTTCCGCAGATAATATCTCTTTCTTCATTTTTTATCATCACAAATCATATCCCTAAATCAGAAACTTTGTTTTATCAACATTTCAAATTTAACAAAGTCTATTATTATTTTGTTCTCGTCCTCAAATTCAACAAAGCCTCGAAGAACCCTAGAATAAAAATCCAGTTTTTCTAAGTTCAAAATCGAAGTTAGAAATCGAAGTCGTCGAAATCATAACTTCATTAAAACCCCTATCTCAAAATCAGAACGCATGTATCAACAGAAATCAAACGTTGTAACCCTGGATCTAGTCTTTTTGCTCCTGAAATCATCAGATTAATATGAATCTCGTTCTTGTTTGGTAAATTTGATATAATTTTTGTATTATTAACGATTTAATTTCACTTTATTTTCTCTCGTTTCTGTTTTTGCAGTAAGGTGTTTCCTTTTCTATTTTTAACTATAATTTCTAAAAAATGAAGATAGTGGTCTTTATGGATTCAAAATCTTAAAATATGCTAAGGGTTTTCCTCGCTTCGTTGATAAAGCCATCGGTATGCCTTCTATTGGATATAAAAATGCAGCATTTTTTATTATGTAAATTTATCTGAATTTGAATATTAGGTCAGGAGAATTGGTTTCTTATGTATCAGAATCGCCTTCTAATGTCGATATTATTCGAGCCATGGATGAGATATCGGATATGGTAAGGGATTGCTCATGTAATTGATAGATTTTTGGACTTAAATTGTAATGGTATTATTGATTGTGTACTCATATTTTGGTACATATTAGGTATGCTCTGTAGTGGATTCAACAGAACTTTGTCGGAATACTCATCCCTATAGGTAAGCTGATTCTTTGAGTAATTGATGTTTTGGTGTTGATCTGTCGTGGGTTTATTGAAAGCTCTTCTATTTTTCTTTTTTGGTAGAGAATATGTGGAGGAGGCTAATAAGGCGACTATGAGAATTCATGAATATCTACATGTGAGGTGACTGTTGTCTATTCAGTTATGCTGTTTTGAGTTCAGGTCTAATGGGTAATTCCCCAACCTAGCCTAAGTGAAGTTCACACTACTTGTTTCTTATGAATGTCAGAATTAGCTAAATATATGATTATGGATTACAAGACGTGCAAAAACAGATGACTAGAGATGCTATCACTTGATTTTTAATGTTAAATTATGGGTAGTCTATATTTGTCACAATCTGTAAGGACAAATATGATTGATGTCTTGCTAGATAGTCCATTTGATTTGTCAGGACTATCTACGTTTTTATTCAGCCGATTGCTTGTGTGTAGTAGTCGAATACAGTGATTAAGAAATTGAGTTCGATTATACGGGATCATCAAATGGTGGTGCTTTTTCTGCACAATTTATGTGGCATCTTAATTAATGTATCAGGTCGTTGTACATTAACTTATATAAATAATAAAATTGCTAGACAGTCGGCGCTTAAGGATGCATTTTGATGCCCAACGCGTACTGCCGGTGTAGGATTTAGTGATATTGGTGTCGCCCTTAGTGGCACAGTTGAAAATGTACTGGTCCCTTGGAAACCAAGCTAAATTAAGCCCACTTATTTGTTGGTATTGCATTAGGTATTGAAAATTACTTGGTGCTTTTTAATCTTATTAGCTTATATTCCTTGATCTCGTTCGTATTTTTATGTGAATGGTTGTTTATTTGAGGGCAGACTCTATTTTAATTATTTACTTACTATGATCAAAGAATTTTAGTGGTCATTTTTGTAGATGGATGTTATGCTATTTTGATATATTGTCGGGTTACCGAATACGGATGGTGGAGTACTATCTTTAAACCTGAAATGACACGTTTGTCACATAATGTCTATGCAAATACACTAGTCTTAATTTTTATCTAGTCTTGACTTTGTAGATGTTCATTCCAGAGCTTGGCGAATAAACTAAGATGGTAAATGTAACCACCACTTTGTCTTATTCGTATTGCGTTTAGTATTCCATCTCCATTGTTCAGAGATCTGGAGTCTTTATGTGTGTTTGAGATATACTTCTCACCGGATTTTTTTGTTGCAATGACTCATCTTGTTGTACATTTGGCCTAAGAGGCACTAACATTGGGACCAGTTCAATTTTGAGAGGTATACTTCTTTAACTGTTGTTCCTTTCAGTTTCTTTATTACTTTATGAACTTATGTACCTTAAATATATATTGGTGCTACTAATTGCATGTGTAGGATTATGAGAGCCTACAAGGTTTATGGTCGGAACAAAAACTATATTAAAGGGTCTATAACTGCACAATATGAGGTCGATGAAGGAGCGCGCCATTGGATGGAGTTCATTCCTGAGGGTAAGCAAAAGTCATATAAGTGTCATGGAAAGGTAGCATTGCGTGGTGAGGTTTACGAAGGTCCAGAACTGCCTAGTTCACAAGGAAAACCATACAAGTTAACTTCCTTACAGCATAAACAAGTTCGTCTTTGGAGATTGAGACATTCAGATGAAAATACTGAATTGGAAGAGTAAGTATAATCCTTAACTTTGTCTCTGAACAGTTTCTTTACACCACATCCGCCTCTTGACCATGTAATATGTATAGTGTGAAGTAACCATGTCATGTACCATTGTCTTTGTCGTTTCACAGGATATACAAGGCATATAGTAATACTTTTAACCAAAGATCGAGGAGCAAGCGTCATAATGACATTCCCTGGTTAATAGATCAACTTCTAGGCACTCCCATGACAGTTTTTCGTAGGCTCGTACTTGGAGAGCTGAACACATGGTTGCCTCTCCATGTTATTAGGAAATAAGCAACAATTTCATTGGATACACAATTTATACTTTAATGGAAGTATATAAGGGTTGGTTACTGTTTTCATTTGATACGTTCTTTCTTAATTATCAGTAGGTGTAACTGGTCTTATTCTCCTCCGAAAACTATTTACCTTACGAACTTGCAGATATATGTAATGTTTGTGGTCTTAAAGCAAAATATGTATGGTCGATAATTGCTTGACATTAGTAATTGTGTTTCTAACTGCAGGAGAGATCTTCATGTAGACTTAGTAGAAGGAGCGTTCCATGCAATTTTGCTTACAAGCAGTAGGTAAGGTACAAAATTGCGCATCAAAGTTAATTTGTTTTCATCTATGTGTATGTGTTTATTTGTATTTTATGCGATCCTTTGTGTGCTTGCAGTAAGCTCATCAATCCACCTTACTTATGTATTGTGTTTTACATAATCCGTTAGTTGTGAATGAGTGCAGTGCTTGTTGCGAATTTTTGGTTCCTTCAACATGCACTTGTCTGTAAGAGGTCAAGAATTTTTTGTTTACATCAACATGCACTTGTGTGTTTCTATTTCCTTCAATTTTTAACAAGTCTTGACCTCTTTTGGACTAGTAAGAATTGGTGTAGCGCTTGTATCTTCTGGCGACACAGATACAGTGGTGTTGAAATTGAAGTGGTCAAGAATTTTTTTATGACATACTATGCTGTTAGGACTTGTTATTAAACCTCTAACGCCAAACTTATTTTTTTTGCAGTATAATATTCCGATCAGTTGGGGAGCTCATTTCATCTTTTTGTTGGTTTTTAGTTTTGTTTTTTAATGTCTATAGGCTGGGTTCCAGGAAAAATAGTTTTTAAGAATGCTCAAGTATAATTATAACTTAGAATGGTGTGAATTCAGTACTTATGTAAATTATTTTTTGGATTTTGACCTAACTGGCAGCTTGATTAATTTAAATCGAGCTACTGTTGTAATCATATTTCGAATTTGAATTGAATGGTGAACGTTTTGATATCAAATGGGCATCTTTTAAGATTTCAGTTTTGTGAATTTCAAATTTTATGTCAGTCAGAAATAAGTTGGATGAATCAGATTTTTTGAATTTTAATGAATTTCAATTTTGAGGCCAGTCAGACTGGGATTCAGACGTATCAGATTTTTAAAAATATTCAGCCCAGATAAACCACTTCTCAAAACTGGCGATTAAAACTTTGGAAACCACTGTGAATGTCAGTATTATCGATTGACTGTCAGTGGAAGTCGTTTTTTAAAGATTTCAACTTCTGTGAGACACAGTCGTTTTGGAAAAAACCACTTCCAGATACCAACTGATGAACACAGTCGTTTTTAGAGATATTACCTCTTGTCGTGGCAGTGGTTTAACTTCCATTTTCCACTAGTAGGGTTTTGATTTATACTGATTGTCTATTCTTCTGCATATTTCCAACATCAGGGTTATTTTTTCAGAGTACATGACTTCATCACTGTAATTCAATTCAATGGTTGGTTTGTCTTTTAGGTTTTTATTTTGATATTTATTCATTTTTTTGATACAGAAACCCCTATTTTTGATCTCAATCAGTTTTTTCTCTTGTTGATTGAATCTATTTGTTGTATTTATGATTTGCAGCAGCACGAAATCGGGCATCATGGAAGTGAGTTAAACTGGACTCAAGGATTCACTCGTCCCTATTCTCAAATTGTCTCTATTTTTATATGTCAATCTACTGTTTGCGGTAAAAGCCAATGATACCACCAATTCATTGAAGCACAAAGCAGACATCCTTCTTTTATGTTTTAAGTCCTTTAGGTTTGATAGTTGAATGTTGCAAATAAGAATAAGCTATGGAAGGATCCCCAGAATAAGGATGTTGTGCCCTGTCTTGACCCCTATTGTGAGTATTCTAACTCCTTTCTGTCCCAAAATTGGACTCCTGAATTCTGTTTCGGTACAATAGGAGATTGGATATACATGACTGTCTAGTTCTTTTTTTTAGTCAAAATATATAGATTTAATGTCAATGATCATCTTCCATGTAAAGTTACTGATTTCTTGTCAAAGGTCATCTTTTTTTTTTTGTCAAGTTGCACGAATCATTGTGGCGATTAAACTACAAATGTTTGAGTTACGATTCAAAATAGTGATATAAGCTTATAAATTGAAATTCCATTCCATCACGTTGTGTTATACCGACACGCACCTTGAGTATTCAATATCACGTTGTGTTGTGCCTGTATTTCCTTCTAAACATGCATTTATATATATTTTTTGTCTCAATTTTAAAGGATAAGATTTTTTTTTGGAGGGGGGAAGTCCATGTGTTTATAGCCTTTTTTGCTCTCAAAAAATGGTGAATTAGTCTTGATGTTTCTCCACTAATAGGTGAAAGCATTTTGACATGTTTATGCATTTATACTTGCAGAAGAGGTCATTTCATTTGTGTTAGCAGTTATAACCATTTATATTACTCTTTTGAATTCGTTTGAGATCTTTGATAGTATGCATCCAATGTCTCTTATATCTATGAAGTTTTGTTTTGGCTTCCTGTCATGTTTTAATAGGAAAATCAAGTGATGGCACTATTGTGTTATACTGATTAGGGAGGTCATCTTCACCATTTCAAATCGCACCTTGGAGTATTCAATATCACGTTGTGTCGGGATGTTTGTGATTTCCTTTTGGACTAAACATGCATTTATATATATTTTTTGTCTCAATTTTAATGTAGGATAAGATTTTTTTTGCTTTTATTACAGAGATTGAAAGGACTCTAACGAATATAAAAAGGGTTCGGGGATGAGGGCACGGAGAGGGAAGTCCATGTGTTACCAGATGCCTTTGCTCTCAAAAACAGGAATTAGTCTTGATGTTTCTCCACTAATAGGTGAAAGCATTTTGACATGTTTATGCATTTATAGCTTTGAAGTAAGAGGGCTTTTGTCATTTCATTTGTGTTAATTTTGGCAATGATTAGAATCACAATTTCTTTTATGGAGTTATACCATTTATATTATCACTCTTTTGAATTCGTTTGAGATCTTTGATAGTATGCATCCAATGTCTCTTATATCTATGAAGTTTTGTTTTGGCTTCCTGTCATGTTTTAATAGGAAGATCAAGTGATGGCACTAAAGGGGAAAGGAATTGTTGTAGAATATCTGTCACCGACTCAAACATTAGAAGTCAGGCAAAAAGTAACTGATTTGTCCTTTATGGTATACAGAACAGTCGAGAGTTAAACTTAAATTTGATCACTATGAAGTTAAATTTGAGGGCTATTTTGAGTTTCCTCCCCTCACAAGATCACTAATTTGCGTTTCCTCCCCAAATAAATTGAAATCAGTGTTTCCTCCCATCGTTAGGAATTACGTCCATTGCTTGGTTAGATGAGTCAGCATCTGTGCACGTGTGGCAAAAACAGTACACGTGTTTCGTGAACTTCCCAAAATACCCCCACTAAGAACCAGTTCATAATCATCAATTCCATTTCTCAATCCCTTCAAAGAACCTAATTTCATCATCTACCAACTCGAGTTGCTGGTGTTCTGATTCAACCAAAAATCCATCTCCAACTCATTTCCAATTCCTTATTCTCTGTAAACCTCTTACAACTCTGGATTCATATCCATCTGTCTCATCTAAGATTCAAAACACCATCAGTACCCACTGAAACTTAACATCAATTCAAAACACTAATTCTCTGCAAATCCCCAATCCAAAATACTAATTCAAACTCTAACTCCATTTTCAGTCAATCCATCTCTTCAATGCTCAACCAACACCCATCTCCACAATCTAAATAAACCAGCAAAACCCATTAATTCAACGACACCAGTAACTTCTTATAATCTCGGCGCTATCTTGCTGTCAGATTCGGATTCGGATCAAACCCACTCTCAATCTTCACCAATCATCTTCAATTACGACAGCGACATCAATCTGAAGAAACTTCCTCATTCTCTACTTCATTTCCAATCACCATTAATGGAAACAAACCTATTTAAACTATTGAACGGATTAATTAAAACCATTGTTCGATCGCTTTGATTAATTGTTACATGAAGTTGCAGATGAAAAATCGGAGTTTGGTGCTGAGATTGATTTGGGTATATGGGTTTGATTAATGTTCTGTCCAGGGTTTGAGTCGAGTGGGAGATTGAGAAATTGAATTGGGTGAATCGATAAATTTATGATGTAGAGTTGGGAGAAGATGGCACTACACCATTTTTAGGGATTAGCAACGGAGCCTGGACGTTGCTGACCGGGGTCGCAACGGCAGGTTGACGTTTTAAAACACGGTGTTGCATTTTTTCGCAACAGCATAAGCTCCGTTGCGAATCTTGGTCAGCAACGGAGATTCGCAACGTACCGTGCCGTTGCGACTTTGTTTATTCGCAACCAAGGTCTGCCGTTGCTAAGCTGTTTCTATTTACAGGAATACCGCTACCTGGAACTAAAATGTTATTGGTTCTGGTTCTAATTTAGCAACAAATCAAAGACGTTGCTAATATTTGCAACATAAAAAAAAGGGTCAAGTCTTCATTGACCTGGTCAAAATCCATTTCCCCCCTGCAGTTACCCAGTTCCCCATATTCATCATTTCCACAGATATACAAACTATGTCATTCATTCATTCAACATACAAAACTGTATCATATTATGAAAAATGGATTCTTCAATTGATGTTAACAAAAAGTATGAGTATTTGATACAAATGTATTCTAAGTATCACAACAAACTAGTGTACACATTAGAAACATACTTGGTTCCTAAGTTCAGTTCATAGAAAGTTAAGAAATTCCTAAGTTCTTCCAACTTAAATCACTATAAGGAGATACTACATAAACTTACGAATCTTACAGCTGGTAAGGGACATAATGGCTGCTGCTTTGTTCTCCAACCTTTCTGATCTCACAATAGAGCATCATTCAATTAACCCGCGAACAAAGCATCACAAATTCTTCTAATCAGATATCGCAGCGAGCGTTCATAGAGCCAATTTAGTGTAATAACTGGTTTAACATATTAGATAAGTATATGATAAGACAAATGAGAGAATGGAAAAGAAGCTTACAGCAACTGCGAGGTCTATTTGTACAGAGAGGAAGAACACCAAAGAATGCAATTAAACATGTCATGAAGTCGTACTTGTTAACCCTTCAGAACCTGATGGTTTCTTGGCTATCATTTATTTACCGCCATCAATTTGATAATTTCCTGGTGTAGTAAAAGTCCTTCCAACTACAATACCTTCCTGTTAATTGAGGTATGCATTTAGAAATTAGCAAACGAAGTCGTATAAACAACGCCAGTTTGCACACTTAGGTAATGAAGTAGCATTACCACTCAAATCCAGTATTTGGAGTTTTGAGAGAGCTCCAAATGCATCTCAAGGGATCTTCAAATTCCAGTGAACAAGGAAGCATATATATATATACTCCATATAAGATAAAATGAGGCTAAGGTAGGAAAGAAAACACATAACATGTCACTTGAGTGGCTTATGAATTATATACAATGTGCTTCTATATACTAGCATTGAATCTTGTCATTTCTGGCATCTTAAAAAAGTAAAAACATAATTGAATCATAAGTAAATTACCTTTGTAATGGGATTGTTATCCAGCTTTGAACACAACAGATCAGGGAGAGAGCTTAGGACTACCACCAGGCCATTCCTTAAATTTATTTCCCGACAATATCAGAGTCTGAAACACATTGAAAAGAATAAGAAAGCACCCAAGCTTTAGGCTTGCCATATAAAAAGTAGGAAACTTCGCCAATCACGGTGGATCCGATTCATGGTTTATGATTTTTGCTTCAATGAGTTAATGAACTGCATGATTTTTGTTTTCTCATATGTATGCATGTATGTATGTAAGTACGTGTGTACATAAGTTTATTAACACCATACTTGTAGCGCATACTATGCTTTACCAGTGAACTATCGGTTACGTACAAATATGGTCACAATATTGAGATTACAGAGAAGGCGAACCTTGGAAGAGAGAGAGAGAGCCGAGCTGCCTTGACAATAACATCTTCTTTCAAGGAAGTAGAAGTGGAAGCAGACCCTGTATCACAACTTTAATTGTGTTAAAATGAAATAACACATTTATTGTTTAAACTGTTATACACATATGATTTTTTCACATCAATACTATCTAAGAAAGTCATATTCAACTTGCCTTCATCAGCAGAGACTCTACTTCAGAGATACTTCAATAAAGCCGTGTAGGACCATTCACCAGCGAGCTATAATCAAAACTCAGTTAGGTAAACTACTTAACTAATCAACACTTTAAATCAAGTAAACGACCCAGTCCCAGTTCAAACCTTCGAAGACTTCGCATCGGATTACCAACGAGCGAAGCTTTTCTGAGACTCGTCATGATGCCTGTAGGATAATTAGAATCAATAGTGATAGCATTATCATGTTTACAAAGCATGCCAACAATTTTGAACAGCCAAACAAACAATAGAAATTTGCTGGTTGTGCACGGGGAAGTAAGTAAGTTTTTGGTGGAAAGGTGAAAAGATTGTGACATCAAAGGATGTTCGTACACAATTACCCAATACTAAAGAAATTTTTTCTCAAATCTATAATTCCAGCACGACACACTATAAAAATATTTGAGATTGGATGTTGGAGACATAATAGTAAAAGGAGGACGGGAAGAGAACTAGAATACCTACTAATAGAGTCCAATAGAACAATTTCTTGGAAATTGGATGTAGCAGTATATTAAGTTGAATTTATATTAGATTGCTAACTATACATTTTAATTGTTTTTGTCGTTCTGGACAGCTTGCAACAAATTTCGGGACCCTGTAGAGTAAGGAATTAGATATCTAGGCAACTTGGGTGGTTTACAAATGATGTCACTAAAAATTGTGAAAATAATGATATTGATTGGCATGTCACTCTACTGAGAAGTGCTCAAAGAAGTTGCAGCCAACTGTTAACCTTACCGATTTCTGGAGGTAGTCCTGAGAGTGAATTATTTGACAAGGAGAGCCCCTATTTCTTCCGGTATGGAAGAGAGCATGTTGTTCCTGTAATTCAAAGTCAAACGTTGATACTTAGAAGACACATGCATCAATAACTATACATAATTGTGGTAGTACAATAGAAGACAACGAAAAATATATATAAATTCTAGACCCCATTGAGAATTCGGTGAGTGAACTGCAACCAGCGATGGATGATGGGATTGAAGTAGTCCCTGCACCCAAAATACGTAAGCAGGTGTGCCGGAATATATATGACTGGAAAAATTGAGATTCAGGGAGTATTTTTTGCCCCATGCTTCAAGTTATGTACGAAAATTCCTTAAATATCTAAAGAAAATGAATGCAATTTCAACTCACTGTTCTGATGGAGGTCTAAACGAATAAGTCATGAAAGAATTCCTATATTTTATGGGATACTGCTCAAAGAATTCTTGGCTGCATAAAAACCCACCAATACTATCTCCAGAAAGAGATTTGCAGTTTACGAATATTAGGAATAACATACATTGAAACACTTACAAGCATTCAGTTCAGTAAGTGTTGTCCATGACATTTGAACGTTCTCACACAAAATTGTTAATTTGTTCCCCTGACAAAAGCTTTAGATAATCAGTACTTGAATCACTGATAAAATGATTCACGATTTTGGCAATTGGCATGTTAAGGCACAATGAATAATGCACAATCACCATAAAATTTGCTCTAAATACAAGTACCTCAACATCCAGTTTCACCAATTTTAGCGGTTGCTCGATCTCCTGGCAAGCTTGTTAAACTATTGTTGGAGGCCTGAGAAGGAGACAGTAATAGACTTCAACATCTAAAATTGTGAAAACAAGCATATGGTGCATAGATTCGTAACGATAAACTCACTAATGGAGAGAAAAGCTTTAAAATATAGATGCACCATATAATGAGTTTATCGTTACGGATCTATGCACCATATGCTTGTTTTCACAATTTTAGATGTTGAAGTCACTAATGGGAAAAGCTCTTTAAGAACTCCCAAGCTCTATCCTAAAGGTTTATTGAATCCCATGTAATTGTAATTGTGTCCTAGCAATTTTTCAAAATTGATACTTCATTTATGATAGAGTTTGTCATTTCCAGGTGGAAATGTTTTTTTTTTTCCATATCCTTACCTCGTAACGATTAGGTAGTATGTGATGATGTAACAGGGTAATGCCAGTAAATTGAACAAAATGAAGAACTTTTGTTCTTAGTTTTGCTTAACAACAAAGAATATCATTCTAATCTATCAGTTTCAGCAGTTTAGCAGCTCACTCCGTAGTAACAATTTTTTCTTCTTCTTCATATTACCTCAGGCCCAGCTATCCCAACCTTTTGTCTTTAAGGAACCACCTTTTTGGGGTACCAGTAGTCAGTGTTGGTTTTGACAGCACTAACTGTTCCAAAGTAGGTTCTGACACTTATTCTTTACTAGAACACTAACTTACTAACGAGTTATGATTTGATTTCATAAAGATGGCAAGAGAATGGACTAATTTTGAAGCTTAATTATTAAGACGACTAGTAAGATAAGCATGATGACAACCTTAAGTCTAAGAAGATTTCTAAAGCTTGGGATCTGCATGATGGGGAACTGAAGAATACTGAGGAGTATCAAGTGAATGAAGACTGCAGGCTCGTGGTGCTGTAAAGTTTCATTGTATAAGTGTTTACTTGTTGAATCTTCAAACACATGTGATGTATCTCATATAATCAATAAAAAGTATTTTGGATCATTTTTAATAGTGTGATTAATTTGTATCATGATTAATAATCTAAATGGTCCCTAAAGAATCGATATAAGTGGCCAATACTGCATTCACGTGGTTGAATATAAACTACGGCCACCTTTTAGATTTAGAACCATGGCGAACGAATAAATAGAGCTATGAAAATTCTAATTTTCGAGGGGCTGAAAAGTGAAAACCAATACATGTGGCTACAAGCTAAATATTTGCCACATTGAATTCGTTTTGTGTGACTTTTAAGGTATTTAGCGCCATGTTTTATCTGATCTCCTGTGTCCAAAAGGTGAACAACGGCTACATTGAAAACATTTTACGTGCCTTTGGAAAGTTTTTAGCCACGGTGCTACAAATTTTTAGTAGCCATAACTTATTAATTCGCCATGTAAAATGTGTATCATGTGTCCGAAAATATGGATGGCCACAGTACTATAGATTAAACGTGACTACAAGTCATGTTTTGGCCATGTTAAATTATTTTCCGTGTGTCCAAATGATAGAGATGGCCATGGTTAAGAAAAATTAGAGTGTCTCTAAAGCATATATTGGCCATGATAAAATGAATTTTGCGTGTCCAATTGATGACAAAGGCCATGGCTAAAATAAAATTCCCGTGACTTTAAGGTAAAGTTTAGCCACATATAAACCAAATTGTGTGTCTATAAGGATCCTATGGCCATGGTGATAGTGAAAATGCTTAACTACAAAAAAAAAAGAGTACCATATAGACACGGTTATAGAGGTATGGTCATGGTAGATCATATTTTATAGTCACTCAAAGTTTGTGTAGCCATAAAGGTACCTCTTTGTCACGGCACCTGATGCCACATTTTTGGAGTGAAAAAAATCCATGACCAAAAGCCTATAGACACGGTGATCAAGTGTGGCCTATGGATTCGGATGAGAAAACTAACGGAGAGACCAGGCTAAAAAAATGGCGAGTATTTAGTTAAGGGTCGGAGGGTTGGCCACTTTCTTAATTAATAAATCATATTTTCTTCTTGAAAGGCTGATGGTTACACCAGACACTGGTTACTGAAAAGCCAATGTGCAGTCTACCATTAAAAGTTCTAAACCTACCACATGTTATTGTTTCAATTAGCTGTTTCTATTTATAGTATTTGTTTCCTACCTAATACTTGTAATGGAGAATTTAACCCAATTGAAGTTGTCAGTTGCATTGATTATATCGTAAATAGTACTCCCTCCGTCCCTATTATATAGGCAGAGTTTAGAAATTTTCTAGTCCAATTAGATAGGCGGAGCTCCTGTTCTAAAGTCATTTTTCCACATACGCCCCTATTAATGATGCATGGGTATCATACAATTTAGTTTACACGTGAGATAGAGATAAATAAAATAATATTTGTATTGGAACAAGGGAAGAATAAATTAGGAAAGTAAGAGGAAATTTATGAAAACTAAGAATTTTCTTATTCTAAGAGAATACTACTTCTCCGCCTATATAATAGGGACGGAGGGAGTACCTAGTTCTTGTTAGCCACATTGATCATCGCACCAAACCTAAGCAATAAACAAAGTGAAGCTAGTTAAGACACAAAGACCAAAGCTAAATGAAAATGATAGAAAGCACACACGTTGATGTATAGTGGATGTCCCATATCAATATTGAAACACAATTTATCTCTCATCTTTAAAACATTTTGAATAAGACAAGTATACCCTTGGTGCTAGTATAAATTAGAAGAGACAAGGCTAAATGAGTTTAATTTTGGTTTTATTATATTTGTGAGGATGAGAGTTATCTCTTCTTTGAATCCTAATTGTTGTCTCTAAAGGGAATTAGATCATCTAATTCTAGAGCCTCAAGTAGATGCCTCTTATTATCTAATTCATATTGGGGAGAAACTATAAGTTGTAGGAGAAGAATTTCCATTTTTAGGTTATTCTTTTATTCAAAGGGTAGAAGAAACTAATTTGGTTGATTGTTTATCCATTTCAAGTTATCAATTTCAATATATTTTCATTATAAGCTTCCACATCTCATCACACGTGCACTCCACCATTGACTTAAACTAGTCACCCCACTTGAATTCGCATTCAACTGGTGATTAGGGGACTCACATCCATGAGCCTGCATCCTAACACGAGAGTCAGAGCTATTTTCGAAAACTTAAGCTTGTATTTTAAGAGCATCCCTAGTGTTAATGTCAAATTTAGCATATACCCAAGTAAATTGAGTTAGATAATCGGACTCATTCCGAGTCGTGCAACGACAATCTACAAATTTTACAAACAAATTTCTCCTATTTTTTATCTTTTTTTAATAAGAAAACGGGGATAAACTCCGAAGTTACAAGACGAACAACAAACTAGAACATACAACATCCAGTGATTTTCAAACAGAATCTCGTAACCCGAATCTCGTACCCAGAATCCTAACACAGTAAGTCAGTAACCAGACCATCGAACAGTAACAGTGAAGGTAACAGTAACACCCACAACTCTATAGGGAGAGCTGATCGTTGAAGCATGATCGAACTCGGTAGAACATTTTTTCTTTTAATCGAACTGACAAACCCTCCTCCACAAGGAGGGATGCTAACAAGCCAAAATTGATCCATCTTTCGCACGGCGTGCAGATTCCACTCAACAGTGTTTGGGATTCTACTAATAAAAATTTATCTATTTTTTATCAAACCATATGATTTTCTTTTACAAGTGTTCGGCTGTGGCCTTACGCATAGGAAGACGTAGAGAAAAGAACAATAATACTACTAGTATAATATCAAAGGAAGTATAGCAGCCAGCAGTAGGTCTGTGTACCTCACACAGTTGCAGGGATATTTATATGTCATAAATGAAAGCTTATTAGTAGATTACCCTTTATGGAAAGTCCTAAAGGCAGTGGTAAAGGGGAACAAGGAACAGAGCTATATATTGGCTGTCTGCAGTCAGGATGATGTAGGTAGTTCTCGAGATTTTTCTCACTTTTTTGGATCAACTTCATTTTTATACTGAATCACTGATATCTATTTCAAGATAAGAGATTGTAAAGAATGGCACAGTAAATGAAGTAAAATGAATTGTATTAATGTGAGATATTTTTATGTTAATCTTTACAGACTGTTTTGGACAGTATTTATATCGTAGAGACAGAGTTCCAGCTGTATTGGTGTGACTCATCAAGTCAAGTCAAATAGACTAAACTTGACTTGACCTAATATTTCTAACACACCCCTGCAAACTGATACAGGCTAACTGTGAAGTTTGAAAAACTAAAAAAAAAGACAACAAAAAAGAACACCCCCGAGACCAGGAAAAAGTGTGCGTAAGTTTAGCAAACAAATGATAAAAAGCCTGTCTCCCAAATAAGCAAAGCACTAAGTAACTGGAACATCCAACAGCAAATGAAGTAATCTGGAGTAATCTGGAAAGCACAGACCCTTTGTGAATATATCAGCTATCTGCTCTCCACTTGAAACATGAGAGACAACAAGAAATCCAGAGTCCACCAGCTCCCTGACAGTGTGATATTCAATTTCTATGTGTTTTGTCCTGGCATGAAAAACAGGATTAGCTGACAAAGCAATAGCACTTGTATTATCACAATGCAACTGAACTGGTAACTGTAGAGGAACATGTAGATCATTCAAAGACATAAGAAACCCATTTAAGCTCAAAGGTTGCAATGAGATAAAGCTTTATACTCGGCCTCGGCAGATGATTTGGAAACCGTAGGTTGCTTTTAGACGACCAAGAGATTAGAGATGAGCCTAAAAACAAAGATACCCACTAGTAGATCTTCTAGTGTCGGGGCATCCACCCAATCGAATCGATGTATGCTTTAAGTGAGGTTATATCACCGAGAATGAATAGTAAGACCTTGACCAATACCGCCTTTTAAGTACCCGAGTATTCTCTTGACAAGAAGAAGATGACAATCAGTAGGTGCATGCATGAATTGACTAACATAGTTAACACCAAAACAAATGTCAGGTCTAGTATGAGTGAGATATTGTAATCCTCCTACAATGGCTCTATACTCAAGAGGATCCTTCAATAATGTACCATCATGAATTGAAGCTCTGTGTGTCTTAGCTACTGGAGTATCACATGGTTTGCACTCTAACATATTGGCTCTCTCTAAAAGTTCCAGAGTATACTTCTTTGTGTTAAAACTAAAGAGTCCGAATGTCTCACACTTCAATACCCAGGAAAAAAACTCAGATTTCCCAAATCCTTCATGGCAAATGCGCTTTGAGAGAAGCAATAAGTTTGTTCATCAAACACTTAATTACCGAAAAATTATATCATCCACATAAAGAAGTAAAACTAAGATTTCAAGCGAGAATGAAGAATAAACATAGAATGATCATTCACAGACTTGACAAAACCAGCAGATAGCAAGAAAGTGCTAAACTTGGCAAACCATTGTCTTGGTGCTTGTTTTAAGCCATAAAGACTTTTCTTTAGATGACACATGATCGGGAAAATTTGGATCCACAAATCCTGGAGGTTGTTGCATGTAGACATTTTCATGTAATTCACCATGGAGAAAGGCATTTGACACATCTAATTGCTTGATATGCCAATTGTAGGTGACAGCTATTGTAAGAACAATTCTGATAGTAGTAGATTTAACTACAGGGCTGAATGTCTCGTATAATCTATACCATCTAGCCGATTATATCCTTTTGCAACAAGCCTAGACTTAAGCCTATCTATTGTCCCATCTCGCTTTTAGTTTAACTCGATACCCATTTACAACCCGTAATGTTCATATCAGATGTAGGCTTGACTAAATCCCATGTTCCATTTTCATCCAAAGCAGTTTTCTCTTCCTTCATAGAAACTAACCATTTTGGATCCTTAGCAGCTTGTTTAAAAGTTTTGGGCTCAGGATTGCTAGTAAGAATAGATGTAAAAGCAGAACATAGAGGATACATAACAGAGATATGAGCAATATGATCAGGAAATTTCTTTGGTTTGGAAATTCCAGTGCTAGATCTAGTAACAATAGAAGTAGAAGGAGAAGATGTAGAAACAGGAGTGCATTCTTCAACAATAGAAGAAGTATCAGAAGATGAGAAATAAAAATTAGACTCATCAAAAATGACATGGCGGGAAATGTGTGTTTTCCTGGAAACAGGGTTGAAGCACTTATAGCCTTTATGAAGTAAACTATAACCAATAAACACACATTTTACAGATTTAGGTGATAGCTTATCTGCTCTAGAATGACCTAAGAAGGGATAACATACAGAACCAAATACCTTTAGGAGATTGTAATTTGGAACAGTGTGAAATAAAACTTCAAAGGGACTTTTATAATTCAAGAGTTTAGTAGGAGTGATATTTATGAGATAAGAAGCAGTAGAAAAAGCATCAAACCAAAAATCTTTAGGACAAGAAGCTTTGAATAGAAGTGAATTTCCCATTTCAGTGATATGGCGATGCTTTCGTCAAACAATGCCATTTTGTTCGGGTGTCTTAGGACAGGATATTCTAAGTTGAATACCATGAGACACAAGAAAAGATTTAAAAGGACCTTTCACTAACTCGGATGCACCATCCGTTTGAAAAGAAATGATTTTTGTTGAAAAAGATTCTCAGTGAGGTTTTTAAATTGAGAAAAACATTGAACAGCTTCAGATTTTTGTTGCATTGGATAGACCCAAGTAAATCTACTATAGTCATCAATAAAAACAATGTAATATCGATATCCAAGAATAGATGAAACAGGAGAGGGTCCCCACACATCACAGTGAATAAGATAAAGTGGAGTAAGAGATTGAGTGGTGGATGATGGAAAAGGCAGTCTTTTACTTTTGGAAAGTTGACAGGGTTCACACAAAGAAGATGAAGGAGTTGAGTTTAAGACAATATAATGTGAATCATGTAGAAGTTTGATAATGTGATGGGATGGATGACCTAATCTATCATGCCACGAAGTAGGAGAAGCGAGATAAAGTAGATGTTAATGAGTAATGAGGAGATGAAAATTTATGAAAATTTGAAATGGGATACAAATTATGAACCATAGCACCCCGAGCCAAAAGTGTATCATGTTTTATATCCCTAATTTCATAGCTATATGGATAAAATTTAAAGTAACAATTGTTATCTCTAGTGAACCTAGCAATGAGATAACAAATTATGTTTCATCATAGGAACATGTAAAACATTCTTCAACATGAAGGAAAGATTGGTGTAGTTAAAGTCAAGTTCCAGCTTTGGGAGATTGATAAAGACTTACCATTGCCAACCATAACTCGTTCCTTGCCAAAGATAAGGAGAAACATTCTCGCATTAGATTTTGATCACCGATTATGTGTGTAGTTGCACCGTAATCGACAGCCAAGTAGAACTGAAGCACAGAATCGGAAGAAGGATCACTCATTGTAGGAGCTTGCATTGTCATGCTAGAAAAAGCTTGATCCATAGTAGCCACATTTGCGTAAGAATCCATATATTGAAAACCATCTTCTTCAAGCAATATGTGCTTTAATGATTGTTATTTTGCTTCTTATCCGGAGCATATCTAAAATAGCATCTATTTGCAAAGTGTCCAAATTTTCTGCATATTTGACACTCAACCTTGGAATAGTCGATTTGTGTTCTTCGACCACCAAAATTTGAAGAACCACCCATATTTGGAACTCCATTTGAAGGACCACCAGAATAACCACCATTGTAACCACCTTGTGAACTCGAATTTGAAGAAGAACCAGATTGAAATTGACTATTCACAAAGTTACTTTGATTTAATTTTGGTTTATTTTTATTACCACCACCAAAATTGTTACCATTTCCGATCGTAAAAGGTCAAGGTTGCTGTGATTCAAAATTGATAGACATATCCTGGTCTTGATCAAATAACCATTGCTCATGATTCATTAGACGAGGTTTGAGTTCAGCAAAGGTGAAAGGAGTTTCTCTATTATTTGCAGAGATGACAAAATTATCATATGCTCTTCCCAGACCATTAAGAACATACATTGTAAGATCAATTTCACTCACTCTTTCACCAATAGCTGCTAGAGAATCAGCCAGTGATTTAACATTGTGCAAGTAAACAAGAATTGACAAATTTCCTTTCCTAACACCACTCAATTGATTGCGAAGCATTGTTCTACGAGCAGAAATTGATTTCTAAAACTAGTTTGCAAGTAAAGCCATATTTCTCTAGCAGAAGAAAGACCAAGAACATCACCTGAGATAGTATCTGTAAACGTAGCTTTGAAACAGCTTGCAACAAATCGATCAACTTTGCGCCAATAGAGCCATTTAGGATTAGTAATGGCAGATCCATCAACAAAAATTTCTTTAGATGGCTCAAGAATTTCACCATCAACATATCCAAACAAATCAGTGGAGATCAAAATTGACTCAAATTGATCTCGCCAGATGAGGTAATTATCAGGACCAAGTTTTGCTGAAACAAAATTGGTGATATTTGTAAAAGGTAAAGAGAAGTGAAGAGGGGAATCTGATTGATTTGCAGCGGAAGGATTCGATTGTGTTCCCCATGGATTTTGAGTAAAATTGCTGTTGTTGTTGTTGTTAAGATTGTCTTTGTGCCATAACGCTTAGTAGTTGCCATTGAAAATCTTGATGAAGAATTAAAGAATAATGATGAAAAGAAAGTAGATCCGAAGTTCAAGAAAATCAAGAACTGACAGTGAAATATTCAATTGATCGATCGAAAAATTGAAAAAATACAATGAAGATGTTGAATTTGATTTCTGATATTGAGTTGATTTCTGATGAAGATTGAATCAAAGATGAATTTCTGATATTAAACTTTGGATCGAAACTTGGTATCTGATACCATGTAAAGAATGGCACAGTAAATGAAGTAAAATGAATTGTATTAATGTGAGATATTTTTATGTTAATCTTTACAGACTGTTTTGGACAGTATTTATATCGAGATGAGAGTTCCATTTGTATTGGTGTGACTCATCAAGTCAAGTCAAATAGACTAAACTTGACTTGACCTAATATTTCTAACAGAGATATTATTGACAGATCGATCTTATAATAATAAATATCAGATATGATTTTAATCAACTGCCGCTGCTACGGATATCGATTTCCTGACAAATATGGGAAGCATAGTTCATGACCAATCTATATCCATTCCCAGGTTTGCTTATCGGATATGAAAGCAAAACGTTACGTACCGACACATTATAAAAACTTTATTTTTACCATTTTGCATTTAACTCCTGATGTTCAGTGTCCTTTACCGCATATTTACTATACCATGTTAATCCACGTACGTAAGCAGTGCCATGCCAAATGCCACAAATTAAAGCTTATAATGGTCATCTTAATTCTCCGAGTAAGAAAAAGCTTACAAAAACGTAAACACTAGTATAAATCAAATGTTCAACTTATGGCAGTGTTACCATCTGACAATTCATTTTCTGACAATTTTAGTACCCTATTACACTGAAACTGAAAGGTAATCGGCCGTTCAATCTCCAAACCATTTCTTAGATAATACTCAAAATTCGAAAAACATTACTTCATTCAAACGATGTGTACTGAAAGGTAATCGGCCGTTCAATCTCCAAACCATCTCAAAAATGTTTACAACACTACGAAAAGGCTTGTACTGTATAGTTGGCCAGTCACTCTCGAGCTAAATCTTTTGCATGTCGACAGTCGACATGCAAAAAGTGGGTTGCTAGCTTTGTTAGACTGTTAGCTTGGAAATTGTGCTTGTCGATTTCCATTGTCGTCTTGAATTATACCAAAGTTCTAATATGCACTGAAGGCCAACAAATTTGATTATTGATTGACAATTTCTTTTTCTTTTTTCAGTAGCAGGAAGCCAGGAATTACAACGAAGAAAAAAAACACAGAGGAAACGAAAAACGGGAAGAAAAGCCAACTGTTTAACAGTTAAATCAATGAAAGAAGGGGGGCGGGGAGATTGTATATACATGTGCGTTTTACAGAGTCCCAGACAAATGAATTCATTCTCAGAAGTTGAGTCACCAAAGAAAACAACAAATACTATTCAAACAGAACTAATATATACAATAAGAAAGTTAGAAAGCAGAAGATGGAAGAAAATCTTCCTCTAAGTTTTAGCAAAAGAACTAAAGAAGTAAATGACATACTATTCCGATCAAAGAGAGGTGGACGATTCAAAACCCTCGGGGCCCACATGTGTAATCAATCGAAGAGTTTGATTCATCATCAGGAAGCTTTAGATGAAAAATCACATATGAGAAGACTTCTGTGTTGGGTTTTCTTCTTCTTTTCTCCAACTCTGTTGGTTGAATAAGTGAATACTTTGGGGGAAGGGAAACCCTAGATTTTTTTTATTTTTTTTTATTTTTTGGGGTCTTCTTTAGTACTCTTATTTATTATTTTATTTTTTTTCATAGGCAAAGATCAAAATAAGGGAAACCCTAGATTCTTTTTTTTTTTTTTTTTATTTTGTTCTTTTTTTATTTTTTTTCTTTTATCATTTCAAAATTTTATTTATTATAAGAACTAGATTTTTTAATTTTTATATACTTTCACACGCTCTACTCTCTAATTGGACCATGGTATCTTTTCACTGCGCGTTAGCGCGTAGATTTACCAAATCTGGATGGAAGATATTTTTCATCAGCATGGGTAACTGTCGACGTAATCTTCACAAGTGGACTGTCGGGTCCACTCACCACAGCATATATTTCATCATTTAACGTAGATAGATATAACTGCTCACTCTGACTAGGCCAACACTATCACGCGATTGACCGCGGAACTGACCCTTCTCTATTCTTTTACTGGTAGTAACGGTAAAATTTTCTTTTGTCCTAATCTTTTGCCACCTGTAAATTAACTTTTGGAGAAATACGGGATTGCACACGCGGAAACGACACGACGTGGACATTATAAAATTCTCAAAAAAACCAGGACGCGGACACGTATATATATTTTTTATTTACTAGGTGTCACCCCGGCCTACGGCCCGGGCTCAACCTTTTTCGATTTTTTTTTTTGTTATTTGGTCGGATGCTCAGTATTCTCCCAAATTTTTTTAATCATTAACAAAACTAATTAGATTATAACTATCAAACATCAAGCCTATAAGTTAGTTGGGGCTTGCAACCTTAGTGTTGTGGTCGGGTCAAATTAGCTGAGGGTAGCCCCGATTGTGGCCCTTGAGGATGTCTTAGTGTTTTGTTAGTCGGGTCAAATCAGTCAGGACTAACAGCCCCGGCCGTGGCCTCTTAAGCATGCCCTAGTGTTTTGCTGGTAGTGCAAGCCGTGACCCCTTGAGAATTCCCTAGTGTTTTGTTGGTCGGGTTAAATTAGCCGGGGCCTCTTAAGCCCTTAGAGTTTTGTTGGTAGTGTCAAATTAGCCGAGGCTTTAAGCAGTCCCTAGTGTTTTTTTTGTTTGGGCGTGTCAAATTAGCAGGGGCTTACGACCCCTTAAATTATTTTGTTGGTTAGGTAAATCCAATATTTGGCATTAAAATTGGCCGTTTTAATAAGGATATGAAGTTAGATTAAGAAATCTAAATAAATGCGTTTTTATTTGACAATTATATCTGAAGTAGCTTCCCATAATGGTGCTTTTATGTAACAGGTCGGTAGCTATACTCAATGATCGGATGGACGTCTATGCAGAATACATAACGAATCGTACAATAAACCTGTTATTGTATGCGTGTCTCAAATTCATGTCGTACCTACACGTTTACATAAAGCTAATTATTTAATCCATACAATAAACCTGTTATGCTTCCGCAATCCACAATAATTGTTTGTGTAGATGTGGAAAATCCCACTACTGCATCCAAAGGATTTCAAACGTACGCAAAGAAGTAAATAAGCAAGAGACATAGAAGAACACAAGATATACGTGGTTCGGTATGATTACCTACGTCCACGGGATAAAAGGATGATCTTATTACTTGGTTCACGAATACAAGATGTATGCTTCTCTCAATACTCTAGGTCTGCTCTCTCTCCTTTTTTCTTACTTGCCCTTTACCTCCCTACATGGCCTCTATTTATAGTCACAGATGGTGATACATCGATACTACGGTGTTGGACCTGGTGTAGCTTCCTTGATGTTCTTCTCGGACGACCAGCTGATGCTTCAGCCGATCTTCCCTTTTGCTCGAGTCGAGACATCTAGCCGAGTAGTGTCCTCACCCGATGTCGTTCGTTTGGTGGAGATGACCGACGTCGCCCTTTAGATTCCTGGCCGAGTCCCATTTTGACCGAGCTTTTCTTATCTCTTCACCAACTCTGTCAGTGCATTGATTATCCTCGAACCCGATGAGCATCACATCAGAACTTTTTATGTCGACCTCACGAGCTGCCTTCATTCCTCTTTTCTCGCGCCTAGATCTGATGAGATGATTCAGTGCTTCTAGTGCCTGTTTCTCTTGGTGCGCCCTCGCCCAGGATGGTTCCACCTGTCCATGTGGATTATTTGCGCCTATAGTTTGATAGAACACTGGGATTTACAATGACGATAAGGTATTGCACTCTACCCATAATGACTGGTAAATTTTAGAGTTGTTCCAAGTCTCTTTCTGCATAGTTTGTTTGGTGGGATTCACTGCAAGTGAGACGCTAACATCCCTTGCTCCCAACCAACCCAAATTTTATTTCCTTGCACATGGACGTCTTTCCATGTTGGTATGTAAAAATCATTGTACATCATTAAGTTCTTAAACCATTGAGACGATATAACGATTTTTGTGGTTGTATCTGAACGTAGCAAACTATCAATTAATAATAATATGCAAGAACATAGGAAATATTGGAGTTACTAAATTAGCAATCAGCACACATGAAATAACAGCAAAATTAGCAATAATAAAGTTAGCTTGAGTACCTTTTTGTACGCATAGATGACTTGGCTTGAACGCGAAACAAACCTCTTTAGTTATCTTTAGCAATTCGAAACAACATTAGCACCCGAACATGATATTGCTCCCGAAGTGAATAAAAAGCTAAGCAGTAGAAATTTCGACCAATAGAAGCTAGTGATTATTTGGTTGTTACTGTACACATTGTGTGGTTGCATATTAAATTGCTTGAAGTTGTGAAATTATGCGGGCCTTTTTACAAACACCTGTTATGTGTGACTTTGATAATGAAAAATTAACTTTCGTCTGGATTTCTCATCCCTTCTAAATCTCCATCCTTGCAATGAATTCAACATACAAACTCAAATACGTTTGAGAACACTATCTTTTGAAAGAATAGTTTTTTTCCAAATACGTTCGAGAACTTTAGCCCATCAACGACAGAACTAATTTTTCTTCCAACAACAGTCGGTCAAGGGGGGACATAACTTGAAGGTGGAATGATGCGTACCTCGTAATGATTATAGAAAATCGATAACAAACCTTTTTTTCTGGATTGGCGGATAAATTGATGAAGTTACTCGATTCGTGTGCAAGAGAAATTCTGCTCCTAATGTCGTGGTTAAGCTTTTTATATACAGGTGCATAGAGACCACATCGACTTTATACTCCAAATTTCATTAAAATCCATAAGAAATTGTGACCTATCTCGGCTTCTATTCTTAGTTAATCACAGCTGTCTCCAACTTCAAATCCATCACCATGTCCACGGTATTAGCATCATAACGCATCAGTTCATGACAAAAGTCCATGTCCTTCGACACAAAACCTAATCTCATCAAATCTGCCACACAGACATCATCAGTTCCTCGTCTCATGTCAAACAACTACAACACCACTGCTTTAGAATTCCAACTCCAGCTCAAACCCCATATCTCGCGTTAAAAGAACCAACTACTTCAAGAACTCAAACTGCTAAACACATTCATTCTCAAAACACCACCGTAAGCTTCTGCTTCTTTTAATTCAACTGCAGCGTCCCTCCAACTCAACCCTCCATGCTTATTCGATAATCATTAACAGAAAAAAGCCTTTGTTTTATCTCCTCCAACACTGGAAGTCTTATCACCATCACTGATCTTCGACAATAACTTCTCCATTAATCATCACCATAGCTCGACTGTAGCACTACCATCTCTGTATCTTCTCACGGCGACTTTGTGAAACAGATTAAACAAAAAAAAAGTCGTCAGAAGCAAATAGGATACAGAGAAATCAAATTCATACCTAGTTGAGAATTCTCGTTTGTGTACTTCACCGAAGAAGATTGGAGATTTTGATTCTTTATTTCTCTTTATCTCTATTCAAATCACCCGAGAGTGAAATTCCTCTGAGAACATTAATACAAACACATCAATGATCTTCGAGAAGAGTGTTTGCAAGGTTTATCATAAACAGTGGTTTTAATTGGATTCTTCTCATCAAATTTCCATGAGAGAAACGCTCAGATTTGTATGTAGTAGAAAAGGTTTTGTATTTTGAAAGATATAGCTATTCACGGAAACTTAGTTATATTGGGAAACCCGAGGATCGGACGGACGTCTACATACAATATCTTATGGAAGCGTTGTAAAATCAGGATACAGAGTGATTGGACTTCCGTAAATAGAAAAATAAGGAAACTATATGTTTCTTATTACGGTAGAGAAGCAAAATCGGGAAAGCCAATGGATCCGACGAACGGCTATATAGAACATATAACAGATCGATCCATGTCGTGGGATGCCTAAATCAAGGGTCGGATTTGTAAGGCCACACACACACCACTTATTTGTAAGGCTACACACACACAACTTCTTTTGCATATTAAATTGCTTGAAGTTGTGAAATTATGCGGGCCTTTTAACAAACACCTTCTATGTGTGACTTTGATAATGAAAATTTAACTTTCGCCTGGATTTCTCAGCCCATCTAAATCTCCATCCTTGCAATGAATTCAAATTTCATACAAACTCAAATACGTTTGAGAACACTATCTTTTCAAAGAATAGCTTCTTTCCAAATACGTTCGAGAACTTTAGCCCATCAACGACAGAACTAATTTTTCTTCCAACAACAGTCGGTCAAGGGGGGGACATAACTTGAAGGTGGAAGGATGCGTACCTCGTAATGATTATAGAAAATCGATAACAAACCTTTTTTCCCGATTGGCGGATAAATTGATGAAGTTACTCGATTCGTGTGCAAGAGAAATTCTGCTCCTAATGTCGTGGTTAAGCTTTTTATATACAGGTGCATAGAGACCACAACGACTTTATACTCCAAATTTCATTAAAATCCATAAGAAATTGTGACCTATCTCGGCTTCTATTCTTAGTTAATCACGGTTGTCTCCAACTTCAAATCCATCACCATATCCACGGTATCAGCATCATAACGCATCAGTTCATGACAACAGTCCATGTCCTTCGACACAAAACCTAATCTCATCAAATCTGCCACACAGACATCATCAGTTCCTCGTCTCATGTCAAACAACTACAACACCACTGCTTTAGAATTCCAACTCCAGCTCAAACCCCATATCTGCGTTAGCAGCAACCAACTACTTCAAGAACTCAAACTGCTAAACACATTCATTCTCAAAACACCACCGTAAGCTTCTGCTTCTTTTAATTCAAGCTATGACGTCCCTCCAACTCAACCCTCCATGCTTCTTCGATAATCATTAACAGAAAAAAGCCTTTGTTTTATCTCCTCCAACACTGGAAAGTCTTATCACCATCACTGATCTTCGACAATAACTTCTCCATTAATCATCACCATAGCTCGACTGTAGCACTACCATCTCTGTATCTTCTCACGGCGACTTTGTGAAACAGATTAAACAAAAAAAAAAGTCGTCGGAAGCAAATTGGATACAGAGAAATCAAATTCATACCTGGTTGAGAATTCTCGTTTGTGTACTTCACCAAAGAAGATTGGAGATTTTGATTCTTTATCCTTCTTCTCGTGTTCTCTTTATCTCTATTCAAATCACCCGAGAGTGAAATTCCTCTGAGAACATTAATACAAACACATCAATGATCTTCGAGAAGAGTGTTTGCAAGGTTTATCATAAACAGTGGTTTTAATTGGATTCTTCTCATCAAATTTCCATGAGAGAAACGCTCAGATTTGTATGTAGTAGAAAAGGTTTTGTATTTTGAAAGATATAGCTATTCACGGAAACTTAGTTATATTGGGAAACCCGAGGATCGGACGGACGTCTACATACAATATCTTATGGAAGCGTTGTAAAATCAGGATACAAAGTGATTGGACTTCCGTAAATAGAAAAATAAGGCAACTATATGTTTCTTATTACGGTAGAGAAGCAAAATCGGAAAAGCCAATGGATCCGACGAACGGCTATATAGAACATATAACGGATCGATCCATGCCGTGGGATGCCGAAATCAAGGGTCGGATTTGTAAGGCTACACACACACCACTTCTTTTCATGTATTTATACAGCAAAGTCATGTGTTTCGATCCTAAAAATTAGAAAATGATGCTACATGTGTATAAATTTCAAAAGAAAAGAAGATATCGTTTGTTTATACACGCCGAAGGTCAAGCAATCAATCACTATCACTACAAACAGAATGCCTCTTGGGACGGGCATAAAAACGTCCCAAAAGGCCTAAAGCCGTCCCAAGAAGGTATTAGGGACGGTTGTCGTATATCGTCCCTAGATCCACCGTCACTAATACTACTAGGGACGGCTTTGCCTATTAGGGACGGTTCTGATTAGCCGTCACTAATACTTCTAGGGACGGTTTTAAAATCCGTCCCAAATGTTTTTCATAAACGTCCCTAGAGTCAAATTCCAACGGTCACATAATTACTAAATTGTAACGCTTTGTAAGCGTTGCTAAAAATTAAAAATTTGGAATATATTAATAGTTTTGGGACTTCACAAAATATAGGGAGGTATGGCGAAAAAATATTTTATTTTTTAAATTTAAAGTATGTAAGTAATAATGGATGTGGATGTCTTCCTTAATCATCCAAATGAGCAGCAAGTCGTATATGCTTAATGGAAGAACAAATCATCAATGGAAGTAGACAAGAAGTAGAGGGAGAGCATCCTTATGATGGTAGTATGAGATACAAATAGTTTCATGCCAAGAAGCTTTAAACATGCACGACAAGTTGGAAATGTTTTGGCTTCAACATGAAGTTACATCCTTTTCTCAAACATGCCAAAAGATGCGATAACAAATTAACAATCCAAAAAGTTACATCATTTTCTCAAACAACTATAGATAAGTAATTTTAGTTCATCTAAATTTTGATATAACGTGATATATAATTTTCCAATAATGACGATTATATTAATATATGGAGGCAAATTCCTTATGGCGGGACTAAAAAAATCTATTAATATTTAAATATAGAGGTTATTACTATTTATAACTAGCCCGAGTTGGGACTATGAATTTTTATTAATATATAGAATTTATTAATATATAGAGTATCAATATATGGAGTTTTTACTGTACACTTTTTGAGTTTCTTTGGCAGGATGCCTTTCCCTTTACCCTTTTAAACATTCATTCACACAACATTTCGTCAAAATACATTCTCATTCATGAAATCAGGTTCACAAAAATGATCCAGTCATTTACAGCAACGAATCTCGTACAAAAAAAAAAACTCTGCAAAAACAATCAAAAGGTGATGTTCTCAAACTACCAAAGTTGTATACAACTTGGACATAAATGGTGCACCATCTACATTGGGAATGTATTTGATTGCCTCTGCTCCAGAACAACCTGTTATTGCTCCGCAGCATTTAATTCCTTCCATCTATCATCGTCGAAATTCTGCAGCAAACCAAAGTTAGTATAGGACGTCATTGATCGATGTACACGGAGAACGAAACCGAAGTATCTAACCTAGATAAGGGTGCCTCACTGTAGACTGAAAGTTGAATAAAAGAAAATTCCTAGAACCAAATTATCAGCATCTCAGGTTGTCGTAGGCTCAAATCGTTTTTTACTGAAAATAACTAAACAAATGGCATCTTAACTTACATACTCAGTTCATGGTTACGAGAAAATGGAAATGACCAAACCAAATAGGGCATAACAGTAAATAGTAATGGGACAGGGATGGAGGAATAAATACTCAGTTTATGGGTTTGCATTTCTAGTTTGTGTTATGCCTTTGGAGGAGTTCTAACTCACCTCAATCAGAACATTTGGGATAATGCCCATACTGTTGGCACATGGCACCAAAATTTCCATCGAGCTCCCAGTATGCTGCCACATTTCCTATCACTTAACCACGTAATCAAACGAGTTGGATATAAGTTTGGTAGGATACCTCGAGTCCTTCATTGTTTCGGTTTGGTAGCAATACTGCAACTTTAGCACTTATTTCACATATTTGCGCCACCAATAACCACCGTCTATACTAATTTACACTCTGTTTGAACAACAATGAAGTGATTGCAAATGAACTACTAAGCAAAACATTTTCCATATGCAAAGTTTTTACCTGAATAACAAGATTCCAGATCTCAATGCATGTTGGGTCATCATTTTTGAACAACGAAGCAGCATCTTGGTTACCAAATCTATCAAAATGAGTTTCTGTGCAGGGTCCACCACAAGGACCAGTATTGCCCATCTCCCCGAAGTTATCCTAATGAAGGCATAACAAGGAAAAAATGTATACGGGAACTCAACATACTACTAGCAGTCTCATTTTTGAATCGCATATTCCATCAAGAGAGAAGGCAATTGAGCAATCATGTTACAAAGAATTGTTATACCTATGCTATTCTTTATTCCATTCATTCCGAAATAGAATCGCGCACAGCAATCATATTATAGAGAGAGAGAGAGGTAGAGAGAGTTATACCATCCAGAGAGAAGGCAATTGAGCAAGGTCATGATGTAAGTAACACCAGAGAATTGTCGAGTCCCTTTGGTTTTTCTGATTCTACGTAATGTCACTCTGCAAATTATGAAGAAATAGAAATAGATTGAAATTATTGGTCAAAATAAATTACTAAGAGGAATTAACGATCACCATTGGTGTCGGTAAAACAAGAAAGATGATAATTCAAGAAACCTAATTAAGCAAACATGAAAAGTAATTAACCCCAAATTTGTTATTAGAATCCGAAAGAAGACATTAATGTCTAAATTCTCTAAGAGCATCCACAGTGGGAGACCAAAACTAAAATTTTGGTCCAAAAACCAGACGCAGTGGAGAAGGAGTAAAGATTAAAGACCAGAGTAAAACCAAAAACCAAACCAAATTTGGTCTTTAGTTTGGTTTTAGTCGGGCGTAATTTAAAGTTACGCCTGATGGAGCGGGGTGTTGGGATTGCGCCTGATGATGGGGCGTAACTCAAAGTTACGCCCCATAACTAAAAAAAAATAAAAAAATTTGGGCGTAGTTTGAAACTACGCTTGATGGAGCGTGACGAGTTGATTGCGCCTGATGATGATGGGGCGTAACTTTGAGTTACGCCCCATAACAAAAAAAAAAAAAAAAAAAATGGCTGCACCTTAGTGTCACAGGACGGAGTAAACCAAATTTTTTGAGTTTTTTTTGCTCTTTGCTCTTTGGTTATGGTCGCACCACTGCAGTTGCTCTAAGACCTTAATGAAATTTCTCATCCCTTTAATGGACAAGATCAAAAGAACATAGGGAGAGAGATAACTTACAGTGGAGACAAAAAGAGAAACAGAGCAGTTGCATTCCCTGTTTCAGAGAGACATCATACTCCATAATTAACGAAATCAACAAAGAAAATCACATACACAAATAACAAAAAGAAAGAAGCAATTTAGCTAATGATTGGATTTTTATAAACCTACCACAGATTCCAAAGACGAAACGGAGGATATTCAGAATTGATTAATGATTAAACTTCCTGCTCTTGTTTAATTGAGAAAGATGATGATGAAGAAGATGAAGAAAACGAAATTGAAGAAGTAAGTAAAACCCTCAAGAAACACACTTTGTAAAGAAAGAAAGAAACGAGAAACTTTCCAGAAAATTTTTACTCTCAAGATCAAACTGAACAGAAGCTTTACCTCTTTCGCATATCCCATATGTGGCTTGGAGTCACCAGTTTTATGGAGTCTCGAAAGCATTGACCAAAATTTTTACTATCAAGATCAAACTGAACAGAAGCTTTACCTCTTTTGCATATCCCATCTGTTACCTAATCGCCAACACCAGCAATATGCACCTGGCGCAACACACCTTAAGTCAGTGAGTACAAGTACAGGCTAGATATGAAGATAGATGTAGTACATTGGACATAGATATAATACAGTGGATAGAGAATCGTTAAGGAAAAGAAGGTAACAGTAAGGAATCTAGCAGCATATGCTAACTCAGTCATGTTGAAAAATGGTACAGTCGATAGAGTCCTATCTTCTAATTTAGCAATATTTCTAGGGAATTTTATCTCTGAGATTCTTACCAATGAACTTCCCAGTTCAGTTCATTATAAGGAGAAGTTTTCAACTGGTAGCTTCTGTCCATCTTCGACTCTTTGTGAGTGTTCATTGGTAAGAATAAGTGAAAGAAATAGCAAAAATATTTGCAGGTCAGACTAAAATTTGAACAGAAGCACACATCGTACCAAGTAAACAAACAGATGATGTACATACTACCACAAGTTCTCAGTTTATAAGGGTAAACAAAATCACAAGTTCCCAGTCTAATAAGGGTAAACAAATTGACTAATGTAAGCAAGTAAACAAAATCACAAGTTCCCAGTCTAATAAGGGTAAACTTCTTTGAGAGGACTTCAATACAATAGCAGCAGGAACTAACAAATAATCCATTCAACCAAGTATGAGCTTCACATCTAGCATGCATGTGCCCTTAATCATGTAATACAAAATTATATCAACTCAAAATTATCAAACTCAATCAATAGTATTCTCTAATTGAACCAGAGAAATAACAAATTTCACCTCAAAATCGAGCAAATTAATTTGATTATATACTGCGATTTTCCCAACAGAAACCTTCAATTGTTCATTTCAAACAGCAAACCGGAAAAAATTCAAAGGGATCTAGAAAGAGATTCTTATCCTAAGTTGAACAACGAGAACCTGCTAGATTTGAACGAGTTAGCGGAGACGGAGAAGAAAGTGAAGATTTCACAGAAACAGTTTCTCTTTAATTTAGGGTTTGCAAAAACACATTCTTCTCAGTGTGCTCATGAGCAGAAGAGGATTCGAGGAAGAAGATGATTTCGTTACAGATCTGGGAGGAGGAAACGAGGCATTTCTGTTCTGTCTCTTTACTTCGATTAAAAGTGGGACTATGTTTCACTGCTGTGGGGCGCAAAATAGCTAACTTACCGACGGCATAATCACTAGGGACGGCTAAGAAAAATTATTGGGATGTTTTGTGCCCACCGTCCCAAAAACATACTACTAGGGACGGGCTAATATACAATTATTGGGACGTTTTGCATCCACCGTCCCAAAAACAAATCACTAGGGACGGCTAGAGGGGTACGTCCCAACTGCAACTTTCTAGGGACGTTTTGTTGAGCAATGGCCGTCCCTAGAAGCCTTCTTTTTTGTAGTGCACTAAACACATGTCACAATCAAAATGAATTCTTAGAACAACACATGCCCTGTAGGTGTAAATAATCCACAGGGACAGGTGGAACGATCCTAAGCCATGGCGTACCGGAGCAGGCATGCATCCGGGAGTACCGGATCGCCTCTCCAAATCTGGGCGTGAGGAAAGAGGAGCCGAAAGTCGAAGGAAAAGAGAAAAGCGTGATGCGATGGACATCGGGCATTGGAGCCATAAATGCACCGACAAGGTTGGTGAAGAGATAAGGAGGACTCGGTCGGAAGGCTCGGCCAAGGATCCCAAGGGCGACATCGATTATTCCCATCGAGCAGGCGACATCGAGCGACGGGTTAATGAACGGACATCATTCGGCTCGGCGTAGTGACTCGAACAAACAAGAACAATCGGGTGGGGCATCGATCGATCGCTCGGGAGGAACATCGAGGAAGCTACACCAAGCCTAACACCGTAGTCTTTGGATGTATCATCACTTGTAACTATAAATAGAGACCATGTAGAGAGAAAAAACTCAAGCAAGAAGTAAGGAAAGAGAGCATACTAAGGCCTTGAGAGAGATAAATCCACCTTGTAATCTTGAGTCGAGTAATAAGATCTTCTTTTACACCCCGTGGACGTAGGAACAAACGGGTAGGCGAGCCGAGGAACGAGGACGATAGCAAAGGCAATGGCAAGTACCTCCAGGACGGGCAGGATCCTGAGGAACCGAGTCACGGCGGGATCCAGCGGGCAAGAGGGACTCACGGACTCCCAACACGGAGATCGTCGACCTAACGACCGAGGCGAGACTCGGCGTTGATCAAAGGCATGACTACGGTCGACGAGGAGATCGATCGGCCGAGATGACGACTTCCCACCCGAGAGATTGAGGATTAACCCAAGCCGATGGGGGGAGAAACGAGGGCGGCATGGAAGACGGGAGGGCGCATCGGATACGGAGGAGGAAGAAGTCCAAACGATACACGAAGAACAGAGAAGAGAAAGACGACCTACGGAACACCAAAGAGATCTGGAACGAGAGGCAGAAAGGCTTAGGCAAATACACTTGGCAGGAGGGAACCCCAATCGTGACGTCCCCCCAGTAACGGCCAACCCTCTCCCAGCTTCGGCTGTTCCCCCAGTAGTGTTCGATCGCCCTACGGCCCCGATCGTCCCTCCCATTGCTCTCACCGCCAGACCCCCAACCGCACCCCTTAACGCAACAGGGCACCAAATGAACGGTCATTCTAGTCACGAGAGCAGGACCCAATGTTACTCGCCATGCGGCAAGTCAAAGAAGACAGGAGGATCGATGAGAGAATTGCAAAGGAGAAACTTGGCGCTAGAGTACGAGAACCACCGACTCGCAACGGGAGGACGGGGTCGAGGGGATCATCAAGCCAAGGCGCCTCTAGCAATCACACTCCACCAAGGAACGACCCACCCCTTCACCAAGCCGAGGACGAGCACCCGGCCCTAATCGGCCAAGAGAAGGGTATGGGCCTTCCGAGGATTCTTGGCCGATGAGGAAGTAACCAACGAAAGTACGGACGCGTCCACCAAACAAAAGATTGAACGGCTTGAGCGGATGGTTAAGAAACCGGATCGGAGATAGCGAGGATGATAAGTTGCGAAGTGATCAACGAGGCCCAGAAGACACCGTTCACCAGGGAACTGGACCGAACACCATTTCCACCAAAGTGCACACTGCCAATCTTCCCATCTAGGTTTGATGGCACAGGCGATGCAGGAGAACACATCAAGATGTACGGCATGTCCTTACTACAGTGGAAGAATCACGATGTGGTCATGTGCAAGTTCTTCCCTGCTAGTCTAGATGGAGAAGCGAAGAGTTGGTTCTACACCCTACCCGACAAATCCGTTGGGAGCTATGCGGTTTTGGTGGAAACTTTCCTCGAGACATACATGCACAACAGCATAGCTCGGCCCAGAGTCGACAAGTTATTTACCCTGGCACGAAGGCTGAGAGAACCTCTGCGATCCTTGACGGATAGATGGAGGAAGTTATGCACGGATATAGGGAAGGCACCGGTCGACCAGCAAATATTCGGCTTCGAGAACTCGCTAAGAAAGTCGGACCCCATCTGGGTGGCGATGTACACGGAAAAGCCCAAGACGCTAAGGGAGATCCGGAAGATGCAGGAGCACTATATAGCCTTGGAAGAAATCCAGGAAGGAGCGCAAGACAGGGGAATACAAGAGGCGAGCACCACAGAAGAGGCTATCCCGAGAGAAGCCACGAAACGATCCGAGAAAAGGCCCGGTACCCAGTCCCGGGAGAGCACAAGAAGGTCTGGGTCGAGAGAGGAAAGAAACCTCGCCATGAGCCGAGATCGTACACTCTGCTCAATGCACCCTTGGAAGAAGTGTTCAAGGAGGTGGAAAAGAGGAACGATATCCGTTACCCCAAGACTCGGGGAATCCAATTCGACGGGACAAGGAACCACCGGAGTTACGCCATTATCATCGATTCGCGGCCACTCAACCAACGATTGCGAGAGAAGTGAAGGATATCGTCCAAGACACGATCCGCGATGGGTATCTACGGCATTTCGTCAAAACACCATCGACAGAAGCCCAGCCCGAGGTCCCAGTGCATCAAATAAGAATCAATCGCGGTGCTCGGTTCAATTGCAACACCATATCACACTCTCAGCAACACAAGGATACGACACAGGAACCAGGTATCACCTCGAGAATACACAAGAGGGACAGATCGGGCGAGAGAAATCTTCGGCGTGGCCAAGACCCTCCCTATGGAGCCGTGGATGATGCAACCGATTACGTTTTCGGCGAAAGATGTCCCATTGAACGGACAAGCACATGGAGATCCCTTAGTAATAACCACGATGATTGAAGAATGGGGCGTCCGCGAATATTAATGGACGGTGGTAGCTCGGTCGAAGTTTTGTTCTATGACACCTTCAAGAGGATGGAATTGTGCGATGACATCCCGATCCCATCGACTTATCGAATTTACGGCTTCAACGATGCGGTGACGGTGCCAAAGGAGAAGTCACCCTCGAGTCTCGGATGGGGAAGGGTTCCTTGACACATTGACCACCTTTTGCGTAGTCGATGTCGCTTCACCATATGAGGCGATCTGGGACGACCTTGGATCGCAGGGATCAAGGAGTCGCCTAGGCCTACCATCAGAAACTGCGCTTCCCTTCTTATCGTGGAGTAGTAGAAGTACTAGGCGACCCCCAAGCGGCGAGACAATGTGTGCAGATAGACATCCAACAGAACGAGGAAAGACGATCGAGGAAACGCCAAGAAAAGAAGAAGTCTAAGGAGATGGAAGCGGGAGTGGAATTGGAAAAGGTGATGTCACAAGCCATCGCCACCTACGAAGCAGGAGAGACAGAAGTCTTATAGCAATCACAGGAGCCGGCAACCGTCGGCGAGCCAAAGCAAAACTTCTCGGCCATAGAATCGACCGGCAAGTCAACACAGGCAGAGGAGGAGCCGAGATTAGTGAGAATAGGGTCACGCTTAACGAACGAGCAGTCCCAGCAACTGATAGCCCTCCTGAAAGAGCACGTGGATGTATTCGCCTGGCAGATGCACGACATGGAAGGCATCGACCCAGAAGTTTGCTCGCACCATCTGAGGATAGACCCCAAGTTCAGACCGATCAGACAGAAAATGAGAAGAATTGCACCCGAGCTACTACCGGCGAGTGGAGGCGGCGAAGAAAGCGTACGCGGCGGGAATCATCCGAAAGTCCCAGTACCCACAATGGATATCTAATATGGTGATAGTCCCCAAGAGGAACGGGGCGTCCGAGTTTGCGTCGACTATAGTGATTTGAACAAGGCATGCCCAAAGGACGGCTTCCCTCTCCCAAAGCATTGACCAAGCTGGTGGAATCCATTGTCGGGTATCAGGCGATCACGCTCATGGATGGGTACTCGGGATATAACCAGATCCCCCTGGCCCCCGAAGATCAGGAGCATACATCTTTTTTCACACCAAGAGGACTATGTTGTTACACCAAAATGCCATTCGGGTTGAAAAATGCGGGCGCTACATATCAGAGGCTGGTAGAGGACATGTTTGAGGACAAAATACACGACACCATCGAAGTATACGTGGACGATATGCTAGTCAAAAGTAAGGTAGCCGATACACACATCGACGACCTCAGAGACATCTTCCAGACCATGAGGAGGTACAAGATGAGGGCAAATCCGTCCAAGTGCACCTTTTGGGTCACCTCGAGCAAGTTCCTGGGATACATAATCACGGATAAGGGAATCGAAGCAGACCCAGATAAAATCAAAGCGATGGCCAAAGAAATGCCTTCGCACATAATTGAAAAAGGACGTGCAACGGCTGAACGGAAACTTGGCGGCTCTAGGACGATTCATCTCTCGATCGTCAGACAAGTGCAGGGAATTCTTCGGGACGTTAAGGAAGGGAGAGAAGTTCAGATGGACCGAGGAGTGTGAGGAAGCATTCCAGAGAATCAAGCAACACCTGGCGAGCCTACCAGTGTTACAAAGGCCCGAGCCCGAGGACATATTAACGCTGTATCTCGGGGCAACCAGTCATGCCATCAGCGCCGTGTTAGTCAAGAACGAGGGAGCGGAAGAAAAGCCGGTATATTTCATAAGCAAGACCATGAACCCGGCAGAAAAGAACTACACCAGGATCGAGCAGCTCATACTAGCGTTAGTATTTGCAACACAAAAGCTTCGAACGTATTTCCAAACCCACAAGATTCGGGTGCTTACCAAGTCCTCCATAGAGTCAGTACTCGACAACGCAGCCCAGTCGGGACGGATCTCTAAGTGGAGCGCGCAAATAAAACGATTCGATGTCTTTTACGAGATGAGGACAGCCGTGAAGGCACTGGCGATTCCGATTTTTGGACTTCCCCTCGGTGATGAGGACGAAGTAGAAGACATCCCGGAATGGAAGAAGACCGAGACGATTCACCCGACTTACTCGAGACATGCGGCCGACACGATGGGAGGTTTTCGTCGATGGGTCATCCAATAAGGACGGGTCGGGTTTAGGGCTGGTCTTCACGACACCAAAGGGCAAGAAAATGGTCCACTCCTTTAGGCTTGAGTTTAAGGCAACCAACAATGTCACAGAATACGAGGCAGTAATACATGCCTTACGTCTGATAGTGGAGATGGGCATCCGAGGTACGACTCACGGCGACTCTCGGCTAGTTGTCGACGGATCAACGGGCGAGACGCCATACATGACCCCTTGTTACGAAATACGGGAACTCGCCCGATTCTACATCGGGCAAATACAGGAGCATTAAATTAGACACATGCGAGAAAGACAATAGGCATTCGGATGCCCTGGCTTACATTGCTTCCATGTTTGACAGACTCAAGCATTGAAGGCATCGAGTTATGAGGGTCTTCATGCCATCGATGCAGAGATCGAGAACGTCGACGCACATCTGCATTTGTCACTACCGACGCCGATACCAAAGCCGACGATTGGAGGAAGCCGATTCATGAATATCTCGAACAGGGAAATTGCCCAAAGGGCGACACGAGGTCAACAAGATCAAAAGCAAAGCAGCCCAGCGTACGAAAGTCGAGACGGAATTCTCTACGGGAAATCGTACCTAGGACCCTTGTTGAGGTGCCTAAGTAAAGAGGAGGGCATACAATCCTTAACGAGCCGCACTACGGGCGGCGGAAACCATAGCTCGGGCGTAGCACTGGCGGCACGAGCAAAAACCATGGGATACTTCTGGCCATACATGAATGAGGACGCAAAACATATGGCCACGGTTTGCGACGAGTGCCGAAGTCGGGAAGAAGATACACGCGCCGCCGTGGCGTTGAACTCCGTCATCGGTCCTTGGCCTTTCGCTAAATGGGGAATCGACATCGTAGGACCTCTACACGTCGGGTCGGGACAAAGGAAGTACTTAATTGTAGCCACCGACTATTTCACCAAGTGGGTTGAGGCCGCACCGCTAAGGCACATACGGGATAAGGATGTTTTCAGGTTCATGCAGGAACACATCATATGCCGCTTCGGGGTTCCGGAAGCAATTGTCTCGACAACGGCAAACAATTGCGGGGGCAAAACATAGACACTTGCTGTTTAACACTTACAACATCCAGGAAAAGCAAGTCCACGCCACTATACCCCCAAAGCAATGGACAAGCCGAGATCACAAACAAGACCATCGCCGATAACATGAAGAAGAAACTCGACGGGGAATATGGGGAATGGTGTGAAGAGCTTTACAACGTCTTGTGGGCGTATAGGACAACTCTTGAGGAGGCAACCGGATTGTCGCCCTTCATGTTAACATATGGGGTGAAGCCATCACGCCAACGAGAGGCGATGATACCGACCACAAGGACCGAGGCGTGGAGGCGAAACATCTCGGCGGATCTTATCCTGGCTAAACTTGACGATCTAGAAGAGACGAGGGAGATGGCCCTGCAAAAGATGGAAAATTACCAGCGGAGAATCCAACGAGAATACAACAAACGGGTCCGACCAAGAGAGTTCCTACCGGGGCAGCTGGTACTAAAACACTTACCTAGCTATGAACGTGACAAGAAAGGCGGCAAACTTGCACCAATATGGGAGGACCTTACACAATAGTTGAGAAGGTCGGAGAAGGGGCATACAAGATACTGAAACCGGACGGAAAACCCGAGCCACGACCATGGAACGCAACGCGACTAAAGCTCTACCATCCATGAACTCAGGTAAGATATCTTGTCATCTATTTCCGTGAAAGGCCGCGTGGGGTTGGAAATATGACAAGTGCGTACGAATGGTCGTTTCGAACCGGGCGATGGCATTGTGCAAGTGCTTGGGCGACTTACACTAACGCGGACTATTCGAACTCGGGGCGATGGCATTGTGCAAGTGCCGAGGTAGTTCGGGGCCCTGGTGGTTGGAAACCGGCCCCGATTGTCGAGGCACGAGTACTCGGCTTGATCGGCAGAGACAACATTGCTCTCCTCGCAAGTGGCCGAATCACTTGCCCAAGAAGATTGTCGATAACTTCTTGGGGTATCGATCCCATAGAAACTAGGCAAGACCAACTCCCCTTCCACCGAGATCTTGAAAGACGGTGATGAGATGCCTCGGTCGGGACATGGCATCGGGCCGATGACCCTCCTTGTTGAGTGCGTTCGACGAAACGGCATGTGTGACTAACTGTTTATCTATGCGAGGCATAAGAAAAGACAACAACGAGGCTACGACAAGAAAGCCACATACGGGCAACCCAACATAAATAAGAATAATAACGTCGGTAGTGTAACAACATCGGTAGCAAAGACTGACAAATAAACCGGCGACGCAAAGCACCCCATAACAAGTCATGCAAGAAGTTACCAAAGTGTTCAAACGAATTACAACCCGAGGAAAAGGGCAAGACAGCGACGCGGCCGCTACAAAAGACAGAGGATCACTCTTTGGATGAAGAAGAACCCGGGACAGCCTTCTTGGCGGCAAGCATCGGCTCGCTTCTTATCAAGCATTTGCCTTCACACCGCTTTGACACTGTAAGACGAGTTCCCACTGAACTTCGCCTTCTCGGCGACAAGATCCGCGTTAGCTGCTCCGACGCCGCCTCAGCAGTGGCCACACGATCAAGCAGATGAGCCTCCTTCCCCTTCAGACGAATATTCTCCTCCTCCAACGAGGCCACTTTCTTCTGCTCGGCTGCCAAGATAACAAGAACGGTCAGTCACACAACAACAGCAACAAAATAACAACACGCAAGGCACGACACAAAACACACCACCTTCTAACAAAGGGGCAATTATTCTAACCGACTCCTCGGACTCAGATAGGCTACACTCGAGGGCCGACACCTTCGAAGAAAGTTCTAGGTATCGCTGTTCATTAAACTCATTAGTGGGGCAATACTTCTTATGATCACTCCATTCCTCCCTCTGTCGAGAGTGGGCAGCCTGCAAGCCCGACAATTGAGCACGCACCCAATCCAACTCCTCAGAAACCTTTCCAAAATCCTTAAGCTTCTCGAGGGCATCTTGGCTACGCTTCTCAGTAGCGTCCCTCTCCCCCAAGATCCGAAGGCGATCTGCATGCAGATCTCGGACCTGAAGTCTTAGCCGGCCACATTGAACTTCTAAGTTGTCGGCTAATAATGTTTTCTCGGCCGCTATACCCTGGAAGTGAGATAAGTCCGCCCTCAAATTATCTATCTCCTCGGGAACATACTCAAACGTCTCATACCGATACAGTTTGGATTGAAGATCTTCAATATCGGCTTCCAGACGGTCAATTTTAGCATCCTTATTGACTATTCTCTGTTGTAAGTTCGAGACATGATCTCGTTCTATGTTAGCTTCCCTCTTCGACAAACGACATCTGGTGGCAGCCTCGGCCTCCGCAATAGACGATTCGGCTAAGCAGGGAGTACTAAACTCAGGATATTGGCACTATGAGATCAATCACAACTAGCTGCGGAAGGAAAAATGCATACCTTGGGTTTTGGCCAACTCCCTCTCCAACCCTCGAGACCGTTTCACGCTCTGCTGCGGCATGTGACGAAGATTCTCCCTCTCGATGGCATCCCGACGTTGAATGGCAGCACTCAATAGCGAGCGGTTGACATCCTAAAAACAATGCCAACATAGTCAGCTCTAAACTAGTACAAAAACGCGACACCCGAGCAGCTCAACTCACCAGGAGGTCGAAGGTACTTTTTAGGCCAGCCTCATACAATGCGCGGCATTGACCTTCTCCTCATCGGACAAGGAGGCGAAATCGGGAGAAATGAGCGCCCCAAGCGAGTTACATATGGGGCCGAGATAGTGAAGGAGTGCGCTGCGGGATTAGGAACCACGGTAGGAAAAGCCTTGACGGTTGGCCAACAACACTCTCCATATCACGGTCACTCAAATCGCCCCCACCGCCACCCGATTTTCCCGCTTGACCCATCTCCCCCCCCTTATCGGCAGCATCGTCCTCGTCATCAAAAAGATCTTCCTCATCATCACCATCAGACACAACATACACAGTGCCATCGGCAAGCACAATCCCATCACCGGCCACTTCCGGGGCACATCCTTCTCAGGGCGAGCACATCCCCCTTAGGTTCTTTACTCTACCCTTAGGCTTCCCACCTACAAAGGCGGATGAATCATCGGATGATTTAAGGGGCGACCTCCCGGGAAATGCGACAAAGGTAGTCGATCATCGGGATCCTCACCATCCTTCGCCGAGGTACCAGCAACCTTGTCAACTTTCAACTTCTGCGTATCAGCCGACGTCAGATCCATGCAAGGCAACAAATAGGGGCACGTACATGTACGTTAAATAAAAAACAATGAGTATATTTGTTACCTTCCTGTATCCTCCTCGGCTCGCCAATCCTATCCCTCTTCCGATGAACGAAAACCTCGGAAGGAGTACCACGGGGACTTAGTCCGAAAAACACCACCAAAACAAAATACTACCACAGTAAGCCTCTGATCCGATCAATCAAACTAGAGAAACAAAGAAATGCACCGACCCGATCAACGTTGACTACCCGAGAAAGGATAAACTTCGGCGGGGAGGAGGAAGCTTGCCACTCAAAAGAGGCCGGAAATGGCCAGCGGAACCCGGTCCCAAGCCGTATCATTGGTATGACGGGCGTGCTTGTTGGAACTCTTCCCCTCGGGGTCCTCATCCAAGAGAAGCCTCCTGACTCCCTCGGGAAGGGTCTTATGACGGTGAGGGCTGGCGGCAAATCCGGCGAGATCGCCGTTAGTAGTGGTTCCGCTCGATAATTGTCGGCGAAGCGGGCGGGAGTATAGTCACTCGCACGGGAAGGATCGTAAGTGGACCAAGCAGTAGGAGAACACTCGCCCCGGCTGCGCCTCTCCCACTCGGACAAGATGCGGAAAGTATTGCCATTCCACTGAGCCAAAGCGCGACACGGGCGAATCTTGGAGAGAGCCTCGTACCAAAATGGACGACTAGGATCATACGGGGAAAACGCAGTCCGAGCTCCAGTGGCCCCTGGTAACAATGGTCGCCTCGGCCGAATGGGGAAACCTCGAACATCATCTTTTCTCAAGACACCCATACGGCCTCGACAAGAGCCTCGACGTCATATCCGTGAAGATTGAACTCGCTCTTTAAGCGATGAACATCTGCTCATCCGAGCCAGATCCTTAGGAGCCCTCTTGTCGACCCCTACAAGAAAACGAAGATGAGTTATCGGGAAAGATAGAATCAAGAGCGCGGTAATCGTACTTGGAAGGACTCTCCACGACGAACGAGAGAATCGAAGCGATACGCCGTCGTCATCGGAAAACACATAACTCACACACCTTCTTTCCGTCATTTGGGGAGTTGAAGAGGCCATGCAAACCGATAAGAAATACAGCAGGGGAAGCGAAAACACGACCGGAACCAGAGATTGCAGCGGCGACGGAGACGGAGAAGACGATGGATAACGGAGGAGGAAGGGAAGAAGTTTGTTAAGGAGTTAGCCGGCGACAACGAAAAGAGGGTGGAGGAAAGATGAAGATACAAAGGAGATGGAGACGCAGAGAAGATGGAAAAAGGGGATGAAGTTGCGAGAGAAAGAAATAAGAGGGAAACTAGATTCGAGCATTTGGATTTATAAACCCACCCCGTGGTAACCGTGAGAGAAGGTGAACAGGTTGGAGTAAGCAAGCGAGTGGGGAACGGCATGCGTGAAAACCGGCATGACCGAGGACGTGGGAAGACGAGGCGGTTATTCTTCCCCACGTGTTGGCCACACGAGTGAAAGAAGGGGCATAAATGTAGGTGTAAATAATCCACGGGGACGGGTGGAACGATCCTAAGCCATGGCGTGCGGAGCGAGCATGCATGAGTCCGGATCGCCTCTCCAAATCCGGGCGTGAGGAAAGAGGAGCCGAAAGTCGAAGGAAAAGAGAAAAAGTTGTGATGCGATGGACATCGGGCATTGGAGCCATAAATGCACTGACAAGGTTGGTGAAGAGATAAGGAGGACTCGGTCAAGGAAGGCTCGGCCGAGGATCCCAAGGGCGACATCGATTATTCCCATCGAGCAGGCGACATCGAGCGACGGGTTAACAGAAGCAGACATCATTCGGCTCGGCGTAGTGACTCGAACAAACAAGAACAATCGGCTGGGGCATCGACTGATCGCTCGGGAGGAACATCGAGGAAGCTACACCAAGCCTAACACCGTAGTGCTGGATGTATCATCACTTGTAACTATAAATAGAGACCATGTAGAGAGAAAAAACTCAAGCAAGAAGTAAGGAAAAGAGAGCATACTAAGGCCTTGAGAGAGATAAATCCACCTTGTAATCTTGAGTCGAGTAATAAGATCTTCTTTTACACCCGTGGACGTAGGTAATCATGTAGAACCACGTATACCTTGTGTTCTTCTACTTCTTTTGTTCGTTTTTGCTTTCTTGTGCATGTGTTTAGTTACCTTTGGATGTAGTGGTAGGATTTTCTACATCTACATGCCCTAAGGTACACGTGATGTCATTTCCAATTACAAAATCCTAATAAAGACCTAAATGATTGATTTAAATGTTTGTCTTTCTTCATTTAGTTAATAATAGAGAAAATAAAGGAAAAAGTTTAAATAAAAATGAAGAAAAAAAAAATGCGTCAAACCCGAATCATCGGTGCGTCCAAACCAGACGCACGCATGACACGCACATTGGTGCGTCGGACACGCGTTGTGTCAGCGTCCCACGCGCATCCTGTGTACGACGTGAGTCGGACGCGGACACGGCTCAAAAAATGCAGCGTCCGTGCAACCCAGCTGCTAGGCGAAGCCGTCACAATCCATTTGGATCACCAAATTCTCCATTCAATAGCCTTTGACTTTTACCTCAAGAAGAGAAAATCATTATTCTACTGTCAGAGGTGACGGGACCACGGGGTTATTATGTGCTAAACCTTATAATGTCACTTATTTGCATTATAAGCAGCGAATTAGCGATGATAGGCATTTTTCTTTTTTGAGCAAATTATTTTATATGAATTAATACATAAAATTAAAGAGCAGGTTACCATCAAGAACAACAACTCATAAAGCAAATTAAAATTTGGCACAAAAACATATATATATATGCAAGGACAACTGAATCAGTGACCAGTGACTTAAATGAACATTAGATGATCTTATAACAACCTTTACTAAAAATAACCTTTATTAAAAATAATCTTTGAACACCACCAGCTGCCACCGTCGAACCACCAACCCAACTAGAGAAATGGAAACCAAGCATTACTACCGAGTACTCCAACACCAACAGTTAGGAACGACAACAACAAAAATTTGATCCACGATCTCAACAAAACTAAGCCCAAAGCAGTAGCAGGAGAGGCTAAACCATTTCCGAACCAGACCCGATAAACAGAAACCTGATCACCATCCTTCAACCCAATGACTTTGATACATCTTCATAAACGCTATTACAAGGTTGAGTGTGTGATAGGCTCAGTTATCATTGTTAGACTTTCGTATTTCTCAAAAGAAAATCATATGCTTTAATATCATCTATACTGAATGAAAGAAATTCAAGATACACATCTAAATTTAATTAAAATAATTTTGTTAAAAGTTTGAATGATAATATGTACATGATATCACGTAACACTCATATATGCAACAAACTAATATGCAACTTATAATTTTTTTCCATTATGTGGATCATTCTGAGAAAATGCTGCTCCAAATTTATAACTGATTATTTTTCTAATAAACAAGTTTACATTTAGATAAAAACTTTAACCCGCTAACTTTTAGTGAAATTGGTATCAAGGTGAGAAGATCATTTTCCCAAAAAATAGCTTTTGTTTAATTCATATATTAAATAGAAATGGTGCGCTTAGTTCTAAATTATAAACGTAATGTCAATTTAAGCGTTTCATTTTATGTTACTAGATTATGCATGATATATATATATCAACAAACCAGCATATAATAATTTACTAGTTACTTTCCAAATTACGGTAAGAGATAATTTCGTTTTACTTAAAAAAATTAGAGTGTCTAGAGAATTTGAGATTTATTTCATCTCGGATAAAATATAGGTGCTAGATTTATATTGACTCAAAATCCAGAAAGATGAGATTCAGCTTGAAAATAAGTTATCAGAGTTAATTTTAAATTTTTTTCTATAGATTATCTCTCTTTTTGAAATAAAATAATACCGGAATTACTTTTCTTTCTTCTGTTTATATTCTAGGATATCTCTGCCAAGCTACCAACCATGGTTAATAGGTGCAAACTAGTCTCAAGGTCCAAGAGGGTTATACTATACAAATTATAACATGGGTTTCTTATAGCTACTGTCAAACAAAAATTTTCAGAGAACTGCAGCGATTCTACAAGTATCGAGATAATATCCTGCGAAATGCCCGATAAAAATAACCCTAGCTAGGGTTCCACCCAAAGAAAATAGGGGGTGGGATTGGTTCCGCTAAGTTTGTTTTAGCAGGGAGATTTCTCCTTGAATGTATTTTTATTGAGAAAATCATCCGGTAAGCAATTGATGCTATTAGAGTTGGGATAAAATCGAAACTGCTGGATGACCCCCACTCCCTTCTAACATTCTCTTCCCCCGCCTAAGCGTCGAGTAGTTATTGGCCAAAGCTAATAACAACGGGACCCCATGTTTCTCCATGAGATCAAAGTTAATGAAATCAAGGGTCTAGATGGTGCCACGTAAATTTGCCGGGTTTAGTTGGTCTAGATGGTGCCACGTAAATCGATAAAATGAGGTAGGGTGAAGGTGTCGGGACTCGGAGTACGATGGGAGGATTTGGCTGAATAATAACTATTCAACACGTGGCAACCCACAACCACAAAAATCACGACACGTGTACTATCGATTATGAACGGTGAAATCATTTTTTTCTGTGATAAGTTAAACACATCGGAAATTTCATGGGTTGGTTTGGTTGGTCCTCGACTTTCTTCCGGTAAAAATTGAGACAAATTAAATATATATATATATAAGGTTGTGAGCTCACTGAGATAAATAAGGAAAGTTAGGTTTTGAATGATTTTGTTGTTTTTTACTATATAAAGTCATTGAGCGAATGAGGAAAGAAATATATCAAGACAAGATAGATCCAACCTCCAGATTCCAAAATAGGGTCGGTCTTTCTTTCCCAAACAGAAGCATCTTTTCTTCTTTCATTCTTCAATTTTCATCAACACCTTCAGAGTGAGTTTTGATGATTTTATTTCAAATTTGATACTGATTTTGACTTTAGTTTCTTGGTTTTGATGACGAGGAAGATAACATTTTATGAGACCATCGATTCTGAGTAGAAATGGTGAGGGGAAAAACAGAGATGAGAAGGATAGAAAATGCAACAAGTAGACAAGTAACATTTTCAAAGGGAAGAAATGGTTTACTGAAGAAAGATTTTGAACTTTCTGTACTTTGTGAAGCTGAAGTTGCTCTAATAGTCTTCTCACCAAGAGGAAAACTCTATGAATTCTCCAGCATTACCAGGTATTTTCCTTCCATTATTTTTTCCCTTTTTTTTCATAGTAGTACTACTCTTGATTTACATGTTTGTTGCTAAAGTAGTCTTTACTGTCCTTTTCTCTATAAACATTCTCCGTCTCTCATCTTAGCTCATCCTTCAAATTCAAAAAGCTGAAACCAAAATCCCTTTTTCCGGATCTTAATTTTCATCACACAGTCATTTTTATTCAGTTTTTCATCCACAGATCTGTGTTTTTTTTTCCTTCACTTTTTTTTTTGGTCATTCAACACATAGATTTGGTTCATTCAGCTCATACTCATCGAGTTCTGGTTTCTATTATCGAGTTCATCATTAGCAACCGCCTCGAGATTTTTTTAGTTGTTTTAAGTAAAACTATTGGTCCATTTTTGAGATATTTTTGTGTATTTTTTCGAAGATCAAGAATGGTCATTATTTTTTTGTTCTCAAAGTGGGGGAAAACATGTTGTAGATAATCGTAGTCTACAAAATGCTGAGATTTGGAACGTAAGTTAATGTATGTCAGAAGGTCACACTGACCATACCCAAGTTGCTAGGGATCTGTAAAGGGATCTAAACACGATTAACAACACCCAAAGACAAACACAACAATAAGTATGTTAGAAAAACCCCTGTGACATTGTTAATCAAGAGATGGAAATTCTATATTTTCTTTAAAACTTGTGATTCGGGAACCTGATATGGTTTTTTGCTGTTTTTCTAGCTTACTTCTCCAGTTAGAAGTTTTTCTATATAGTAGGAGATACTTAGTCTTGTTTTATGTTTTAAAAGATTTTTTTTTTACTATACATAAGATGTATCCAGTTATCAACACATACCATACATTATTGTGTATTCATCTTAGTTCTGCTGTCAATAATAGTTACCACTTACTGCTGTATTTTCCTTTTCCAGTTTCACTTGGTTTTGAAACTTAAGACTGTCATTAAAGATTTATTTTATTCGTAACTGTGGTTTCCAGTATGCGAAAGACGATCGAGCGCTACCGGAAGTACAACAAAAATGTACAGGTCAATTACAACAGCAACAACAAAGCAATAGAACAACAAAATTCACAGGTCAGGTCACCTCTTTGACTTGAACATTTTTAGTCAAATATCTTGTGTCTTGTTTGTCGGAATTCTGATAAGTTGGTTCGAATGCCCTATTCACTAGTATTTAGATGTAGATACTAGCTAACGCCAACTACACAGGTTTCATATTAGGACATCGAGTGTGTAGTAAAATGTGAAGTTAGTGCTTGAAAATGTGAAACTGTCAGTCTGGAAAAGTAGATAAATGGTAGCTCTTAAATGACTACTGCAATTTAGTACGATCTTGTAATATGTGGTTGTTGATAAATATACAATCCTAAAGCATGCAAGCAATACCTCTCTGGAGGTGTGGAGTCTATGGACTTCCATGGAAAGTTGAATAAGCCAATAACTTTGCTTTTGCACGATTCCTTTTGTGTTACGGCCGAGGTGGTATTTTTTAGTGGTGTAATGAGGATTGTTGTACATACTAGGATAGATAAAATAGTATTCCTCCGTCCTAGTTTACTTGCCTAAATTGGGGATTTTTTTTGTCCTAATTTAGTTGCTAGGTTTCATATTTTTCCCCTATGTTTGAATCAGGTCATGGTATTGAGAATTGTGTAATTCAATTTCTTATACACAATCTTAAATGGTCCTCTCTCAAGTAAAGACACATTTTTTTTTCGAATTCCTAAGTAAAGACCAAAAAACTAGATATGTAAAAACTATGTATTTTAAATACTAGCTTGGGGTAATTTTGGAAAAAAAATCCTCTCTCTGCTTTCCTTAATCTTTGTGCAAAAACCAATTTAAAAAAGTAAATTAAGACGGAGGGAGTTTCATTTTTCTCTTTCATTAGGATTTATCCGTAAAGCAGAAGATTTCTGACAAGCCAAAGTTCTTTATTTTCCTGATAGACTAATGAAGTTCAAAACTCTGTTCTTTGTTGTACTATAAAAGTTGCTGCAGTGTGCTTTATTGTGTGTGCAGTTGTTTTGACAAATGATATATTAATAGTTTATATGAAGGCGTAAATCATTGTTTCTATGATCTGAAATTTGTGAGTGATGCAAACGAGATAAATATGGGTATACGAGTAACGTTCTAGCAACAATGTTTTTCAAATTACAGGGTGCCATAAAATCTTCTATTATTAATTAATTTCATTGCGAACTCGTGTCTTGTCATTTTTGTCAAGTCTATGAAATACTCTACTTAAGATCACAAAGATCTCTGAAGTTTTCGAGGAAGTAGACACAAGTTCTGATAATTAGAATTTATAATATCCAAGTCTAGTAAGCAATTGTATTTTCTTCGAAAAATGATTTAGAATCCAGTGTATACTATTGTCTTTTGTCACCTTATCACCCTTGCTTGCGTCAAAGAGCTAGTTCATTCACCATTTCTTCTAGATTCTTTTTTTATTTTTTTTTACTTCGATGTTTTTTTCGATAATTGATAATGTTAATGCACTTCTGATTTCTTAATTATTTGTTTGTCTCAGCAATTGAAATATGAAGCTGCAAACCTCACAAAGAAGATCGAGAATCTTGAAGCCTCTAAAAGGTTCAAAGACGAGAGCCTTTTCAACGTAGTGCGTTTTTTGTTGGAATGAGTTGTTTGCTTTAAATTCATTGTATGAACTTTGGAAACAATTTCGTGTAGGAAGCTAATGGGAGAAGGCTTAGAATCTTGCTCCATTAACGAATTGCAGACAGCTGAGAATCAGTTGGAGAAGAGCCTGCTTAATATCAGGGCAAGAAAGGTAAAATGATTTAATCCATGACGGCGTTATCATGTTCGATTTCTTTAAACTCGAAAAACACTAAATGAACATAAACATATCTTTGATGTCTTCCTGTTTACTTTAGAATCAGTTATATAGGGAAAAGATTGAGCAACTAAAACAAAAGGTAAATTGATAAGTTACATGTCACTTTATTAGATTCGCGCATTCCGTTAATCTTTTTGTTTGTTTTAATGATTGGTAGTAATTTGCAAATGAACATTGTTTCGCTTGAAATTTCAGGAAAAGCAGCTATTAGAAGAGAATGAAGTTTTATGTGAGAAGGTAATTTCAGGAGTTAGTTTTATTTTCATTTTCGGACTTAAAAAAAGAAAAGTACAAAATGTGAACGTGTTCTAGTCACTCACTTCTGCCATCTATTCGATTTTAATGGCGAAATTAAGCCCATCCAATAGTGGAATACCATGATAGAAAGGAGTTTGTATTTGAGCATGTGCAAACATACTTAGCTTGTGAGAACAGCATGAGTTTTTTAGGGAGAAACAAACAGGGTCGAGTTAAGTCTGATTGTGATTGTGACAAAAGAGAGAAGAGCAGACTCAAAGCTAGCTAGTTAATGTTGTTTGTCTTTTTTTGCCAATACGGTCTAACAACGAACAAGAGAAGGAAATAACAACCTATGAAACTAGTCCATATTCTCATGAGGTGGAAACTAAGCTACAAATTGGCGGGCCTGAAAGAAGATGACATAATGTGGTTATATATCCACAACCTATTACTTCTATCATTATAGTTTAGAAAATTACTGTAACTTAGTCTATTTTATTATCATTCAAAACCTTGAAAAATGGTTGGATCACTTGATGATCTTAACAAATCTGTTGTATGCAATGTTATTGTGTTTGATTTTGTTCTTAACAAAACAAACGAGACCATTTAACCTTGTCAAATCACCTTGTTGTTGGTTTATTGGAGAGTTAGGTTTGGTTGGGTTGATAGAAATTTCGAATCTGTTCCTACAGAGATATTATGATGTTGATGAAAGTGTGTTGACTCTTGTTGATTATGTAACCGATTTGCCTTGTAAAGATCCCGATCTCGAATCGGAATTATCAATTACTTCTATCATTATGATTGTACGTAGGCCCGAGGTAACCAAAGTTGATACTCATCATAAATATAAACATATAAACCTGTCATATAATTTATTCAGTAAAATAGGTAGTCCTGATTTTCAAAATCATACGGCCAATTTCTTGTGTTAATGTAATCAGAACTGAATTTTCTGATATTGAGGTGTGTAAAATAAACCAGTTTGAGTATATGAGTGGTGTAGGAATTTAATTTAATATTTATATAGAACAGGGCTGGATTCTTCGAAGAAAAAAATGTCTCTTCCTTGCAAACTTCTATTATCATACAGAGACACTTAAATTTCTGGAATTACAATGGAAGAAGCTTAACTATTCCAAATGTTGGTCCTACTAGAAGTTTAAATCTTAATGTTCCATGGACACTACCGATTCTAATTGTTTTAAGCTTAACTATGATGCATCTTGGATTTACGCCACAGATTATCTTTGGTTTTGGCCTAATATTAAGAGATGATGCGGGTAATGGAAGAGCGAGAAAAGGAGGGATCTTCATTGTCTCAAGTCTTTGAAAAAGGCGAAGCTTTAGCTCTTTTACAAGGAGCTAAATGGGCGAGAGATGAAGGCTTATCGCATTTACGGCTTGAGGGGACCGTGAAAGGATTGTAGGTTTCATCCAAGGAAGACTGACTTTGATGGACTGGAGAAATCAGATGGTAGTCAAGGAAGCAGTGCAAATCTTAGCAAACTGCAACAACTTTTTGGGTTTTAAATTTGTCCATAGATCTGGCAACTCTGTGGCAGATAAGTTAGCGTCGGAAGCAAGAAAATCCTCCATTTTTAACACTTGGAAGGAGGATTTTCCAACTTTCCTAAATATTCTTCTTAGTATAGATAAATTAGGTAATCAGGAAGAAGGTGGTAGTACTACCATTAGGTTGTTGTCTACATCTCAAAATAGGGCCTGTCGTGTTTTGATAACGTGACAACAACATGTGTTGCTTTTTTTTCGTTTGCTTTGTATTTCGTTTGGGTTTTAATACATTTCACTTATTCTCAAAAAAAAAAATCAAACTAGGGCATTGCCCACTACATAAAGTTTCAAAGCAACTGTCATTGTGACATTTTTTTTTTTTTTTTTTTTGATGCAAAAAGAAATTTATTGATAGAGTTAAGAGGTTACATGGTTGTCCATACCAATCCACTCATTTACATCATGTGGAAAAGCGGATTGATAGGGAAAAAAATGACTTAGAAATTCTAGCTTTTTTTGCTAGCTTATCTGCAACACCATTTGCATCTCTTTTGACAGAGACACACTTCCATTCCTCTAATCTTTCTAGCAAAAATTTAATATCTAAGATAAAATGCCTATTCATCCAATGAACATAAGAAGTTTGCTCATTGATTGACTTAATGACTACCTCACTATCACTCTCAAAAACTACTTTATTATAGTTTTCAATGCCTGCAAAAGTAACAGCTGCCAGCATAGCTCTGCACTCTAGCTCCTCCACTTCTATTCCTTTCTTCATTCCTCCATCAAAGTATTCCCCTTGCACTCCAATGCAAGTACCTGCAAAATCCCTAACAATTAGACCAATGCCACCTTGAGAATTAAGCTACTTAAATGAGGCATCTAGATTGATTTTTAAAAATCCAGCATCAGGGGGCTTCCATCTTTGAACCTGTAAGTGAACATTGTGACTGTTTGAATTATGAGTATTCAAAACAGTAAGATTGTTAATCCCTGCAACTGAAATATCCCTGATAGGATTCTTATTCTGAAATATTTCAGTACACCTATCTTTCCAAATAGTCTAGGCAGTAACCATAAGAGTTTTGTTTATATCATCCCTAGTAATTCCAGAGCCAAAAACTATATGTGCACCAACTGAGAACCAAGAGATAACCCAGTTCCTAAAAGATCCATGTTGTGCTAAAACTGTACTCACATTTATATTAACTGCTAACCAAACAGAACTTGCATAAGGACAGTTTAGAATAAGGTGATCACAAGATTCAACTACATGGTTACATAAACTACAGTAGATGTCAATGCCATTCTTATATCTAGAAATCTTGTCTCTAGTTGGAATAATGTTCCTTATACATTTCCAAGCAAACAATTTTACTTTATGAGGAAGTTGAACTTTCGGAGAGATTTCCAAACCGAATCGGGACGAGAGTGGAACCAAAGAAGATTAGTTCCTCTAGATAACACATTGTAGACACTTTTAACAGTGAATTGACCCTTTCTGTCTGGTAACCAAATTAGAGAGTCCTTACCAGTAGCAGGCACAGACATATCAATAATTTTGTCAGCACAATCCTTATCAAACAGATAATAGATTAAATGAACATTCCAGGATCTAGTATTCTCAATAAAAAGATCAGAGACATAGGAGTAAGAAACAGTGTTCACTAAACCTTCAGCAGGAATAGGAGGATGATCTAGTCCAATAATCCAGCAATCAAGCCAAATTTTGGTTTTGGTTCCACACCCAATATCCCAAAAACTGTTCTCTTTTATGATATAAATACATTTATAAATGCCCCTCCAAATCCAAGAGCAATTTTCATTGAGCTTAGCCAAATGAAGTATGCTGCAATCCTTAAAATATTTAGCACTTAAAATTTGCACCCACAATTCCTCATCATCTGTGACAATTTTCCATACTAATTTGCAAATGAGAGCAGTATTAAAAGTTTCCAGATCTCTAATCCTAAACCTCCTAAATCCTTTGCTTGATTAATACTATCCCAGGCTACAAATTTGATACCTTTACATGTCTTATGACCCCACCAAAAATTTAGCTAGAGTGAATCAAGTTTACTAAGCAGAGTTGTAGGAATTTTAAAGCAAGCCATTTGATAAGTTGGCAAAGAATTCAAAAATGATTTAATCATAGTAGACCTACCAGATTGATTTAAAGTGATACTCACATAATTTTGAAGTCTAGCTTCAAAAGATTGCACAATGGGATCAAAAGATTTCAACTTAGAGTGTCTTAGTAATAAAGGAACACCTAAATATTTCTCAGAATCAGTAACAACATACATTTGAAGAGCTCCAGCAAGAAAATCACAGTAACCAGGGCTTAGATTATGGCTGAAATAAACACAAGACTTATCAAAGTTTAGCATTTGACCAGATAAAGCACCAAAATTCTGCAAAATCTTCAGAAATTCATTAACATGATGCATATCAGCTTGACCAAAATGAGAATGTCATCTGCAAAAAGCAAATGAGAGATAGGTGGAGCTTTCCTAGAGACTTTAACACCAGTTATAGATTTATTAGTCTCAGATATTAATAAGGACCTAGAAAGGTATTCCATGGCCACATTTTTTGGTTTACAGCCTAGCCACGTTTCAGATTAATTGCGTGGCTACTGGTCATAGGTATCACTATAGCTACGTTTTATGTCACCATGTAGCATACCATTTGGTCATGGGTTTAAACCTAAACCATTTGACTGTAGCCATAAGGCACCTTTTGGTCATGGGTTTAAGTCTAAACCCATCACCCGTGGCCATAGATGAGTATGTGGTCACATTTACCAATTGTGTATGTGTCTAATGTTTTGGGTGGCATTAGACACGCCTGTTCAATCGAGGGGGTAAGTGAATTTATTTAGCCACTTTGATTTTTTTTGTGTCCAAAATGTAGGGTTCATAGACATGTTACATGTCCAAAGCATTGATCGCACCGGTTCAAGGATTATACGGATTTGTATACCCATGTACATGAGTATAGTTTGCGCCACAAGTATCTTGAGTAGTTTATTTTTTTTCGTCCTTTGACATCTGATACACTGTAATGTAAATTTTGCTTACCAATTTAGGAATCGGTATCTTGATCAGTTAATTTATCATGTAGTGGTCATATTTAATGAAAACGGTGTTAGTCACTAAGCAAAAACTATGCACCATTTAGGGTGTGGTGAACTGAATCATGTGATGCCGTCACATCATGTGCTAAAGCATTAACAATACTCTTTCAAAGAGAAAACTTCATCAAGATCAATGGCTTTGCCAAAACTAACATCTTTGCAGAAAGTAAATTTCATCATCACCGGCTTTGCCAAAACTAACATCTCCGAAGAACAAATTTGCCAAAACTAACATCTCCGCAGAACAAATTAAATGACAAAAAAATTAATAAAATTCTTTAAAAAAAGATTGACCACTCTAGATGATCCAAGTCCGCGGAAATATGAAATGAGAAATGAAGAAGATTGCAATGAAAAATCCAATAAACCAAGAAGTAAATAAATCCGCTATAGTCAACTTCCTTGATCTCTGGTCCAGCACCACCAGCTCATGCTGCAAGACCATCAGCATCCATCCCAGCAGCAGGTCTAAATCAATCATGGCTACCAAGGATTCCCATAAGATAGAATGAGAAATTATCTTATGGTGGTCAGCTGCATAATTTGGAGTCCTGTAGTAAAAAACAATCAAGAAAGTTATTCTAAGGCTGAGCAAAAATATTCGATGGCACGATTACCAATTTAGAGCTAAAAGGCATATATCTGGTGAAAACTTGCTATGGAAAATATGTTTTGTGTATATCACCAGCAATGAAAATGTGAACATCTTCACAGGGAATATATGTAACAAACCTGGGAAGTCTGAGCAAGCCTGTGAACAAGTGAATGCTTTGCTGTTGTAGGAACCAATTTTTTCATAAAGCTTCCATGTTTGTCATAGCCAGACGATTCAATAACCCCAGTTACTGCAGCAGTGGCATCTACCTGCTTCATCTGTAAGGTATTACTATGATTACTATGATCCTCGTGGAAGATAGCAAGTCTCTCTTTACTACCAGTGTATTTCTTGCAGTCCATGCATTTACCATTTTCAGAACAAAGAATGTTTCCTTGGAAGCATTTGCGCTATTTCTTAAGACATCCTAATTTCTTGCAATGTCATTGAGATGTCACCATTTTCCTCCTAATTATTTGGGTTTAGACAGTCCATGTTTTTCCAGCAAGAGAAAGTGGGAATCTAGCAAATGGGAATATGCGAATAGCAAGTTTTAGTGTGAAGTTCTTCACAAACATAACTTGCTAAATTGGGAATGTGAACATGGGAATCTAGCAATATTTGAAATTAGTCAACTTCATTTTCTCATGCCTCTGTTTCTTACATGTTAAATTGTTAAACATAACCTAGCAAAACGCAACACAAACATGGAACTATGGGAAGTTTGGGTTTATATTTAGTTATTTACACATTGGTTGTCAATCAAAGACCTATTTTGAAGTAACCACGTATTAGATAATATTGTAAGAGTACAGAAAACAAAATAATAGATGTGTGTCAAAAATTACCATTAAAAACATATGTTAGATGACAACACATATTTGTTTGATCGTGTTCAGGGAAAACTGAACAGTAGAAATCCCATGATCACAAATATCTCTAGATTAATAACTCAAGTTTTGATTCAGCTGAACAGGATGATACACCAAAAATAATTATGAAACAAGATGGTCACTACAGCATAATTTTCATCAATTCTGAACCAGCCATTAACGAACATGAAAGATAATAACCCGTGGACACGTTTTTTAAAAACATAATGAGCTAGACCACATACCTTAGTGTCACGAACTCCATGAGAACTACTAGCAATCTTTGGCCGGAATGCATTTGGATTACCGCTCTAAAGTAGCTTCCACAGACTCTTGCCTAGAGATCTTGTTCTTAACATTATTAGAACAACTTGTGCAGTTGCATCCATCACGGTAAACTCCTGAACCAAAGTAGTCACTAAATAAAATTAGATAACTTAGGAAACCTCCAAATTCAAAATAATAATAATAAAAAAAATCAAATTAATACAGCCCCGAAATCAATGTGTGACTACAGGGAACAAGGTAAATGGGTATACCTTCTTTTCTTCATCTTCAAAATCAATGTGCTTTCCCTTCACCGGTTTTTCCGAGAAGCTATGCCAGCCCGGCAAAAATGGATTCATATAATGATATCAACAAATGATCCTGAAATTAAACTGACATTATCAAAATGAGTTGAAACTCCATAATAAATGGAATAAATCTACAGATAATTCTGCTTCCACACAAAACAAATAAAAAGACACACTTGAAGGTTAATTATAGTGCCGGTCTTAATAAACTAAGGAATTGGGTTATAGATACCATTACAAATAATGAATTTCGAGTCAAAGAACTTCTGAACTGGGATTCTTACTGCTCACCACAATCACATAAATTCAAAGTATCAATTTTTTTTTCTTTTTTTTTTTCTAACGACAGACTTTCCTTAATTTCAGTGAAAGTTGAATGGCATGAGACATCAAGGCAAAATCGGTTAGCTAGAGAACTATTCAATCAAAACCGTTTAAAACTCATGAAGAGAAAAAAAATCCCAAATTGAAACATCCTGCTCATAAATATCCAGATAATTTGAATAATGCTTCTTCAACAACCCTCAACCAAAATAATGTCATTTTACGCAGAGTCCTTCCAATGATTTCAGAGAGTCTAACAAGAAAGGTATCTGGTGGAGCAGCATGAACGTCTCTAGGCAAAGAAATCGCTGTTGAACCAGAATGATTCCTCTTTAGGAAAAGTTGACACTCTGCGAGTATCTCGCAGATATTACAACGAAATTTATAGCTCATCTGAGGGATTATGCACGAAATTAACTAAGAAACTCAAGGTAAATTGAATATAATTTATAACTACTGTAAAGCCATTGCATCACCAGCATCTTTCTTTGTCGTTTAACAACTGATGTCGGGGGGATCTTAGGTGCATTTTTATTCAGATAAATGGATATATCATCTTTTTCTCCATCTTCAAAATCTCTGAAAAATCATAAGGTGGTCCCTTTCCTGTTTCCAGCAAGCAATCATATCTCAAAACACTTCACAATCCAGCTAGTCTTAATTATAAACTACTGAAAGTTTGATGTACCTTCATTCTGGGATGAATCTGTTTACTAATTTTGTTAATCCCTGGCGGACTCCACCTGGGAGCTATCATTCTTATTGTCTGCTTCTTGTTTCCCTATCCTCATGTTTTTAAACCTATCCTGCCAATCATGTGTTTCTCCCTAACTGCACAACATTTCCAAAAATGCACCGATTCACTAATTGCGACCAACAATTCTACAGGAGTTCAAACCAATTTATACGTTTAACTACAAGAACTTAGAACTTAAACACTGCACAAGCCCTGTTAATTATAATCAAACCATCATGACACCACACTCATTTGTACTCAGCAAGTTTCTGAATAAGAAAAAATGACCCATCTCTTGAAACAATGAACAGGGAAGAAACTTTTCAACAACTCAACAAATTTTAAATCAAATCATACCCATAATCTGAAAACTCGAATAATCAAATCTATAATCAACGTGAACAATATGAGAATAATAAAAAGACCTAGCTTTTATTGATTTTGAGCCGATTCATATGAATCCAATCAAATAATAACTCACATAATTAATAATGAAAAACAGATCTTCATACCTCCAAAATCAGTGTACGATTATTGGAAAAAAGATAAATCGATATATCATCTTTTTCTCCATCTTCAAAATCTCTGAAAAATCAATAATTGATAAGATAAAATCTCAATTTACCAGATAGGTTTTGATTTATGGTTGATTAACCACTCAGAGATGTATTGTTTTCTGATTTTGTTTGAGAAAAAATACTCTACTTCTTGTTTATTGATGTTTTGGTGGTGAACGGTGGAAGTGGTGAAGTTTTGTTCATGGATTTTCTCGGAGAGTTCGTGCTTGAAAAGAGGAAAGAGGAAAGGAGTAACCAAAGAGGGAGGAATACGATAGGATGTGGTTAGGGTTTTGAGGGAAAATAAAAATTACTTAAATTTTAGGGGGAAATAGTGCGCCAAAACTTCGTTGTTCCCGCCCATTGAGATCGCAATTTTCCCTCCTTTGTATCAGATGGTAAACTGGTGATCCCATATGAGTTTTTGGGTTTGCATTATATTCGTTGGATTCAAGATTCTAATTTTCTATTGGTCGAATAACAATATACAGATTGTACTTTGTAATATTGCCATTTTCATTTTAGTAAAAAATAATAATAATAATTCATAGGTGAACAAATTGATAATTATGTGATCTAAGATTGTCATTTCTTGCAGGTCGTAATGAAGTTTGTACTTGAATAAAAATGTAAATATTTAAGCATCAAATGAGATTGGGCGAGTTGAAACAAAATCCGAAGCCAAAATTGTTGACTAAAGATACAATTGAGTGAGGTCGAAGTGAATAAGATCCGATGAAATTGAGTAAAATTATATTCAATTGGATGGAGTCTAATTCCAGCCTAGCTCAAATTTCGCGGTTGATTTTAATTTATATACCAAAAGAAGTTGAAAAAAAAAAGTATACCGATGATACAACACTTGCAAGAAGTTGTTCGTCCAATAATCTGAAGCTAATAATGTTGGATGGATCGGTAATCGAATCCTCAAATTCGATTAGTCAAAATAAGCGTTACCTAATGTCTGTGAGATAAAATGGAGTACGATTCGGTTAAACTGAGTATTGTCTAGTGATTTCGAGTATAATTTGATGGAATGATGTAAAGTTGAGTAAAATTGGATCAAATTGTGGATAACAGTAAAAGTAAGGGTTATCCAGTGATTGTGGAAGAAAGTTGAGTATATTAGGATTTAATTGGAACAGAATTATGTGGATAATCGGTTATACTGAGTATAATATAGTGATTTTGGATATGCTTTGGTGAAATCGAGTAAATTAGATTAAATTGGTGTATAATTAGTCAAGGAAAGCGTTATCTAATGATAAAGAGAGAAATTTGTGCATAATTGAATTACATTAGATGAAATTGGGTCAATGATCGGTCATACTGAATATCATCTAGTGATTTTGAGTATGATTTGATGGAATGGAGTAAAATTGGATAACGTTGCCGTTGGATTTAATTTGTACAGAATCAATTAAAGTAATAGTCATCTAGTGGTTGTGAAAGAAATTTGAGTTTAATTGGAGTGAATTGGAAGGAATTACATGGGTAATCAATCATACTAAATACGGTCTAGCGATGTTGAATATGATACGATGGAATAAAGTATAATTGAGTAGGTTACAACAATAAACTATAAAAGCAAAATCTGAATGCAAATCGAAGAAAAAAAATATTGTGAAACTTGAACATGAATTGGTATGCCGAGAAAAATTGTGAATTATCTTAAAAAAAATTATTCGTAAAATTATGACTCCCTATGAAATAAAGTCTCATGTTGAAAAAATCAATAAAAATGCACCCATTAAATAAATAGTCACTAAGAAGATTAAAACGAAGTTTGTGATCCGTAATTGGGTTATTAAACTGAGGAGTCAATAGAAAAAATATTATACACAAGTATGGTGTGCCTAAGGAGTCAACTAATACAATTTGGTCGAAGAAAAATTGGAAAATATGGTTTCATATTGTAGTCGAAGATGAACATAGCTGGCTAAATCTACACGACATCTCTCTTGATGGTTGTGGCTTAGCGCTTAATGTGAAATTAGTCTTATCCCATAGTTGTGGTATAGCGTTCGATTTTGAATTAGTCTTAGCCGGTGCTTGATTTTTGATATTATACGGAGAAATATTAAGACACACTTTGGTCTATTGTTTTCTTTTTTTTTTTTTTTTTTTTTTTTTTTTTTTGAAGCATGTTATTTATCAAATACTAAGGGACTATTACACGAGGCCAGGGTATATAATACCCCAAGATCCATCGGTTACTATAAGATTGGCAAGCCAAAGATCTATATCAACATGATCTTTGGGTGCGAAAGCAGTCTTCAGATCGGAGTTACATCGGTGGGGATGTTGGAGTCGAAGGTCAGAAGGCTCAAAGTTGAATTCAACTTTACTCACTTTTACTATATTCCATCAAACATGCTCAAAGTACTAGGTCCTACTCAGTTTGACTGATTATCAACCTAATTCAATCCAATTATATTCAATTTTCACTCAACATAAATAGACCACACTCACTTTGACTTATTCAATTCGATTAAATCTAATTTTACTTAGATTAATCAAAATTCCTATGTCATACTCTCACTATAATCGGTTACTCGCATAATTTATCTAGTTTTGTCCAACTAAACTCATTTGTCAGTCATTAACACTAGATGACACTTACTTTATGACCAATTATGCACTTAATGTCCGTAAATAGCCAGATTTTTTGAGTGCACCGAAAAATTGTGAGCATCAAATAGAGACTAGTGCGTCAATTATAATATAAAGAACATAGTTCTTTGACCAAAATTTATTCTTACGTTGATTATTTTTATCTATTTTTTTCTTGGTCTATTTTTTTTTTTTTTATATTTTTTGAAGCATGAAATTCATGAAATTCTAATTTTTGTTTATACATGGAAAATGGTGTCGCAAAATAATAATGTCATATGTTAAAATATAGTATTTTTAAAAGATAAGATTTAATTTAGGTTTTCAGAAAAGAAAAAAAAGTTTGAAAAAGAAGCACTGTCGATAAATAGTAGTATTAGATGTGAATGACCACCGTTGGATGTTCTTATCAATAATCGCTTGTTATAAAACCCTCAACTAAGCCGCCTCTAAATACACTCTCCTTCTCCTTACCCTTGCGCCTCAATTTCTCTTCTTCTTATCCAACTAATTCGATTGATCCAATTATCTGCCACTTACTCCTATTTTCTGATCGTAGAAGAAGATGATGGATTCATCCGCCGAATCTTCAAACTCGTATGAACTTTTTTTCACTTGGATGTATCACTTTTAATCTGTTTCAGTTGATTTTGGTTGTTGGTTTTTGAATTGATTTTTTTTGTGTGAATTTTTGGATACATGAAGGGAACGAAGGGATAATTCAGTAAACCTAGCTATTTTGGATTGTAACCAAGCTGCAAGTTAATTTGTCGTGGATGAAGGATGAACCATGATAACGTTGTTGCACCCACAAACCCCGAGACCATGGAAATGTTACAACTCTTTGGTGGTGATACCATCCTTATCAAGGTAACATCTTTTATATATGTTTGATTGTTAGGGTTTCGAATATTTGTGTTAATTGTTATGTGGATTATTACAAAGAAACTTCGAACTGTTGAGTCTTATTGCTATGCTGATGTAGTTATTTGTTAGGTTTAAGAATTCTAAGGTATGGGAATTATTCGGTGAGAGTCCTTCAGTAAGGGTTGGTTTTGGATCTTTACTTGTATGCTGAATTTTTTGAGTGGGTGAAATGCTTCAATTCAATTAGGTTTGTAAGTGTTTTTGTTAATCTTTTATAGGTGTTATACTCAAAATTGAGTGGGTGATAATGCTTCAAGTCTATTGGATTTTGTCATGTACTTACTCAGAGCCTTGGGCTTATTTAATGGGTTGCAGAGACTATTGTTAATTCTTAGGTTTTTCTTTGTTGGGCTTGTGTATTTGAATCAGAATAGGGTTAAATTAATTCCTAGAGTTCTGTGTAAAATTGATGTAATCCTGACTGTTGATTTTGTCAACCAGGAGTGGGCAGTTAAGTAACCAAGGATTGTGTAAGTTGGAGAGCAATGAAAAACCTTATTTTCCTTGGAAGATAACCTAGGCTCTGGTTTCAGAGAGAAGGTAGCTTGCTACCAATAAATTCATTCATCCTTGTACTAGATCGGTACAATTGGTATCGATCTTCAATTACGGGACCTCAATCATGACAAAGGTGAGAAACACACCATTAACGGTGTTCATACACTTGCTCGAGGCAAACGCAAGCGCAATCCAGGAAATTCGTGATCAATTGAAGATCCTTTCGAAGCATCAATTTGCTCAAATCTTTGCTAGTGAAGCTAAAACGAACGCCAATTTTGATCGTATCTTCACAGCCTTACAGCTTTTGCTACCTCCGGAGACATAATCTGATGAAACAATAGGTTCGGGTTCTCATCAAGATTCATCAAAAGGATCTCATGGAAATCGTGAGCTGATTCACACTTCACATACTAGTAAGTTTTCTCGAACTCCCAAGGTTGATTTTCCACGATTTGATGGAACTAATCCAAGGGGTTGGGCTCAAAAATGTGAACGCTATTTTGCTTTTCATAATTTTCCTGAATCCGACCGAGTTGATATGGCCGCCATCCATTTTGATTCAAAAGTAGATCCATGGTTCTTAAATTATCAACAGGGGTAAGCATAAAATATCTTGGGATGTATTTGTTCGGGATACGTGTGTTAGATTTGAGGACGTTGCACATGACAATTATGTTGGTAGTTTTAACAAGTTATCTCAGACTACTATAGTTGAGGATTATTATGATAGATTTGAGCACTTTAAAGCTTTTATGGTAGCTAATAATCCAACATTACCTGAATCTTTCTATACCCTGAGTTTTATTAGTGGTTTGAAGGATGAAATTCGCACTACAGTTCAAATGTTTAAGCCAGAAGATACTTCTCGTGCTTTTTACTTAGCTAGAATGCAGCAGGCTTCTCTTGTTAACATTCCCAAACCAATCAAGTACCCTTCTCGGCCATTCATTCCTTCACCTATCTCTATTCCTCAGAATTCATCCACATCCAAACCATTCTTTTCCACCCCTCATAATATGAATAAACCTTCTACTTATTCTTCAACCCCTTTCATTACTCACCCACCTACACCAACAAAAATTGATCCCCCACTTCCACCTATTAAAAAGCTTACCCCTCAGCAAATGAAAATTCGCAGAGATAAAGGGCTCTGCTATAACTGTGATGAGTTCTACAGGCCTGGCCATCTTTGCAAAACTCAGCAGTTATTTATGCTTGTTTCTAATGAAGAGGAACTTAGTGATCAGAGTGACTTATCATCACCTGATGAGCATATGACAGATTCTCCTTCTAGTTCAGATACAACCATGGAAATTTCTTTACACGCCCTGACAGGCACTAATGTTCATGACACCATTCGTATTTCGGGACTTCTCAATAATCAACACATTATGGTTCTGATTGACATAGGAAGTACGCATAGTTTCATTGATTCTAAATTGACAGATAAGCTTGGTCTCCACGTCTCACCTACAGGACATATGCTAGTTACTGTTGCAAATGGAGATAGCACCATCAACAACGTTATCTGTCGAGGCCTTCAATGGGAAATGCAGGGTTATAAATTCTCTGCTGATTTACGAGCTCTTCCTCCCGGTGGTTGTGACATGGTGCTTGGCGCAGATTGGTTACGACAGTTAGGTGATGTAACTTTCAACTTTGCTCAGCTAAAAATTTCTTTTCTACATCTAGGGTGTCAGATTACACTAACTGGGAGTTCTTATAAGCCCTCTCTTAGCCTTATCAGTGCTACTACTCTTAAGAAGTTCTTCAAGAGTAAGGCCCCTGCCTTAATTGGCCAATTTTTTCATGTTAATGCTACTCATGTACAACAACTTCCTAGTGAAGTTTCTACCTTACTAGACTCCTTTGATGATGTCTTTTCAACACCCACCCAACTACCACCTTCTCGTCCACTTGATCATAAGATTCCACTTAAACCTAATTCAACACCTACTTCCCAAAGACCATATAAATGCCCCTTTATTCATAAAGCTGTAGTGGAACATCTTGTCCAAGAAATGCTATCTGCAGGGTTGATTCAAAAGAGTCATAGCCCTTTTGCTGCACCAATTATTTTGATCAAAAAGAAGGATGGAACGTGGCGATTTTGTGTGGATTATCGCAAACTCAATGACATGACTGTGAAGGACAAGTTTCCTATTCCTTTAATCGAAGAACTGTTGGATGAGTTGAATGGTGCAATTATCTTTACGAAGATTGATTTACTGTCAGGCTATCACCAGATTTTGATTTATCCACCGGACATTCATAAGATGGCTTTCCGCACTCATCAAGGCCACTATGAGTTTCGTGTCATGCCCTCCGGCCTTACGAATGCACCTGCAACATTTCAAGCATTGATGAATGAGGTTTTTCAACCATTTCTTCGCAAGTTTGTACTCGTATTTTTTGACGATATTCTTGTGTACAGTTCCTCTCTTGCAGATCATCTGAAACACCTTCATGTGGTTTTTTCTTTACTATGCCAACATTCCATGTATGCTAAATTCTCCAAGTGCACTTTTGCTCGGCCCTCAACTTGAGTACTTGGGACACTTAATCACAGAGGCAATGGTGTAGGCTGCAGGATCCTAACAAGGTTGCCGCTATGATTAGTTGGCCTCAACCAAAAACCTTGAAGCGATTACGAGGGTTTTAGGCTGATAGTTATTATCGTAAGTTCATTAAAGGGTATGGCAATATTTGCAAGCCTCTGACAGATTTGTTGAAGAAAGATTCATTCTTTTGGACTGAAGAAGCCACCACAACATTCTTCTCCATCAAAACAGCAATGACTTAAGCCCCAATTTTGGCTTTGCCTGATTTCAACAAGCCTTTCACATTGGAAACTGATGCATGCTCAAAGGGTGTTGGTGCAGTGCTCCTCCAAGACAACAGAACCATAGCATTTTTCAGTAAGCCTTTAGGCCCAAAGGCTTTAGCATTGTCAACTTATGAAAAGGAGTTCTTGGCCATGGTAATGGCAGTTCAGAAGTAGAAGTATTATTTGAGTCATGCTAAATTTGTGATCAACACAGACCACTAAAGCTTGAAGTACCTAATGGAATAGAAACTTTCTTCAGCATTGCAACAAAAATGGCTGGTCAAGCTCCTGGGTTTCGATTATGTCATCTACTATAAGAAAGGCAAGGATAATCTGGTTGCTGATGCACTCTCTAGGTTACCACATGGGTCTTGCTCTACAATGTCATTATCCCAACCTCAGTGGACTAGTGATGTAGTTGCAGGAAATCCTACACTACACCCCTCACAAGAATCCACACAACTAAGCCATTGAAGATGAACAATTATAGTTTTTATTGATTAATTTCTTGAATGTTTACAAGACTAAAATGGAAAAAGAGCTAAAGAAATTACAATTACTGTAAACTTTCTCTCTCTTAATGAGTTGCTCAACACTTTGAAAAAGATCTCTCCTCTAATAGGCCTATTCGGCTCTTTATATAGGGTATTACATAATGGATGACAGCTAAGCTGTCCTTTATTTTCGGGAATGACTTGCGAAGTGTCGCAAGTGTACAAATGCATAATCTCGCGACACTCCTAATTCTCGCTAGATCTTCACACCTTTCTCGTGTTCTGGATGTCGTCATTCATTGCGTCACTTATTTTACTCGTCTGCGACGCCTTCGCTACGTAGTGTTTATAGATTTCGCAGAGGTGTTGGTGTTGCGATATTCTGATCCTACATCTTGCCTCTTCTCATGTCTCCTCTGCGAAGAAGAGAATATCATGAGAATTATTATTTTCAAACTTCCGCAACTGTTCATTTCTTTCCATTAATCTACCGCTAGGATTCCGTGAATTAGGCGTAACTGCCTACACGTGTCAAATTCTCCCCTTTTTACCGGTACATTTAATGTTAACCGGTCACTTTTTTCTTGTCTATTTAAGGAGAAATTCTTCATGAGGATGTTTCATTTCTTTTATTTCATCTTCTTCATCGTATGCAACTTTTTACTGCTATTTTTCTTTCTGCAATTCTTCATCGTCTTCTTGTTATTATCTCCCTGCTACTGTTCTCATCACCTTTACTCTTGTTCTCATCACCTTTCTCGCCATGTTTCTATGGAGCCGTCAAGGTTTGTTGATTTTTGCCAAAATTGATCTTTTTTGTGATTGATTTGTTCTATCAAAATTGTTTTATCCTAATATTATTCTTTCTCTAATGATTTCCTTGCTGTTTTTGTTTCAGTAAGAATAAATCTAACACCAAGTTCACAGTTCTAAACCCTACTGTTCAGTGGGCTCATTAGAAAATCATTGTTACTAAAAGGAAGATGCGAATAGCAAGGCATTAAGAAACATTTATTCTTCTAATAACAATATTGTTACCTCTGTTTCTTATTTGACTTGTGATTCGCAGGATGACAAAAATACTGATAGATCCCCCAAGAAACCTCGTCGTTCTAAAAATGTTGAATCCTCTGGTTCCTTTCCTATATTCAAGCTCAAAACTCCTTCTGCGATATCGTCGCAAGATAAACCAATACTTTCTGTGATATATTCACAGGATAAACCAACACCTTCTGCGATATCTTCGCAAGATAATTCTACTTTAGTTATTTCTCAAAATGTCGCTGCCGATTTTCCCCCTATACCTGAGTTTTCCATAAACGAAGTCCCTCAAGATGAACCCTTCTCTTCTCCTATTATTAATGCTTCTGCCTCACCTCCAATCATTGATCTTCATCAGATTTCCTCTTCTCATGACATTCCTATGACAAAAGATGATTCAACTCTCCCCTCTTCTGTCATCACTACCTCTTCTTCTAAGTCCATTCCTCTTACTAAAGAAAATCTGGAAGGAATGGATGTGGCTTTCAAAGTCTTATCAGATATCATGAGTGACGCCAAGAAGACCTCCACTGATCCCATCAAGTCTAGTGTTTGCGAGTCTTTGAATAAATACTTTAGTTCTGACAGGATGTCGCAAATGTCTTTAGAACAAGAGAATCAAGTGATGAAGAATAATCTTCAAGATATGACTGCGAAGTGTGACACTCTCCATCTTGAGAATCAGAAATTTCAAAACGTTTCATTGGATCGAGATAATCTTTGCAAGAAGAACGAAGAATTAAAAGGTATTACGCTCTCCATTTTATTTTTTTTATTTTTTTTTTTTTTTTTTAAAGACCTTGTTCGCCTTATAAGCTTTAAACCAGAAGCGAAAAATGGAGATTTATCAGTTGGAATATGTCGTTGAAGAAACTCGAATGGATAGATATGGTTGGATGGAGCAATATAACCAACTAGATAATCTTCATTCGTACTCTGTTGATCAAATATATAACCTTTCCAAAGAGAATTCTCACTTAGTTCAGAAGCAAGACTCGTTAAGTAATGATTTATCTCATCTCTCTTATTCTTTGGCTAAATCTAATTTGGAGTTGGAAACCTTATCAGATGAGAATGGAACTCTATCTCAAGAGAAGCGAGTTTTGTTAAATAAGTTAGCGATTTCTTCGCAACAACTTGATGTCTGTCAAAAAATATGTAACGAACAAGAACAATCTCTCTGTTCGCTGAGAAGTACACTCAAAGAATTCTTTCTTTGAGAGGGATAAGCTTATTCAGGGTATAATAACTTTAAGTGTGAAAACGAGCCAACTCAAGGATCAATATTCCAAGTTAAAAGAATCCTACTCATCCCTTGCTAAGGAGAATACCTTACTTGTTTCTAACGAAAAGAGTTTGCATTCTCGATTAAAAGGTCAGTTGGAGATAATTTTGATAGTGCCATGGATCATTTGGAGAGTAGTTGCTTGGCTTTGACCCAACATCTTATCTCGCAAAAGGAAGGTAGTCATAAAATTTGTTGCCTCACCCATTTTTTTCTTTGTCTTGTTTTCTTATGATATCCTCTTTTTGCGAATTCTTTATTTGTATAACTTTGTTATTCTTCATTTTTGTAGAATCTGAGAAAGATCTTCGTTCCTCCCTATCTACTTTGGAGTCTAGCTATGCCAAAATTCGCAAACAAAATGCGATTCTTGTCGCTGCTCTTGCTCGTTCTCGCGATCGGGCCGAAAGGAGATTTGATTACCTCAGTTACTCCAAAGATATTCAGAGCAGAAATCATCAGAAAGCACTTCTCCTTGATTTCATCTCAAAGCTGAAGTTATTTTGAATGAAGTCTTATTGTCCAAATCTCTTGACCCTATATATGTCGAACCTCTAGAAGTTGAGGATGATGAAATCCCTAACTCTCCTGATAGTGATTATGAATATGAAAGCGGCGAAGATCTCGCTAATGAAAAGATGATCCCATCAAACAATGAAGCTATCAATAATAATCCAGGTGAAGAGGGTTCTGGCAGGAATGCATTAACTGGCGAAAATATAGAAGCTGGTGAAGCTGATAAAATTGGTGAAGCTGATAAAATTGTTGAAGATGAAATAATTAATGCTGAGAAATGAACTTCTTTTGTAATTTCATTTCCTTTAGTTTCTTGATCTTCATAACTTCTTGCATATGGTGTTTTGTAAGGAATATTATGTTTTTTATTGAACAATTCTCATATTGTCTCTTACTTTCTTCTTTGCGATGAATGACCTGCATAAATAATATTTAATTTTTATAAATCTTTTGTCATATGGTCTTATTTTGCCTTCCTAGTTAAAGGTCTTACTGTGCCATCTCTTGTTATTGCGACAAAATCGCAGGACGTCTTTACACTTTCATGTAAAGACCCATTGATTTTGTCTTATCATATCTTAGTATTATTGCCTCTGCAGGATAATTTTATTGCGACAATATGACAGGCCTAAATTTTCTTGCGAGAATAAAGCCCCATGACATTGCCATCTTGCGACGAAATCGCAGGACGTCCTTACACTTTCATGTCTGATGACCCATTGATCTCGTCTTATCTTTGTCTTTTGTATTATTGCCTCTTCAGGATCATCGCACAAATATGACAAGCCTAAATTTTCTTGCGAAAATAAATCCTCATGACATTTGCGTCTTAAGACACTTATCAGCTCCCTAATGGAGGGTGTCGGCCTTATCATCTCCCTGGTTGCCCCTTCAAGGAGGCGTACATCGGCCATACAAGACTAGATCCTCCCATCCGGTCTTAACAACAACCAGTTGTTTTCGTAGCCTCTTATCCCTTATCCCTATATGGCTTATGGTTACGAGGCGCACCCTAAGTGGAGTTTTCTTGGCCGAGTGCAACATATGCCAAGACTTGCCAAGAATGGCCGAGACACTTCAAATGCCCCAGGCACTCTTGGCTCAACCGTGTACCTCGGCGCCTTAATCATACGCTGACTCCTTAGAAGAGACCCTCGGTCGTCCAACCAGGGTATAACCTTATATATATAGTTGGAAATCCAAGGTATCTCTCCCGGATGGGCTTTATTGACCCCAAATCTCCATGACCCGGGTTCCAGGGGCGGTGTAACCTTTTCCCTGATCCATGTTTAACAGATACCCCCTTTTATGACGTACTTTAGGTCTTACATTTGCCTCTTACGAAATTTTGATTCGCGAACTAGGGTGTACGCCATAGCAGGTTCGTCCCATTCTGATATGTTATTGTTTTTTTATTATCTCTTGTTATTTTCTTTGCGAGATTTTCGTATTCTCTTTCTTTGTTTCGTGCAATTTCGCAATGATTCTTTCGCAATATTTTCATATAAGTTCATTTCGCTTCAACCATACATTACTTCGCAGTCTATTCTTTTCCCACCGTCTTCTACGAGTAATATTTCTTTAGGTATAATCTATTCCACGGTCTATCCAATCTGTGGCCCACATCTTTGCCCTCAGGATCCATTAATCTATATGCCCATGTTCCGACTATCTCCTTGATGATATAAGGTCCATCCCATTTTTTCGCTTGACTTGCCACCACTTTCTCGCTAATATACTGGTGTTTCTCTCAATACCAAATCGCCTGGTTGAAATTCGCGTGTCTTGACACGTTTGTTATATTCTCTGGCTAATCTTCGCTGATAATTCTCCATATGCTGTAGTGCTATTTCTCCTTTTTCTTCTAATTCATCTAACTTGATCAAAATGTTACCCGCACTAAGATTTTTCTCCCAAGCTTCTCTCTTTGTCTTGATCGCTGTCGTAAGCGTCAAAAATAATTTCACTTTCTTACTCACTAAATATGAATGAAGTACAAGGTAAGGAAGAGTTCGTATCCACAGAAAGGCAACTGTTGTTATGCAATTTTCAGTTTCTAAGGTAACCAAGGGGGGGATGTTTGTTGTTTTATCTAATAAATAGAAGTAATTGAAAGCAAAGTAAGTAATTGGAATAATCAATAAAGAGAAGATATTGGTCACGGGATAGTATCATTCACAAACATGTATTTTCATCAATGATTAGAATTGGTATTTTAATCTCTCATCTACTAATAGTCCTAGGATACCTTGATCGCAAGTATATCCCGCTAATTTCCTGTTTTCATCACAACCACATTAAAAGATGCATATGTGAATTCTTCCTAGAAAGCAACCTAAAGTGTAAAAGCACAATTAGATTTAACTCCTAAAAGCAATAAGTTCTATGGAATAAGACTAATCAATGCAAACGAATGTGTAAAAGCACTAATCGTTTTAACAAAAGTTATGATTCACTTGTGACCAGTAGGATATATCACTACAAGCACTACCCACAATTATGCTACTTAGAAATCAGGGATAAACAACTTTTTCGTATTGAAAACCCTAATATAGCTCTAGAGATGAATGTAAATCGGATTGATTCCGGACTCAACCAAACAAACTATCAAATCATATAACACTATTTATTGTGAATCACAAACAATAAAATATTGAGACAAAACTAATTCATTGAATCATATAACATATTGAGAAATCAACTTTATCCCATAACCAATAATATTTGTTTAGCTACTCATAGCTATGGAGTTCATCATAAAAATATTAATTGAAAAGAAGAAGATGAACAAAAGCAAACCCTAAAAGCGTAAACAAAACCGGCTCTCCAAAGTTCCAGGAAAAATATGTGTCTCCAAGTTGTAGAAGACTTTTTCTTTTTATAGCTTTTCCTCTCTTCCAAAACTAGGTCAAGCCCCAAGGGTCCAATAGATGAAAGTCCACCAAGCCCATGTGTGAGAAAAACCCATGTAAAAACTCTGCCCAAAAACGGTCGCCGGAAAACTGGTATTGTGGTCGGAATTTAGCCGGAATAGTCACCGGAAAATAGCTCAGGTGACCGGCAAAGTCCACCCGGTCACCGGTCAACGAGTCAGCTCTGGTCAACTCGGTCAGACCGAGTCAAACCGAGTCATATGAGTCGGGTGGTCTAGTCGGACTCGAGTCGAGTCTAACAAGCCCGACTCGGTGAGTGATCCGACAAGAATCGAGCAGCATTGCGGTTGCACGGTGTAATCCGGTCATGCACCAAGATGGTGCTCCATCCAAGCAATTCCATTCCGTCGTGCATTCTTCATATCTCAGCTTTGCCTCTTGCTCGTGCATTTCTTTCATATCTGCACAAGCTTTGCCTCTTGCCTCTCGCACTTCCGCCACCAAAACTAAAGAATGCAATATCCACCCTTGCCTTCAATGCATTGCAGCACACTCCCTGTAACTCTCGGCTCAACACACAACCATTTTCTCATCGCACTCAGCCACAAACTGAGGCCAACCAGCACTTGCTTATCCACATGTAACTCATCTTCCATGCTCACAACATCACCATCTGCTAGTTCACTTACTATCTCATATCAGGCAACAAACCACCAGCTGCAGCTCCAGTCAGCTCTATTTTGCACTTGCATTACCCTTTCTTTCTTCATTCTTCTATCCAATTTCATTACCACCATCTGCACATAGCTGGCTAACTGCAATATACACCTCCCTGTAACTTCAGTTCATAACCTATAATGCCTCATTCTTTTCTGAGCCAACTCCCATTGCAAAACAATCCGCAGCACAGCCTCATCGACCCAACACCATTTAAGCCATCTCATTCCTTGGCAACCTGCAATGCCTCAACTATTCCATTTAGTCTTGCCAGCAAGTGCACAATTCCACCAGCAAAACCTCCATTGCACCTGCACCATCAGCTTCCATTCTATTTTAGACTGCACATAATTAAGCTTCAACTCCCCCTTAAAGCATTCACAGCATCAACCTGCACTGAGCTATATCAACTTAACCAGTTGACATTCTCAACATCTCGGTCCTCGTAAAAACACATTCATCACAAAACAACAAGAACAACTCCCATATCTTCCGAGCCGTTCTAACTTCTTGCTCGCAATATCAATTCTTCGTCTTCCATGCAATATCTCCATCACAATTCATTCCACCGCAATTTGGACTTGGTGACCCTCTTCTCGAGCCATAAGCTACACAGTTCTTAAGCTGGATTGCAACACCAACAACACAAGACCCATTCTATTCTCTTGCACCCATCTGCAATTGCAGTCACCATTTGCAGCTCAGCTGCCATCTATCAAATCCCTGGCAGCAATAATCTCCATCATTTCCTTGTACTGCATCTTGGCACACGACCATCAGTCCTAGATTCCCAGCTTCTTCACTGCCTCCATAACCAACGACAACAACTTCTTTCAGGCAAATCACTCTGTGATACCAGTTCATTCATCCATTTGAGCTCCAGTTTCACAACCTCATTGCAGCTCAACATCAGCTAAAACTCTCATCAATAGCAAAATAAACCTAGGCATACATCTAAGTTTCATCTCCATTTCTTCTGAGCTTCAAGACTACATCAGCAGCTCAACCTTCTCAGCTACAACACCATCTCAGTTCACTTCATACCATGGTAATTTCTCACCTGAGTCTCTACCAACAAACCCTAGTTCAACTAGTTTCTTCATCATCTTCTTCTCTGAGTCCATACAACCCATATCTCGACCCTTTTCAGCAAACCCATATCGATTTCACCCATCAATTTATCTTTGATTCAGTCATCTGCACCTCAACAGAAAATCAACGGCAACACCATCCTATATCTTCTGTGTTCTTCATAACCAGCAAAACCCATCTTTAACTTCTTCATTACAAACCCTAACAAGGACTCGATTTCTATGAAAACCCCCAAATCCATTTCGAATTCAAAACCCTAACATCTTCTCGATTCAAATAACAACACAGATCTGTTCTTCATCCGATTTTCTTCCTTCAAAATCTCAATCAATCACCACCTCCTTCTCGCTTCAATTTCTCTCGTGAATCTCTTAATTTCTTCTAACTATTTCGTAGTAACAACGGCGAGGCACAATTGCTTTTCTCCTTCTCAATTTCGGGCGGTGTAATACAATGATTGTGAGAGGAAGAGTCTCGATTTAAGGCTGTGCAGGCTAATGGATATTGCCACCCTAGAGAGGTAGATAAGGGCCAACTAAGGTGATTCTAGGCACCACTCATTAGATAAGGGCCATCATGGTTGTTTGGCCCCCTTTTGCTTCTCTAGACTAAGTTGTAGTGGCGCTCTTCTATCGTCGGCTTGGCTCAATAACAATTGCACATGAGATGGCGTTTTTTTTACTCCAAATGGACGATTTCTCCTTCTTTTGCTCATAATGACTCCAATGTACCTAAACACTCAAAAGCAAACATAAGATACATAATTTACAAGAAAACCCGCAAAGAAAGCATAAACAATAGATAAATATCACGGTGTTTACAACACCTATCAGAATCCCCCACACTTAGACTTTGCTAGTCCTCGAGCAAATCAAACAAAACAATTCTAAAAAATACATACAACTCCGTGTCGTCGAGGCTACGGTTACTCTTAGCATGAATAACAGGCCTTTGAACCCCTAGGTGTCCCTAGTGGACGAGTTATAGTCTCGTGAGGGTTTACTAGAGATACACCCACAAAACCTATTTTTCCAACTTACTAGTTCTCCGTAATGATAGCATCCAATGCGCTAAGTGGTAGGCCCGTAATGATGTATAAATTTAAGCCTACGGTGATACCGCAAGTGCACGGTGTCGTGATGTAGCACTGGGCACGTACGGGTCGAACCACAGAGACTTGTGGTGCCCTTATGTGATCTATGGCTTTCTAAAACTGATTTCAAGTGAAGGTAATGTAACACGAGATGGTTTTGCAGATATTTTTGTGCCGATACGGCGGTTTGTAGTGAAATAAACCTAACTAAGGTAAACAAATAGTGACAGGGGATACTAAGGTCTCAATTCCACCACTAACTCCTATTCTATGCTCAAGTCGAGTTGAGACTTTCTTGCCCCTGTGGTGATAAGGGCGGGGTGTCAAACCCACCACCTATCTAAGGTGTTTCTCCCTGTAATGCCTCGATTATGGCTAAAGTGTTGACCCAGAGCACTAGTTGTCTAATTTAGTACAACTAGTCAAGGAATCGGCATTTGTATCTAAGGTTGAGCTGCAATACACTCAACACAATTGTGACCTAACTACAGTGTATCCATGGCGTTGGTATACACTGTGAGAGAAGAGCATTGGGTATTTGTATTGAAGACAATTGACAATATTAAGTATTCAAGATGGTTCAACAGAGTTGAGAACATAATATGGAGTTAGGGTTTCAATGAAACCCTAGCAAATTAAACTAAAACATAATTAACAAAATAACAAAGAACCAAATTAAGTCTAATTGACAGCACTGGCTAATCCAGGCGTGACTAATTTCTCAGTTTCCCCTTCTATTTATACCAACACAAACCCCAAACCCTAGTTCTTGATAAAACATCAATTAAAAATGAAATAAACTCTCACCCACTTCTCTGACTCGCGTGATGGCTCTACTCAATCATCTCTCGTCTTCTCGAATCGAACATGCAGGGTGGTTGGTGATGAAACCCTAACCCTATTTATCTTTAACCTAGCTTCTAGGTTGAATAGAAGCTATGAAATAGATAAATCAGAGAGAGAGTGGTGATGGAGTAGGGGCTGATTGCGACAGAAGGAGATGGAGGTGATGATGTCTCTGCATCAGGCGTGGGAAGAAGGAAGGTGAAGACATGGGTTTTGCAGAGGGGGGTGGTCGAGAGAGGAAAGAGAAGATGGAAGGGGAAATGGGATTGCTCGACTAGGGTATAGGGTGTTGGATGCTTCGGTGTTGAGCAGGTGCATCAGGGGAAGATGAGAACGCTGCACCGAGCGTTGGATCTAGCTGGAGAAATCTCAACGGCTGAGAAAGGTAAGCGGTATTGGAGTGCTTCGATGTTGAGCGGAAGCAGCAAACTTCGATGCGCATGAGGGAGCGACCGTAGGATGTAACTAGATGCGATCTCAACGGCTCGGGATAATCGGGCTCGGATCGGGTCTAGCGCAAGCCCATTTCTTGTAGATGAGTCGCTACTTGTTGGGTTGCAATCTTGTTGTGGGCTTGGGCTATCTCTGCTCCATAGATGCTTGACTCCAATTCTTCGCTCTTTTGCTCCTTAGTTTCTCAGGAGCTTTATTTATTACCTAAAAACACAAAATTAATTAACACAAATATTTATTCTTTAAAACAAGGAAAATACAGAATATGGGATAATATCTGATTTATAAGCGCAAAAGATGAGTAAAATGCCAATAAAAAGATGTATAAATATGCACTATTTGGCACTCATCACTAAGAAGACATAGAGATTCTGCACACTAGTCATAAGAAGTTAGACACATAAATGAACACAATCTCATCCTTAAAAGTTGAGAGAGAAATAACCATCCTTCTCGAAAGAAATTCGGGTTCGGAGTGATCGAAAGTCTCGACTCTTGCCTCACAAGAAAGGGTTTTATGAAGTTGCTCTCAATAAAAATGACTTTTTATGGGTCACACATGTGTCCAGGTAGGAATGAAGAGAGAATCCTGTGACACGTTGAATGGTAGGAAGGTGAAAACCCTCCGAAATATTTTAAAAACCCACATCTTTTATAATTTTTTTTTTGAAAACCCATTTTTCTGACGATCTCTAAGAAAGGAAATCAACCACTTAACGAAGGTGGGAATATGCTTACTTACCTCGTTATCCGTTCGACGTGCAGCTAGTACCACTCTCACAGCATCCATAGAAACGTCTTCGGTCTTCTATCGATGTCTTCATCTTCGTCTTCGGTCTTCAACTCTTGATGATAACTCTTGAACTTCGTAGAATCTTGACAATGTAATTTTTTCCCTCAAATTCCTTGTCGCTTGAAACTTCATTATAGATATTCCTTCTTTCCATTGGCTTTATTGAAAGAATACAAAACTAAAAACGAACATACAAACCCAAAATATAAATTTTTTTTTTCTTTTTCTGTTTGTTTTTTTCTTATCAATTTTTTTTTATCATTTTTTTTTGAATAAAACAAATACAAAATAAAAACGAAATAAAACAATAAAACTAGTAATGAACCTAAAGAAATTTTCTCTTGTTTTTTTTTTTTTTTTTTTTACTTTTTTACTTTTTTACTTTTTTTTTTTTTTTTTTTTTTTTTTCAAGACAAGAGAAAGTAAAATACAAATAAAAAAAAATGTAATTACAAGGCCATGGTGTAAGTACTTTACCGCTTGATTCTTCACAACTTATATGTCTTGATATCATAAACTTCTCGAACTCTCATCTTAATAATCTTCACTCTTGTACAATAGTCTTCAACTTATAAAAATTCTGCTCCTTGTTTTGTTGCTATACTTGAATATGAAATCTGCTCAATTTTGTACCGTTGCTTGTAAACCTCGAACGTGTTTAACTTTCCTTCAAATTTGTGATGCTCCTCTTGTTGATGATGATGGTGTTTCTATGGACTTGTTGGTGTAGAGAGAGATAAGGTGGATGGTGCTAACTGTGAACAAGATTACAAGTGGTATGTAAGTTAGCAATTCGATGTCACCATCATGGTTGATAAAAATAGCACTCAAGAGATCAAAATAGTGCTTCTATGGTGGGAGGTTGGGCAGCTCACCATTACGCCCGGAATTTACGTACGGTGACACACACTCTAAAAGCACAAATTTAGACAGTACAAAGAATTGAAGGTCGGTGCCTCACATTATGTAACATGGGTAGTCTCCACTATAGGGGATCACTACTCTAATACCGAATTCGTCTGCACCTTATTTGCCACTGGCATGGTTAAATCCAACTTTAACTCTCATACAATTAAGAAACCCGATCATGTTCTCTGTCATCTCTAAGTTCAGTCACTCTTATGAGATTCTCGATGTAATCTTAGCGACATATATACTATGTGACTCTAAACTAACTACAAGTTGGAGTTTTCTTATTCACTAGTTTACACAAAAGTTGAAAATTTCAAAAATTTACAACGCAAATGCTTAACCACTCCCCCACACTTAAACTTTACATTGTCCTCAATGTAAATTGAATCGTACAAAGTAAGTCAAGGTGGGAAATTCTAATCAAGAAATCAAAAAAAAAAAAAAAAAAAAAACAAGACACTAAAAATCTAAAAACAAGACAAGAAATAAATACAAGACAAGAAATACTCATCCTTTGGGTTGCCTCCCAATTAGCGCTTGGTTTAAAGTCGTCAGCCCGACTATCTCCTTGCTTTCTATGACTCCTCCAGAGGGAGCACATCCACAAAGTTAACTCCTTCCACCACTTCGGAAGTGAAATTCTCATAATATGGTTTCAACCTAGGTGCCCATTAACTTTAAGTTCTTTCACTTTGTAGCTATGCTACGAATTTCCTTGCACCATGAGAAAACACATTAGTAACAATAAAAGGTCCGATCCATCGTGACCTTAATTTACCGGAAATAATTGCAAGCGAGAATTAAACAAAAGCACTTTTCGCCCAATGCAAAATTGTTTCCTAGAAATCATGTTATCATGAAATGCTTTCGTCTTTTCCTTATAAATGCGCGAGCTTTCAAATGCATCATTGCGAAGCTCCTCTAGCTCTTGGAGTTGTAACTTCCTTTGCTTTCCAGCCCCATCCATCTCCATGTTGCATTGTTTAATAGCCCAAAATGCCTTATGCTCAATTTCAACGGGTAAATGACAAGGTTTACCATAAACAAGCCTAAAGAGAGACATCCCAATAGGTGTTTTACATGCGGTTCTATACGCCCACAAAGCATCATTAAGTCGCATGCTCCAATCTTTCCTTGTTGGGTTCACCGTCTTCTCTAGAATAGATTTCACCTCCCGGTTAGACACCTCGGCTTGTCCATTTATTTGGGGATGATAAGGTGTTGCAATCTTGTGCGACACATTGTACTTCGTCAACAAGCTTTGTAAAATCCTGTTTTTGAAGTGAGAACCCCCATCGCTAATTATGGCTCTTGGAATTCCAAACCTTGCAAAAATATGAGCTTGCACAAAATCTGAAACCACTTTAGAATCATTAGTTAGGGTGGCCTTAGCTTCCACCCATTTCGAGACATAATCAACCGGAAGTAAGATATAAAAATTCCCATGGGAGTTGACAAAAGGCCCCATAAAATCAATACCCCATACATCAAAAACTTCAATAAATTGAATAAAAGTTTGTGGCATTTGATTTCGGGCACCTAGATTGCCGGTTCTTTGGCACCTATCACAAGTTGTACAAAATATATGTGCATCCTTAAACAAAGTTGGCCAATAAAAACCACTTTCAAGTACCTTGTGAGCGGTTCTCTTACTCCCAAAATGTCCTCGCAAGCATAAGAGTGACAAAAGACACGATAGAATTAAATTGATTCGGGAACGCACCTTCGTATTACTTGGTCACTACCATGTTTCCACAAGTATGGATCATCCCATATGTATTGGTTCCCTAACTTCTTAAGTTTGTCCCTCTCAAACACGAGACAAGTTCTTTGGGATTTGTTTAGAAACTAAGTAATTGACAATATCGGCATACCATGGTTCTCCACAGGCAATTGAGAATAGTTGCTCATCCGGGAAACTTTCACGCAATGGGATAGCTTCCTTGTCCACAGCAAGTCGGCTCAAGTGATCCGCAACGGTGTTCTCAATCCCTTTCTTGTCTTTGATCTCAATATCAAACTCTTGCAAGAGTAAAATCCACCGTATGATCCTAGGTTTCGCCTCTTTCTTTGTAAGCAAGTACTTAAGCGCTGCATGATCAGAAAAGACAACAACTTTTGTACCAATTAGATAAGAGCGAAACTTTTCTAAAGCAAAAACAATGGCTAATAACTCTTTTTCAGTGGTTGTGTAGTTTTGTTGGGCCTCATTTAACGTTCTAGAAGAATAATAAATAGCATGAGGAATCTTCCCCACACGTTGCCCAAGCACCGCACCAACCGCATAGTCACTTGCATCACACATGAGCTCAAAAGGCTTGCTCCAATCCGGTGGTTTAATGATAGGGGCTGAAATCAAAAGTTCTTTCAAACGATTGAATGCCACCATACATTTCTCATCAAAGTTAAAAACCACATCTTTTGCAATAAGTTACAAAGTGGTGATGCTATCTTGGAAAAGTCCTTGATGAATCTACGATAGAAACCTGCATGACCAAGAAAAGAACGTATTTCCCTCACCGTAGTGGGAGGGGTTAAAGCACGAATAAGGTCTATCTTAGATTTATCGACTTCCAAGCCTTTAGAAGATATTATATGGCATAAAACTATGCCATGAGTTACCATAAAATGGCACTTCTCCCAATTTAGCACAAGATTTGTTTCAACACATCGTTCAAGGATTAGAGACAAATTGTTCAAGCAAAGGTCAAATGAATCACCAAAGACACTAAAGTCATCCATGAACACTTCGATTATGTTTTCAACATATTCCGAAAAGATACTTACCATACACCTTTGAAAAGTAGCTGGAGCATTGCACAAGCCAAAAGGCATCCTTCTATAAGCAAAAGTACCGAAAGGACAAGTGAAAGTAGTTTTCTCCTGGTCCTCTGGCGCTATCACAACCGATTATAACTTTGAATAGCCATCAAGGAAGCAATAGTAAGAGTGTCCACTAAACGTTCAAGCATTTGATCAATAAAAGGCAATGGAAAATGATCTTTCCTAGTGGTGGCATTCAATTTTCTATAATCAATAAAAACCCTCCAACCTAGGTTTGCACACGAGTTGGGACAAGTTCATTCTTATCATTCTCCACATGTCTGTCACACCCGATTTCTTTGGTACTACTTGTACCAGACTCACCCACTTGCTATCGGATATGGGGTAGATAACACCCACTTCCAAAAGCTTGAGTATTTCCTTTTTCACAACTTCCATCATGGGAGGATTCAAACGACGTTGCGCTTCCCTTGTAGGCTTTGCATCGTCCTCCAAACGAATTTTGTGCCTACAAACGACAGGGCTTATACCCTTGATATCGGCGATTGTCCATCCTATGGCCGTCTTGTACTTCCTTAGCACCCTTAGAAGTTTTTGCTCCTGTAAGTCACTAAGCTCATTAGAAACAATCACAGGTAACTCTTCATTATCACCCAAGTACAAGTACTTTAGGTGATCGGGAAGAGGTTTCAATTCTAACTTTGGAGATTTAACAATTGAAGGTATAAGCTTTTCATCACTGCATGGTAAAGAAATAAAAGAGATATTATGAGTTTCCGGGCATCCTTGTAGTGAATTAAGATCACCAAGGGCTTCCTTGACTTCATTACCACACTCTACACCATTATCCATGGATGTAGTTAACACGGTTTCCAACGCATCATCACCATTTAATTCAAACATTTGTTGTGCCAATGTATCCATAACATCAATGGAGAAACAAGAGTGGATATCTCATCGTCTCGAAAATGTTGAAACGTATTGTTTCTCCATCAAACTCCATGGTCAACGTTCCCTTATCCACATCAATTATGGTTTTCGCCGTTTTCATGAAGGGACGCCCAAGTAGAAATGGAAGAGACGAGTCCGGTGAACCTTCATCCATCTCTAACACGTAAAAGTCAGCTGGAAATACAAGTTGATTAACATGCACAAGAACATCCTCAACAATACCCATTGGGTAGACATTAGAGCGATCGGCTAATTGCAATACAATTTCAGACTTTTTAAGAGGACCAAGTTCAAGTGAATTATACATTGACGCAGGCATAACATTAACGGATGCACCTAAATCCGACATAGCTTTGTTAAATGTTGTGTTACCAATTGTGACGGGAATGTCAAAACTACCGGGATCCTTGCACTTAAGTGGGAGTTTGTGTTGTAATATTGCCGAAACATTATCCCCCACACTAAGCACTTCATTACCTTTGAGCCTTTGTTTGTTGGTACACAAGTCCTTCAACACCTTTGCATACTTTGGTACTTGCTTGATAGCATCAATGAGTGGTATGTTCACATGGTTCTTCTTTAGAACGTCTAAAATCTCCTTTTCTAGTTCCGCCTTCTTAGAACTTGCAAATCTGCGAGGAAAAGGTAAAGGAGGAACATAAGTAGAAATCGGAGTTTTAGAGTTAGGAATAGGTACCTCAGAAGTTTGGGGAGAATCCTCATTTTTCTTCTCCAAAACAGGTTCCTTTGGTGCTTCCACCGTGCCCGAATCAGTAATTTCGGGTTGCACAAGTTGTGTACCACTTCTCAACGTAATAGCATTGACACCCTCTTTTGGGTTAATAGGTTGAGAAGGAGTTTCCCACTATTTTGTGCCTTCAATTGGTTCAACTCAATAGCCATGGAGCCCATTTGTGTTTGCAACTCCTTGATAGCACTCTTAGTTTCCTGTTGACTCTCTTTGAACATGGTAGAAATGCCTTGCATCATTGTTTGAGCTTTGAATCAATATCGGAACCTTGATTTTGCATTGATTGTTGTGCTTGTGGTTGCTGAAATTGTTGCCTCGGCTGGAATTGTTGTTGTTGAGGTTGAAATCCACTCGGAAAGTTGAAGGTAGGTTGTTGAACCGCTCCTTGCTTGTTGGCATAGCTAGAATTGGGGTGATGTCTCCATCCCGGATTGTAAGTGTTAGAGTAGGGATCATACCGTCTTTGTTGATTTGGAAAGACCGCATTAGCTTGCTCATCTTCATAACATCTAGTAGAACTTGGTATAACCGCGGCTGCAACTTGTTGCATCATTGTTGACATGTTACCCATTTGTTGTGAAGTTCCTCAACCTCGCTCACTTCATTCACTCTTCTTAGAAGCACATCCGAACCACGACTCAAAAATTGTTGGGAGTTTGCTGCCATGTTTTCAATCAACTCTCTAGCTTGTGCCACCGTCTTGCTAACTAGTGCACCACCACCCGCAACGTCAATAAGATTCCTATCACTTGATTGGAGTCCTTCATAGAAGTATTGGATGATCATAGCGTCACTGAATTGGTGGTGAGGGCAGCTTGCCACCAATCTCTTGTATCGTTCCCAACATTCATATAAGGATTCTCCCACGTTTTGCTTCATCCCACAAATCTCCTTTCGAATTTGAGTAGCCTTTGATGCAGGAAAATATCTCTCCAAAAAGAGTTTCTTCAACCCATTCCATGTCGTGACACTTCCGGGAGGTAAATAGTACAACCAATCCTTAGCACTATCCATTAAAGAGAAACGGAAAACTTTCAACATTGCACCATCCGCCTCAACATCCATTTGGAAGCATAGCCGTGACAATGGTGTGGAAGTCCATAAGATGTTTGTTTGGGTCTTCATTCACCATGCCATGGAATTTTGGTAATTCTCAAAGCAACCCCGGCTTTATCTCAAAAGTAGAGTTCGTTTGAATACACCCCTGTTGTGTATCAAGCCTATGAGAAGCTAAGTCCTTGAGTGAACGATTTGCATCACCCATTGTTTCTTGTTCTTCAACTTGTGGTTCGTCTACGATTGGAACCTCTTGTTCTCCTTCTAGTTGTACTTCTCCTTCCACTTCTAACTCTAGATTTTCTGTTGTGTCTCGACTTGGTTGGAGTATTGTGCCTCTTCGAGTAGCTATCCCACACCTTGGGTAGTTCCAATCTTTAGAAGCCAGGGATTAGGTACCTGAAAAAAATTCTCGCAAACAAGTGAGAAACAAGACAAGAACTGAAAAGCAAAGATAAAATCAGAAATTATAAAAAGAAACTAAAAACTTAATAACAAGTTGTATGCCTCCCCGGCAACGGCGCCAAAATTTGGTCGCTGTCGTAAGCGTCAAAAATAATTTCACTTTCTTACTCACTAAATATGAATGAAGTACAAGGTAAGGAAGAGTTCGTATCCATAGAGAGGCAATTGTTGTTATGCAATTTTCAGTTTCTAAGGTAACCAAGGGGGGGATGTTTGTTGTTTTATCTAATAAATAGAAGTAATTGAAAGCAAAGTAAGTAATTGGAATAATCAATAAAGAGAAGATATTGGTCACGGGATAGTATCATTCACAAACATGTATTTTCATTAATGATTAGAATTAGTATTTTAATCTCTCATCTACTAATAGTCCTAGGATACCTTGATCGCAAGTATATCCCGCTAATTCCTTGTTTTCATCACAACCACATTAAAAGATGCATATGTGAATTCTTCCTAGAAAGCAACCTAAAGTGTAAAAGCACAATTAGATTTAACTCCCTAAAAGCAATAAGTTCTATGGAATAAGACTAATCAATGCAAACGAATGTGTAAAAGCACTAATCGTTTTAACAAAAGTTATGATTCACTTGTGACCAGTAGGATATATCACTACAAGCACTACCCACAATTATGCTACTTAGAAATCAGGGATAAACAACTTTTTCGTATTGAAAACCCTAATATAGCTCTAGAGATGAATGTAAATCGGATTGATTCCGGACTCAACCAAACAAACTATCAAATCATATAACACTATTAATTGTGAATCACAAACAATAAAATATTGAGACAAAACTAATTCATTGAATCATATAACATATTGAGAAATCAACTTTATCCCATAACCAATAATATTTGTTTAGCTACTCATAGATATGGAGTTCATCATAAAAATATTAATTGAAAAGAAGAAGATGAACAAAAGCAAACCCTAGAAGCGTAAACAAAACCGGCTCTCCAAAGTTCCAAGAAAAATATGTGTCTCCAAGTTGTAGAAGACTTTTTCTTTTTATAGCTTTTCCTCTCTTCCAAAACTAGGTCAACCCCAAGGGTCCAATAGATGAAAGTCCACCAAGCCCATGTGTGAGAAAAACCCATGTAAAAACTCTGCCCATAAACGGTCGCCGGAAAACTGGTATTGTGGTCGGAATTTGGCCGGAATAGTCGCCGGAAAATAGCTCAGGTGACCGGCAAGTCCACCCGGTCACCGGTCAACGAGTCAGCTCGGGTCAACTCGGTCAGACCGAGTCAAACCGAGTCATATGAGTCAGGTGGTCTAGTCAGACCTGAGTCAGCGTCTAACAAGCCTGACTCAGCTGAGTGATCCTGACATGAACTGAATTCAACATTGCGGTTGCACTGTGCGTAATCCAGTCATGCACCAAGATGGTGCTCCATCCAAGCAATTCCAGCCATTCTGGCTGTGCATTCTTCACATCTGCAGCTTTGCCTCTTGCCTGCACTTCAAGCCAGAACCGTTTCATTCCCCTGAGCAGATACCTTCAGCTATAACTGAACCAGCACAAGCTTAACATCTGCAATACCCCAGTGCCATGAGCCTCTGCCATCTTCCTGCCACCACCAGCTTTTCCATTTCTTCACTTGAACTGCAATATCTCACTGCTTCAAAACATCATCCACCCTTGCCTTCAATGCATTGCAGCACACTCCCTGTAACTCTTGGCTCAACACACAACCATTTTCTCATTGCACTCAGCCACAAACTGAGGTCAACCAGCACTTGCTTATCCACCTGTAACTCATCTTCCATGCTCACAACATCACCATCTGCTAGTTCACTTACTATCTCACATCAGGCAACAAACCACCAGCTGCAGCTCCAGTCAGCTCTATTTTGCACTTGCATTACCCTTTCTTTCTTCATTCTTCTATCCAATTCCATTACCGCCATCTGCACATAGCTGGCTAACTGCAATATACACATCCCTGTAACTTCAGTTCATAACCTATAATGCCTCATTCTTTTCTGAGCCAACTCCCATTGCAAAACAATCCGCAGCACAGCCTCATCGACCCAACACCATTTAAGCCATCTCATTCCTTGGCAACCTGCAATGCCTCAACTATTCCATTTAGTCTTGCCAGCAAGTGCACAATTCCACCAGCAAAACCTCCATTGCACCTGCAACATCAGCTGCCATTCTATTCTAGACTGCACATAATTAAGCTTCAACTCCCCCTTAAAGCATTCACATCATCAACCTGCACTGAGCTATATCAACTTAACCAGTTGACATTCTCAACATCTCAGTCCCTGCAAAACACATTCATCACAGCAACAAGAACAGCTCCCATATCTTCACCTGAGCCATTCTAACTTCTTGCCTGCAATATCAATTCTTCGTCTTCCCTGCAATATCTCCATCACAATTCATTCCACCTGCAATTTCAGACTTCAGCTGACCCTCTTCTCGAGCCATAAGCTACACAGTTCTTAAGCTGGATTGCAACACCAACAACACAAGACCCATTCTATTCTCTTGTACCCATCTGCAATTGCAGTCACCATTTGCAACTCAGCTGCCATCTATCAAATCCCTGGCAGCAATAATCTCCATCATTTCCTTGTACTGCATCTTGGCACACGACCATCAGTCCTAGCTTCCCAGCTTCTTCACTGCCTCCATAACCAACGGCAACAACTTCTTTCAGGCAAATCACTCTGTGATACCAGCTCATTCATCCATTTGAGCTCCAGTTTCACAACCTCATTGCAGCTCAACATCAGCTAAAACTCTCATCAATAGCAAAATAAACCTAGGCATACATCTAAGTTTCATCTCCATTTCTTCTGAGCTTCAAGACTACATCAGCAGCTCAACCTTCTCAGCTACAGCACCATCTCAGTTCACTTCATACCATGGTAATTTCTCACCTGAGTCTCTACCAACAAACCCTAGTTCAACTAGTTTCTTCATCATCTTCTTCTCTGAGTCCATACAACCCATATCTCGACCCTTTTCAACGAACCCATATCGATTTCACCCATCAATTTATCTTTGATTCAGTCATCACCTCAACAGAAAATCAACGACAACACCATCCTATATCTTCTGTGTTCTTCATAACCAGCAAAACCCATCTTTAACTTCTTCATTACAAACCCTAACAAGGACTCTGATTTCTATGAAAACCCCCAAATCCATTTCGAATTCAAAACCCTAACATCTTCTCAGATTCAAATAACAACACAGATCTGTTCTTCATCCGATTTCTTCCTTCAAAATCTCAATCAATCACCACCTCCTTCTGCTTCAATTTCTCTGTGAATCTCTTGATTTCTTCTAACTATTTCGGAGTAACAACGGCAGCATTGCTTTTTTCTCCTTCTCAATTTCAGGGCAGTGTAATACAATGATTGACAGAGGAAGAGTCTCTCGATTTAGGGCTGTGCAGGCTAATGGATATTGCCACCCTAGAGAGGTAGATAAGGGCCAACTAAGGTGATTCTAGGCACCACTCATTAGATAAGGGACATCATGGTTGTTTGGCCCCCTTTTTCTTCTCTAGACTAAGTTGTAGTGGCGCTCTTCTATCGTCGGCTTGGCTCAATAACAATTGCACATGAGATGGCGTTTTTTTACTCCAAATTGACGATTTCTCCTTCTTTTGCTCATAATGACTCCAACGTACCTAAACACTCAAAAGCAAACATAAGATACATAATTTACAAGAAAACCCGCAAAGAAAGCATAAACAATAGATAGATATCACGGTGTTTACAACACCTATCACAGCTTCAACTCCATATGTTAAACAAAAGGGGGACATTCCCGTAGCTTCTCGCCTGGTTGTATTGTAAGCCCATACTGCATTATGCACTTGTTCACACCATGCCCTATTATGTCCTTCTAACTTCTTCTTCAGTATATCTGCGATTGTTTTATTTGTTGCTTCTGCCTATCCATTGGCCTGCGGGTATAAAGGAGTTGATTTCCCACACTTTATCTGAAATGCATTAAGCAACAATTCTATATTTTGTCCCTCAAACTGCTTCCCATTGTCGGATACCAATCGCATGGGATTCCAAATCTGCATATGATGATTTAGAATATGAAGGTAAAAATATCTTTATCGCGAATGTGTTGTACCGCTTTTACTTCGCCCATTTTGTGAAATAATCAGAGCGACAATCGATACCTTCTTTACCCTGTGCCTGGTAAAAATGGTCCCACAATGTCTAAACCCCACTTTCCAAAAGGCCATACACTTGTTGAAGAGGTTAATGGTGCTCCTGGTGCATGTATTTTCTTTCCGTGCCTTTGACAATCTTCGCAACGCCTTGATATTTGTTTCGCGTCTTCATGCATATATGGCCAATAATAGCCTTGCATTTTTCGCCTTATGTGCCAAAGATCTTCCACCAATTTGTGATTGCAAAGCATCCCCACTGTGTAACATCTTTAACACTGCTTCTCCTTCCTTTCGTGTTAAACATCTAAGCGAGGGTCCATTAAAGGATCTTCGGTACAATACCCCGTCTCTTAATTCATAATTTGTTGCACGGCTTTTTAATTTGTGCGTTTCTAATCTATTTCTTGGTGTTTCTCCTTTCATCAGATAAGCATAAAGTTCTGTTCTCCAATCTTCGCTATAGGGTCTTTGTGCTCCATCTTCTATGAGCATCACTTCTGTCTCTTGCTCTTCCTCTTTATTGATTGATGGTGATAGAAGTGTCTGTATTTTTATGCATCTCGCACTGGATCGTCATCATACTTGATATAAAAGCGAAAGCATCCGCGAGTCTATTATCCCTTCTTGATATATGTCTCCATTTTATTTTTGGTATCTTCGCCGACAATTCTTCAACAAGTTTCTTGTATTTTTTCAAAGATGGTTCATTTGTAGTATATTCTTCTTTATCTGGCAAATAGCTAATTGGGAATCACTGGTGACTCTCACATTCTCCAACTTCATTTCTATTGCGAATCGCAGAGCATGTATTATAGCTTCATATTATGTTTCATTGTTGGTAGATGCAAATTCCAATCTGAAAGAAAAAGCCATTTTATTGCCTTCTGGCGAAATCAAAACGATCCCAACTCCGTTGCCTTCTCCATTTGATGATCCATCTACCAATATTTCCCTTTGTTTGGCTCAGTTAATAAATCCCTTGGATTTCCATGTTCTTTTTCTATATCCATCATTTCTTCCACTGCTTCATCCTCTTCCAAAGGAAATTCTGCTAAAAAATCTGCAACAACTTGTGATTTTGGTGAAGATAGTATTTCATATTTGAATTTGCAATGACTTACTTGAGCATTCCATCCCTCAACCCTTCCTGACCTTTTTGAATTTTTCATTACCGACTCAATCGGTACTTTTGTCATTACCTTAACTGTGTGTGCTTGGAAGTATATGCGAAGTTTAAATGTTGCATAAACTAATGCCAAAATTAGTTTTTCAATTTTTGAATAATTCATCTCCGCGGCATTGAATGTTTTGCTGATGTAATAGATTGGCTTTTCCACTCCTGTCCATTCGCAATAATACTGCGCTTAGTGCATGCGAGGTTGTCGCAAGGTAAATTAATAATTCCTCCCCTGGCTCTGCTTTTTGCAAAATTGATATATCCATTAGATGTTCTTTTATTCCTTGTAACGCCTTTTCACATTCATCTGTCCATCTAAATTTCGCTCCCTTTTTAAGTATGTTGAAAAAATGTTTACACTTATCAGATGATCGCGAGATGAATCTTCCTAGCGAAGCTAATAGTCTATTTAACTTTTGCACATCTTTCACCGTTGCTGGTGTTGGCATATCGCGAATTGCTTGTACTTTCTCTGGGTCGACTTGTATTCCTTCTTTTGACACAATGTAACCTAAAAATTTTCCAGATACAACCCCAAAAGTACATTTTTCTGGATTTACTTTGATGTTGAAATGCCTCATTTGTTCAAAAATTTCCCTCAAATCCCGTACATGGTCTTTTGCATCTTTACTTTTTATTAACATGTCATCCACATATACCTCTAGTGTTTTATGTATCCATTTCGCGAACACTTTTTCTACCATCCTTGGGTATGTTGCTCCAGCATTTCGCAGACCAAATGGCATTTTTATATAACAGTATAATCCTCTTGGATCGAAAAAGGCAGTATGCTCTTGGTCTTCTTCAGCGAGGGGAATTTGATTGTAGCCTTTGTATCCATCAAGAGAGGATATCCTTTCATTTCCTGTTGCTGACTCAACCATTTGCGGAATATCTGGCAAAGGAAAACTATCTTTCGGACAAGCTTTGTTTAGATCGGTAAAATCTATGCAAATTCTTATCCCTTTTTTCTTCTTTGGGACTACGACCATATTTGCTATCCATTCGGGATATTTTGCTTGTCTAATAATTCCGGCGTCAAGCATCTTCTGCAATTCTTCTTCTATTTGAGGATGATATGCTGTTGCAATTTTTCTAATTCTCTGCTTGAATGGTCTTGCATTTTTGTCAATCTCCAATTTATGGCAAGCTACAGATGGATCTATTCCAGGAATCTCATCCATATCCCATGCGAAAATGTCTTTGTAATCTCGCAACAAATCTACAGTCTTTCTTTCCTCATCTGCCTCCATTTTAGTTGATGAGTGCTAAATAGTGCATATATATACACCTTTTTATTGGCATTTTACTCATCTTTTGCGCTTATAAATCATATATTATCCCATATTCTGTATTTTCTTTATTTTCAAGAATAAATATTTGTATTAATTAATTTTGTGTTTTTAGGTAATAAATAAACCTCGGAGAAATCAAGGAGCCAAAAGAGCGAAGAAGTGGAGTCGAGCATCTATGGAGCAGAAAGCCAAAGCCCGCGCGCAACAGTTGCAACCCAACAAGTAGCAACTCATCTACAAGACATGGGCTCAAGCTACCCACGACCCGGATCCGAGCCCGTCTCTTCTGAGACGTTGAGATTTCTTTCTCCCTCATCCAACGGTCGCTGCCTCCACGTGCATCGAAGATCGCTGCTCCCGTGCAACACTAGATCAAGCCAAAACCGCTTACCTCCCTGAGCCGTTCAGATCGCACCATCTTCATCCTACGCTCGCTAGGCCAGTCTCATCTTTCCCCGATGTCCCTGCCTCACAACAAAAACTCCCAACACCTATACCCTATCGACCCATTCTCTTTCTTCCTCCTTCTTCTCTTTCTTCTCGAGCAACTCCTCTGCAAACCCCTTCCCTTCTTCCCCGACACAGAGCAGAGCTCTGCAAAACCCTCACCACCACCATCTCCTCTTCCGTCACCATCACCCCTACCAGTCTCTGCCACCAACAACTCATGCATAGCCCGCTCCTAGTTTAGATTATCTATTACATAGCTTCTCAACCCTAGAAGCTAAATGATAGATAATTGAAACTAGGGTTAGCCAACAACCAAAGCATGGAGCGCGGGAGACGAATTGTGAAGGCGAGATTCAGAGAGTATGGGTTCGATTTACTTTTTAATTAATTTCAATTTTTAAAGAATTAGGGTTTGCTGTTTTGGGAGATGAATTGCATGTATAAATAGGAGGGAGAGAAGTTGTTTTTGGGCACGCCTGGATTAGCCGGAGTGTCAATTTAGGTTTATTTTCTGTTTTAATCATGTTTTAATTTTGTTGTTAGGGTTTCAATGAAACCCTGATTCCAAACTGTGTTGAAACTCTGTTGATTGTCTTGAGAATTTAATGTTATTAGATAGCTTCAAATTCTAAACACCTCAACCCAGTTCTCTCACAGTGCATGCCAACGCCATGGATGCACTGTAGTTAGGTCAATACTTTGTGTTGAAAGTGTTTCACCTTTGCTTCCATTCTTAATACTAATACCCTCGACTAGTTGTTCTTAATTAGACAACTAGTACTTAGGATTAGTACATTAGCCGATATTTGAAATATCATTAGGTGAAACCCTTAAGATGAGTGGTAGAATTGACAATCTTCACTCATCGACATAGAACAAGACATTTAACTTAGTTGAAAGCACAATAGGGGTCAGAGGTGGATTTGCAGACCTAGCAACCCCTTAATTTCACTGTTTGCCTTAGCTTAGAGTCACCACACTACATCTCAGCCGTATCGGCAACAAATCATCTGTGTTACATTACCTTCACTTGAATTCAGTTTAAGTCACGCCTTAGATCACTAGAGCACCACAAGTCTCTGTGGATCGACTCGCACTTGCCCTGTCTCACATACTAGACACCGTGCACTTGCGGTATTACATGTAGGCTATAATAGAAACACCTTTCCGGCCTACCAAGTTTTTGGCGCCGTTGCCGGGGACTTGGCGCGTGTCTTGTTGTTCTTCGGCTTTTCTTTACTGCTTCTCACCTTGTACATAACTCATTTTTAATATTACTTGTAGCCCTGTTGTAGAGTAACTTAGCATTGTAAGTTTATATCCTGCATTGCAATTTTTGGCTTAATCATTTCTGTTTTAGTGTAACTTAAGAGTCATCTGTTTTAGTGTAACTTATAACTTTGCATCTATCAGCATATCATCAGCATTGTTAATTTGCATCTCAGCATATCACTGGTAACTTAGCAATCTGTGCATACTGCACAATAGTCTGCACTGCTAGCATCATTTGGTCAATTAAGCTCTGTCCAGCTCCATAGTGGTTTAGTCGTTTAATCATTTAGTCATTTAGTCATTTAATCTGCATTGCTAGTATAGTTTAGTCATCTTGTATTATTCTTCTTGCTTTGAACTAGCACTTCAGAAAACTGAAAATCTTTGTTGAGTAACAGGTGCTCATTTGTGAGTCAGTGCAACCAAGGAAGAGGAGAAAGGAGCGAAGCTGGTGGTAATGTACCTCGACCTTGCTTGAATGAATGAAAATTATAACCATGAGCATCTGGTCACCTTGTGCATAAACCCCGTAAGCAAAAGACAGACTGTTGCTGCCTTGCCTTGGAATTTTAAGTTAGCTGAGCATAACGCATTTTATTCTTGCCTTGCCTTGGCCGACAGCCGATGAGTGCGCAACCTTGACCTTGAGCCGCATCTGTGCCGTTAAACCTACCCCGTGTGGAATATGTGCATAACCCCGTGAGCCTTGTGAGTTGTTTATGCTTTGAACCTTGCTTAAAAACTTGTATGAGCCATCTACACTCTAGAGGGAACAATTGAGCCAAGTTCATTTTGTGAATGTGTGAACCATCTCGTGCATTTTGAGTATTGTGTTGTTTAACCATTGTGCAACACATCTGTCTTGTGAGCCATCTGCCATGTGCATGAGCCCTGTTTGCCATTTGCCAGAACCTTAGTGAGCCATTTGCATAAACCCTGCAGCTGTGAGACTGAAATTATTGAGCAATCTGCCCTGTAAACTAGTCTTTGTGTCTTTGTGTTTGTGTTCAAGCCGCAAATTGTCTTTGTCTTTGTGCTTGCCCGACTTGCACACTACCCGAGCACACTCTTGTGCATCTGTGCATTTGTTATCTGTATTGCTTTGCACTTGCCAAGCCCCTGAGCTTAGCTGCAAGCCTGCGCAACTCTTCAGCCCCTGTAGCCGAGAGCTTAAGCTGCAACTGCTGAGCATAACCCTGGTTGAGACTTAAGCATAGCCCGAGCCTATACCTCTGCTCATCGGTCACGTCAATCCGAGTCTGTGAGAGACTTGTCGTGAGTCTCGAGGTTTGCTCATCTCGCAAAACCAGGTTGAAGTCAACTGGGCTGGTTGCCATTTGCTTTTCAAAATTTTGTTGAATCCCATCTTGATACCTTGAACCTTGTGAGCCATCAACCGTCTTGCTAGCCCCCTGAAGCTGCAAGATTGGAGCTACTCATTGAAAAACCAAGTGTTGACAGACCCCTGAGCTGTAACCCTTAGCGTGCACCACTCTGTGCCTAGTGAGCCACCAGCCATGTACTCTTGAGCATAATCTGCTGACATTTCTGTCTTGTACTGTGTTGTGTGATCTGAGCATACTGTATGTTAGCACTTGTGCGTGGCATTTGAATGAGGGTTGAGTGACTTGAGCAAGCACACTCATTTGCCCTGTAGAGCCTAAGCTGCAAGAAGCTGTGTATAATCTGTGAGCTGCCAATCCCCACACAGCTGGGGTATAAACCTGGCCAACTTGTGCAGCTGTAACAAACCTGGGCTCTGTGAGTAAATCAGCCCACTTAAACCAAGCTGCTGGGCTGTGCACTTTCAACTGAAGCCCACTTACTGGGCTAACTATTTTGAATGTTCAGCCCACATCAACCCACACAACCTGGGGGCTAACTTGCCCACCCAAAGGCGAAGCCTCATAGTAAATTTGTTGACCACACCGAGTGGGCTCATTGAACCCAACCCAGGTTGCAAACAAACTTTAGCCTGATTCACTGGGCTAACACAATTTTGGGCTTTGTACTCTTTCTCTTTGGCCGCAAGCAAACCGAAAGCCCACATAAGTCCGTGATCCGGGTCGTGCACCGTCATTGAGCCCAATAAACCAAAGCGTAATTTGGGCTTACACCAAAACTCACCCCAACTCAAATTATTTCGGGCTATACTTTTTCTACTACAGGTTTGTACAATTCTACACAAATCCCGGGCTTCAAACAGCCAAATCCCAAACAAACCAAAACTCAATTGAGCCCACAACAACTTGGGCTTCCCACATAAACCAAACCAAAACCCAACAAAACCAAATGAATCCCATTGAAACCAAATCCCAATAAACCAAACTAAACTTTGAGTTCAATTTGAGTTATTAAATCATGTCAGGATTTTGGTCTGCATCTGGGGATGGAAACAAATCCCTTAGAGAGCGTGCTTACGGGCACGCTTCACGGGATGAACCCCCACATACCATAGTGATTTTAGAGAATTTTATGCGCCTTCTCGGGCCCCTTACCTCACATACCCTAATCACTATGAGCACATGTATCATCCATCACTGGTTGAGAATGAACACTCTCCTCATACCCAGTCATCACTTTTAGATCAATTAGAAGCTCGACTATCTGCTTTAAAAAGGCAATCTGTCAAATCTAATTCCCCTAGGCAATATGAAATGCATGCTTGCACCTTATGTGGTGGCTTAGACCACCCCCGCTGAATCTGTTATATCTTGCATGATTTTAGACAGTCTAGGGAAAACCATGATAATCCAATGAACGAAGTGTCTAGAAGTGACTATTGGGGCCATAATCAACCTTGCACACATGCATCATTCACCACAAGTGGGGAGATGAACAATTTTATACTCCCCAACTCCTAGTTTGCAATCAACAATGGATACACTCATGGAGCTAAATGCTAGGCTTGAAATGAATGCAATGCATGACCATCCATATAGCAACATGTCTGAATTTCCCTTCTCTAGTGAACCTCATGCACAACCATACAATGAATATCCATATGAGGAATGCATACCCACTAGTAAAAACTTTCCTTTCATTGAACAACATAATGAACTTCTTGAATTTAGTCAAAACCTTGAGCAAAACCTTGAGCAATATCAAAAGTCAACTGACCAAAGGTTTGCGAGCTTAGAACTCAAATTGAGTCAAATCATGATGCACTAAATGAGGAAAGGGAGGAATTTCAAGATGAAATGAATGTTAGGGAAATGCATTTGTGCTATGATGATGATGAGGATGAATATGATATGTTAGAAGAGCATGTTTTTTTGAAAATGTAGTAGAATCTTTTGGTTCAGAGACGTTAGGCGTCTCTTCTGTGAACCCTATGAATGATGCTTCTTCTGATATTCATGCATGTGATGTTGATGTGGAACCTGTGGAATTTCCCTGTGAAAATGACCATGATTTACCCTCTTTTGACTTTAGGAAAGTATGTGATGGTACAAATGATTTGATACATGAAAATAACGTAGATGTACCTAACCTCTCTCCTGAGTCACAAATTGATACTCCTCCACCAAACCTAGGTGTAGTTTGTCACAAAATTGCAAAACCAACTTTGCTAAAAATGCCTAACTTAGGCTTAGAGCTTTGTGCTTCCCAAGTCCTCTTGGACTATTTTGCATCAAAGTATAACACTTTTAAAGAGCCACGGTTGGAATGCGTATATGCACTGTTATTAGTAAAACTCATTTTGAGTTAGACCTTTTGCATGATGTACCTTTAAAATTGCAAGACTTTGTGCTTTCAAACACACCCGTTCACGAGTTTAGGTTTGGGGGAAACTCATTCACATACACAGGTCTTACGTGCACTCTCATATTATATTTGTGTAAGGTTTGTTAATGTGTGTACATATTTTCTATTGGGTTGATCCTCAACTCTTTAGATTGTTGGTTTATGGTGCATTTTCATTGTATATATCCAGTAGGACTTGTTAAATTTTTCTTTTCTTGATTCGGTTGAGTCTTCTTGCACATATATTATGCTAATCCGATATGATCTCCGTTGAGAATATTGGATTCTAGCCTTGACGAATGAAGCTCAACCTTGCTCTTGCCGACATCCGGTAATCTCTTCCCTTTTATCTTATCAGCATAGTTCTCTCGGTATGTGACTGTTTAAATTTTTTTCTATATGTAGACACATTGAGGACAATGTTTGATTTAGGTTTGGGGGTGCATTTGCATTTAGAGTTTTTAGTCTTTTTAATCTTTTATTTTCACTTAAAAAAAAAAAAAAAAAAAAAAAAAATTCAAAACTTTTTGCAAATAAAAACCTCCAACTTTTAGAGATTTTAGAGTCACTAGCATGCTTTTAGCTATGTTTACATAGAGATTCTGACCGAAATAACAAAACTTGGAAGTACCGGAGAACACAATCGGGTTTCTTAGTTGATTAGAGCGTTAAAGTTGGATATAACCATACCGGAGGGCGAATTAGGTGATGTTTAGATATTCGGTAGTAGAATTGTGATCACCCATAGTGGAGACTACCCATTTTACATCAAGCGAGGTACCGACCTTCACTCTTTGTGACTTTCTAGAAAAGCTTTTTTAGAGTGTGTGTCACCGTACGTCAATTCCGGGTAGGAATGGTGAGCTACCCAACTTCGCACCACTTTCAAAGCACTACTTTTGATCTCTTGAGTGCTAATTCCGTCAATCATGAGGGTGACGTCTAAAGATGAAAACTCCTTCTAAATATCGATTTGCGGTTAGCATCTCTCTCTCTCTCAATCAGCAAGACCCATAGAAACACATCATCACAAGCAACCGAGCAGAATCGAATATTGAAAGAAAAATTGATATAGTCCAAGGTTTATGTGCAACAAAGAAAAGAAAATAAGATGAGAATTAATGAAGTTTGTGAAAAATTGAGTTTATCGTTTTATTGTAACAAAAAAAAAAAAAAAAAAAAAAAAAAAAAAAAATTGTAGTTTATTTTCTGTGTCTAGTTACCACAAAGTTAAAAAAAAAAAAAAAAAAAAAAAAAAAATTATTATTAAGTTTTTGTGAAGTTCAGAAGTTCGTCATCAATAGTTGAAGACTGAAGACCGAAGACCGAAGACCGAAGATTGAAGACGTTTCTATGGTTCTTATGAGAGAGTGATATTAATTGTCGATCGGGTGAGAAGTGAGTGAGTACTCCCACCCCTTGCTAATGGTTGATTTCCTTTCTTAGAGATCATGGAAAAGATTCTTTTGTCCACACTTTTGTGGAGTCTCCAGATTTTATTTCGGAAGGTTATCCTTCTTACCTACAACGTGTGCGGATTTCTCTCTTTACTCCCGCCCGCACACATGAGAGACTAAAAAGCGATCTTTTTGAGTGCAATTATCATAAAACCCTAATGGTGAGGCAGAAGTTGAGACTTATGATCACAATCGAATCCGAATTCTTTCATATGGTATGGTTACTTCTCGCTCAAAGCACTTAAGGATGAGAATCGTTCTTCGATAGTTCTAACTTCATTTACTAGCATGCAGAAACTCTATGTCCTCATAGCTTCTAGGATGCTTGAGACTCTTTTACACTACGAAGTTGGAGAAGGTTTTGTGGGTACACCTCTTGTAAACCCTCACGAGACTACAACTCGTCCACTAGGGACACCTAGGGGTTTAAAGGCTTAGTGCATACGCTAAATGCATTCGAGAGACTGCGACGGGGGTATAGTTAGGATTTCTTATTTTTTGTTTTACTTGAGGACAAGTAAAATTCAGGTTTGGGGGTATTTGATGAGTGCTAAATAGTGCATATATATACACCTTTTTATTGGCATTTTACTCATCTTTTGCGCTTATAAATCATATATTATCCCATATTCTGTATTTTCTTTGTTTTCAAGAATAAATATTTGTATTAATTAATTTTGTGTTTTTAGGTAATAAATAAAGCTCGGAGAAATCAAGGAGCCAAAAGAGCGAAGAAGTGGAGTCGAGCATCTATGGAGCAGAAAGCCAAAGCCCGCGCGCAACAGTTGCAACCCAACAAGTAGCAACTCATCTACAAGACATGGGCTCAAGCTACCCACGACCCGGATCCGAGCCCGTCTCTTCTGAGACGTTGAGATTTCTTTCTCCCTCATCCAACGGTCGCTGCCTCCACGTGCATCGAAGATCGCTGCTCCCGTGCAACACTAGATCAAGCCAAAACCGCTTACCTCCCTGAGCCGTTCAGATCGCACCATCTTCATCCTACGCTCGCTAGGCCAGTCTCATCTTTCCCCGATGTCCCTGCCTCACAACAAAAACTCCCAACACCTATACCCTATCGACCCATTCTCTTTCTTCCTCCTTCTTCTCTTTCTTCTCGAGCAACTCCTCTGCAAACCCCTTCCCTTCTTCCCCGACACAGAGCAGAGCTCTGCAAAACCCTCACCACCACCATCTCCTCTTCCGTCACCATCACCCCTACCAGTCTCTGCCACCAACAACTCATGCATAGCCCGCTCCTAGTTTAGATTATCTATTACATAGCTTCTCAACCCTAGAAGCTAAATGATAGATAATTGAAACTAGGGTTAGCCAACAACCAAAGCATGGAGCGCAGGAGACGGTGATGAAAGAGCGAGATTCAGAGAGTATGGGTTCGATTTACTTTTTAATTAATTTCAATTTTTAAAGAATTAGGGTTTGCTGTTTTGGGAGATGAATTGCATGTATAAATAGGAGGGAGAGAAGTTGTTTTTGGGCACTTTGGATTATGGGAGTGTCAATTTAGGTTTATTTTCTGTTTTAATCATGTTTTAATTTTGTTGTTAGGGTTTCAATGAAACCCCGATTCCAAACCGTGTTGAAACTCGTTGATTGTCTTGAGAATTTAATGTTATTAGATAGCTTCAAATTCTAAACACCTCAACCCAGTTCTCTCACAAGTGCATGCCAACGCCATGGATGCACCTTTGTAGTTAGGTCAATACTTGTGTTGAAAGTGTTTGACCTTTGCTTCCATTCTTAATACTAATACCCCGACTAGTTGTTCTTAATTAGACAACTAGTACTTAGGATTAGTAAATTAGCTGATATTTGAAATATCATTAGGTGAAACCCTTAAGATGAGTGGTAGAATTGACAATCTTCACTCATCTGACATAGGAACAAGACATTTAACTTAGTTGAAAGCACAATAGGGGTCAGAGGTGGATTTGCAGACCTAGCAACCCCTTAATTTCACTGTTTGCCTTAGCTTAGAGTCACCACACTACATCTCAGCCATTTCGGCACATAAAACCCCCTGTTGTCACATTGTCACTTGAAATTCAGTTAAGTAGCAAGCCTTAGATCACATAAGGGCACCACAAGTCTCTGTGGTTCGACCCGTACGTGCCCAGTGCTACATCACGACACCGTGCACTTGCGGTATCACCGTAGGCCGTAATTTAAACATCTTTTCGGGCCTACCATTAGTCCCAATTTTTAACATCTTGGGTTCTTCTTCAGTTCCAACATTCACTTCCTTTGTCGGCTCTGCCGCGGTTTAGTTAGCCTTCGGTTCTCCCATAGGTGTTGGTCCTTTTATTTCTTTCGCAAGCTCATTTTCTTCTTCCGAGATTTCGCCAGGTATTCCTTTTCCTTCTTCTGCTCTTATCATGTAAGTTCTAAATTCTTCTTCCTTTTTCACTGCTTTTGCCATCTTTTTGCGATCTTTTCGCCTCTTCACCTGTTCTTCATAATGTTTACCTCGATTTGATGATATATCCTTTCTTTATCGGTATCTCCTATGATTTCGCCAATCCCACTCGGCATAGGAAATTTGACACATTGATGAAATGTCGAGGACAGCTTTTATTGCATGTACCCATGGTCTTCCCAACAACATATTGTATGGCGATTCCATATCTACACAGAACGTCACTTGTGTTTCAATTTCTCCCAACAAAATTTGCATTTTTATTTCCCCTTTAGGTTTTGTTATAGATTTGCCGAAACCATGGATATGATATGTTGAGGAAATCATTTCTTCATTTTTGTACCCCAATTCTTTATATGCATGATGATAAAACATTATATTCACTAAACTCCCTGTGTCCACCAAAGTTCTATTTATTGCCCATTCTTCCACTGTTTTTGTTGGCTCTCCTTCTTCCTTGCTTGCGCTTACCATAATCACTAGTGGAAACGTGTGATTTAAATTCTCTCTTGATATCTCTGTTGCTGTAAACGTAATCTTCTGTTTTTCCCATTCTTTGAAGGGTGACGTCTTCTCTGTTGTTACAATTTTCTTTCCTTCAAAATCTCGTTTGTGTATTCTTCCTCTGATATTTTCATGAAATTTATTAACCATCGTCTTTGTAATCATATTACATTCCTACTCTCCATTACTCTCTTTGATTCTGGCTTCCTCCATTTTAACCAATTTATCCATCATACTCCTGATTTGAACAATTTTAATGACAATATCCAATCTCTAATCTTCTCAACTGTCCCCTGTTTCTAGCGCCAATATGTAGTTGCAGGAAATCCTACACTACACCCCTCACAAGAATCCACACAACTAAGCCATTGAAGATGAACAATTATAGTTTTTATTGATTAATTTCTTGAATGTTTACAAGACTAAAATGGAAAAGAGCTAAAGAAATTACAATTACTATAAACTTTCTCTCTCTTAATGACTTGCTCAACACTTGGAAAAAGATCTCTCCTCTAATAGGCCTGTTCGGCTCTTTATATAGGGTATTACATAATGGATGACAGCTAAGCTGTCCTTTATTTTCGGGAATGACTTGCGATGTGTCGCAAGTGTACAAATGCATAATCTCGCGACACTCCTAATTCTCGCTAGATCTTCACACCTTTCTCGTGTTCTGGCTGTCGTCATTCATTGCGTCACTTATTTTACTCGTCTGCGACGCCTTCGCTACGTAGCGTTTATAGATTTTGCAGAGGTGTTGGTGTTGCGATATTCTGATCCTACAAGTGATGCTATCTCAAGCTATGATTCAGATGCGGTGGCCCAAAACCTAATCACCCAACTTCTTATTTCTCCAACCTTACAGCATTATACTTACCAACAAGGTATCTTGAAGTTCAAAGGGAGGCTGTACATTGGTTCAAGTAATGCCATTAGATCTTCTATATTGCATTCAGTCCACTCATCTGTTGTTGGAGGCCATTCTGGCATTGTTGGTACTTATAACAGGGCTAAAGCTCATTTTTATTGGCCAAAGATGAAGAATGACATCATCCAATTTGTTTCAACTTGCGACATCTGCCAATGCAACAAGGGTGACCATTCCTTTCCTGGTGGGCTTCTACAACCTCTGCCAATCCCAGACACTGCTTGGAAGGACATATCATTGGACTTCATTGAAGGTTTGCCCATGTCTTATCGAAAAAATGTCATTCTTGTAGTCGTAGATCGCCTAACTAAATATAGCCATTTTATTCCACTCAGCCATCCTTTCACTGCCATAACAGTTGCCAAAGAATTTCCATCCAATATCTTTAAACTGCATGGATTACCCACAACTATTGTCAGTGATAGAGATAAAATTTTCATCAGTCAATTTTGGCAGGCCCTGTTTAAATCATTAGGTACTACCTTAAACCTTAGTTCAGCTTACCATCCTCAAACAGATGGTCAAACGGAAAGGACAAATGCCTGTGTCGAACAATATTTAAGATGTATGACAGGTTCCCAACCTAAGCAGTGGGTTCAGTGGCTGGCTTTAGAGGAATATTGGTTTAACACCAATTATCATACAAGCCTCAAAATGTCTCCATTTCAGGCACTTTATGGCTACCAACCTCCTCACTTGGTATTTCCAATTCCAACTCCTACTTCTGTGGCAACTGTTGAAGATTATTTGCATGAACGAGACCTTATGTTACAACTACTCAGAACTGATCTTTCTAAAGCACAAAATAGGATGAAGTTCTTCGCAGACCAGAAACGCTCTGACAGGGAGTTTGCAGTTGGTGACATGGTGTTTCTGAAGCTTCAACCGTATCGACAGACTTCAGTTGCTATTCGGAATAACTTCAAGCTTTCCTCTAAATATTTTGGACCATTTGAGATTATTCAACGCATTGGTGCTGTTGCTTACAGGTTAAAACTGCCAGTGGGGTCTCGCATTCACCCTATCTTTCATGTTTCACAGCTTAAAAAGAAGATTGGTCTTACTGCAACAACCTTGCCTCAGCTACCACTTGTTGATCACAATGGCCATTTTGTTATTGAACCAGTAGCTCTTTTGCAGCGCAGGCTTACACTCCGTGGTGGTTTGTCTATACCTCAAGTCTTAATTCAGTGGTCTAACTCACCTCCTGAAGATGCAACTTGGGAGGACTCAGCACATATACAAGCTCAATTCCCAGACTTCATCCTTGAGGACAAGGATGCTTAAATGGGGGAGGCATTGTCATGTACTTACTCAGAGCCTTGGGCTTATTTAATGGGTTGCAGAGAATATTGTTAATTCTTAGGTTTTTACTGTTGGGATTGTGTATTTGAATCAGAATAGGGTTAAATTAATTCCTAGAGTTCTGTGTAAAATTGATGTAATCCTGGCTGTTGATTTTGTCAACCAGGAGTGGGTAGTTAAGTAACCAAGGATTGTGTAAGTTGGAGAGCAATGAAAAACCTTATTTTCCTTGGAAGATAACCTAGGCTCTGGTTTCAGAGAGAAGGTAGCTTGCTACCAAGAAATTCATTCATCCTTGTACTAGATCAGTACATATTTGTAATTTTTTTTGTTAATCTCTTACTGGCCTTGTGTGACGGTACTGCAAGTGACGCACAATGATTACACGTTATAGAGTTGCAGGTCAAGACATAATTCCGCCGTAATGGTGCAATGCGAAGCCATAATAGCGCAACGCAAGCCATAATAGCGGTATTACTGTATAGATTGGCAAGTGTCAAGAATGGCATAAACCCACAGGGCCAATGTAGTGCAAGTGCAGCATTCATTGTAAACACATTTGGCTAAGTGATGAAGCTTATTGGCCGACACAATGAAGCTTCATTAAGGAAAGGCAAGACATGGCCAAAGTGACAGATGCAACATGCGATGTTGGCATCGATGCATATCCATGGAATTGAGTTGGCCCAAAATCAAGGAGGATGCAAGAGTGAAGAACGGACTAAGAGTTAGTCTATAGCATATATTCAAGGTTGGCCAAAGCTTGAATAATGCAAACAAGTTAGTAATGCAAGAGTTGCATTGCTATTGTCAAGCTAAGTGGCGAAGTGAAGCACATATGACGCATGAACAACTAGAGTGAGCCTAAGGAGCTAGCATCGATGTTTGAAGCTTAAGGAATGTCTGTGCATGAGTTTAGAATGATAAGCATGCAGGGCCAAGAGGGCTGAACGTTGGCGCAAGGCAAAATCCGGTGTGCCAAAACAAGTGGCACAATATGGCTCAAGTGACGGTTGCAAGTCAGTTAAGAGTTTCACAAGCATGCCAATGATGCGTGATGAAGAGGAACGGTTATAAATGAGTTAATAAGCGTGGTAGAAGAGTTATAACTGCTAAAGAACAGGTGTGGGATGATTGGCGCGAGTTGGAGAGGAACTGGCCAGTTAGCACAGTTATTGGCGGTTGGCAGAACTGCTTTATGGGACAGATGGCTGCCCCATGCGTGTGTAACGGTTATGCACAGTTTGGCCAAGTAAAGTTGCTGTATAAATAGTCCTAAGGAGGGGAAAATTCGGCAGGCTTGCATAGAGAACATATGTGAGAGTGAGGTTTGCATATGTGAGTGAATAGGAGAGTTTTTGTAAGACTAAGACTTGGTTTGAAGGCAAACAAGTCTGTGTAAGTCCCGAAGTGGGCAAGTTTTGTATTTCTTCCCTTTGATGCAATAAAATGAGTTGATTGTGTCATGTTATAAGTGTTCTTGGTTGGCTGATTTGTTGTTGGTAAAGTATGGCAAAGATTGAATGTATTATGGGGTGCATTTGATGAGTTTTGAGAAGTGAAAGAAGGTCAGTAAAGACTCACTGATTGACTTTGATGTGTTGGCTGTTTGCATAGGTGCAAACTTATAAGGCTGAAGTGCAATTGGGTGAAGCTATTCACAGAACCACTTGTGCTGCCGAGTTACACTTTCGCAGAAATTTACAAAGACATTTTGGAGGTGTGACAATTCGGGTATCAGAGCTGTGTTTGGTACACAGTTCGAGTGTATTTGTTGGATAATACACTAGTACTTCTTTCTCTCTAAAGCTATTTTCCTGTGAGCAAGTAAGTGGCGCATTATTTTCAGAGTTTTGCATTAGAAATGAGTTCTAATTGCATGATGATCGACGAAGAACTACCGGGTAAGTTTGATCAACTGGAGGAGTATGGTGATCTTGGCGATTTAACCATTGATTTCAGTACAGATGGCATTGAAAATCCTCTTGTTTCTGAAGAGAATGGCAGGCTAGACCTACTTGAAGATTGGTTTAAAGAATTCTATGACAGGGTAAGTGCTGTAGAAGACAAGGTGTCTGATGCAACCCTTTTGAATTGCGAAACCAATGCTGAAGTGACTAAATTGAAGGTGCAATTCAGTGACATAAAGACCATACTAACAAACCATGCGAAGAAAATGTCTGAGGAAGTGGCAAGTATTCGCGGGTTAATCGGTAACGACAAGTTTGTAGGGGCAAACGTGCATGGAGAAAGCTCTAATCGAGTCTCCGAGCCAAGAATTTACGCAGGTTCGAAATGCTAGAGCGAGAATTTCTTGTATGACGTTGAGGCATACTTTGAGGCGAATGGAACTGGGGAAGGACAAAAAGTAACTCTCGCAGGCAATTACCTTGGTGGTGATGCAAAGGTTTGGTGGAGAACTATGCTGCAAGAAGATGAAGCTGCTGGTTATGCCAATCCTATGTCATGGAATGACAGGAAAGATGGACTGAGATGTCAGTTCTGGCCAAGCAATGGTGCTTGGTATGCAAGAGAAAGTTTACATAGGCTAAGAATGACAAGTACACCATAGGCCTATGCTGAAAACTTCTTTGCATTGGTGCAAGAGACGTGTGGCATGAGTGAAGAAGATCAGATGTTCCAATTTCTGGCTGGCGCAAGTTCAAGTGTGATTCTTTGAACTTAAGAAGCGCAAAGTGCAGAGTATCCAGATGGCTATGCAGATGGTAAGAGAGCTTGCCAATAGCACAACGACTGAAGATGTGCAAAGTTGCGAAGGAAAAGCCAAAGGGAAGGAAAAATCTGTTGGCAGTAAGCGCAAGCATGAACCTAAGGAAGAGGAACTGCTACCCTCATCCTGGAGGTATAGGGGATGTTTCATTTGCAAAGGTTTACACTTCGCTAGAAGCTGTCCACTCAAGGCACAACTCAATGTATCAGTTGGGGATGATTATGGGAATCATTCTAGCAAGACTCGCGAAGGCCGAAGTGAAGGTTCGAGGAAGAGACCTCGTAGCGAAGTAGTCGCTAACTTCGACAAAAGAAGCTAAGCTAAAAACAAGTAAGTGTTGTTGTCTGCATTGGCAACACTTTGAACGCCAAAACCGGAGTGTTCTTGGCCTTGTTTTATGTAGCTTGAGTTGTTTTATGTTGAAAACTCTGTGTGTAGAGTTTAGTTGTACAGACTTTTATTTGAGTCTTCAAGTTTGTATATACTTTGCTTTGGTGTAAGCAAGTTGCTTTGTTAATGAAGTTTTAGCTTTCCAAAAGTGATCAAGTGGATCAATCATGTAATGGTACATGGTATTGTCATGTAAGAGCAGTAATGAATGAAGGTGTTTTCGTTTATAAAGGCTTGCCTCTTTATTTACGATGTAAAGCTAGTTCATGGGGAGATGCTGCAAGTAGCATACTTAGCCTAACGTATGCAATGACAAGACAAGTTGAAAGCTAATAAGCAAAGCATAGGACAGGGGTCCTAGTTGATGTAGAAGTGATGTTGCTATTTGGGAGATTGCGAAATGGCACGACGGCATATGGGCAGCGACAGTGCAAGCAATACAGCAAGATTAGAAATCATTTTATCAACAAGCATGAGTTGGGTAGAACTCATGGCCGTAGAGAAAGACACACACTTTCCAGGCAATTAGCAATGCAGTTCAAAGAAGTATTTGGAGACATATTGGCTTTGAAGGCATGGCATATGGACAGCTAAAGGGTTAGCTATGATATGTCCAAGAGATAGTTAGTCACAGTTTTGTAAATGGGCTGTGCGACTCAATAGTTTTGCTGTATGGAAGTTGAGCAAGGAAAACTTGTCATGAGAACGAGTATGCAAGATGGCATAAGTATAGAACTTATACTTGATGGCTACATTCATAGAAATGAGTTCTTGAATGATATTTGCATAGTCAGAGTTTGGCGAGGCATGAAGTAGGGAATGCGGGTTTTTTATGCAAGAGAACCCCTATTTACTTTGTGACGTGCTTGATGAGGATCACGGAAAACAACAGTTCAAAGGCGGGTTGCCAGCAAAATTGATTGAAAATGAAGCCAAGTCTTTTATAAGTCCTTATCGTGTTGAGTATGATAATAAGGCAAAGTCGGAAAACGGGAGACGATGGCAATGATCATGGTGATCAGTAGAAGAAGAATCATTCAGTGCGTACACTTAGGCGTAAATGATTCGAGGCGAAATTCAAGCTAAGGAGAATTGGCTAAGAAGAATTTCAGATTTGCATTTGGGTATTGATGCATAATTTGAGTAGCAGCATAAGCGTAGTGCACAGCGCCGAGATGTGGCTCAAACATATGAGATCAGTAGCAAAGCAACAAAGCTAAGTGATGCGGATGCAATCAGAGGGGACCATTGGCAAAGGTTAGCCAAAAGTAGTTACCGATTTTCAGAAAAGGTTCTGAAAGAAAGTGAAGCAAAGTTAAGACAAGTATGGTGTTCATACTGGGTCGCGTCCAACGAGGACGTTGAACGGATTAGGTGGGGGAGGTGCAGACGGTGCTGCAAGTGACGCACAATGATTACGCGTTACAGAGTTGCAGGTCAAGACAGAGTTCCGCCGTAATGGTGCAATGCGAAGCCATAATAGCGCAACGCAAGCCATAATAGCGGTATTACTGTATAGATTGGCAAGTGTCAAGAATGGCATAAACCCACAGGGCCAATGTAGTGCAAGTGCAGCATTACATTGTAAAAATATTTGGCTAAGTGATGAAGCTTATTGGCCGACACAATGAAGCTTCATTAAGGAAAGGCAAGACATGGCCAAAGTGACAGATACAACATGCGATGTTGGCATCGATGCATATCCATGGAATTGAGTTGGCCCAAACTCAAGGAGGATGCAAGAGTGAAGAACGGACTAAGAGTTAGTCTATAGCATATATTCAAGGTTGGCCAAAGCTTGAATAATGCAAACAAGTTAGTAATGCAAGAGTTGCATTGCTATTGTCAAGCTAAGTGGCGAAGTGAAGCACATATGACGCATGAACAACTAGAGTGAGCCTAAGGAGTTGGCATCGATGTTTGAAGCTTAAGGAATGTCCGTGCATGAGTTTAGAATGATAAGCATGCAGGTCCAAGAGGGCTGAACGTTGGCGCAAGGCAAAATCCGGTGTGCCAAAACAAGTGGCACAATATGGCTCAAGTGACGGTTGCAAGTCAGTTAAGAGTTTCACAAGCATGCCAATGATGCGTGATGAAGAGGAACGGTTATAAATGAGTTTATAAGCGTGGGAGAAGAGTTCTAACTGCTAAAGAACATGTGTGGGATGATTGGCGCGAGTTGGAGAGGAATCGCCGCTTAGCACGCGGTTATTGGCGGTTAGTGAATCGCTTTATGGGGATGATGGCTGCCCCATGCGTGTGTAACGATTATGCAGTGCACGGTTTGGCCAAGTAAAGTTCTTTGTATAAATAATCCTAAGGAGGGTAAAATTCGGCAGGCTTGCATAGAGAACATATGTGAGAGTGAGGTTTGCATATGTGAGTGAATAGGAGAGTTTTTGTAAGACTAAGACTTGGTTTGAAGGCAAAAAAGTCTGTGTAAGTCCCGAAGTGGGCAAGTTTTGTATTTCTTCCCTTTGATGCAATAAAATGAGTTGATTGTGTCATGTTCTAAGTGTTTTTGGTTGGATGATTTGTTGTTGGTAAAGTATGGCAAAGATTGAATGTATTATGGGGTGCATTTGATGAGTTTTGAGAAGTGAAAGAAGGCTGTAAAGACTTTATTTGATTGACTGATGTGTTGGCTGTTTGCATAGGTGCAAACTTATAAGGCTGAAGTGCAATTGGGTAAAGCTATTCACAGAACCACTTGTGCTGCCGAGTTACACTTTCGCAGAAATTTGCAAAGGCATTTTGGAGGTGTGACACCTTGCACTCAAAATT